>RCWM02000355.1:0-600000 GCA_003667255.2 Euschistus heros
AAGAAATTCGGAATTGAACAAATATTTTTTGAGTTATAACAAGAAATGTTCCGAAAAAATGTGGATTTCACTACGGTACGCGGAATTCAGCGAGGTGGAATGGATATTTCGCGGAACTTTATTAAAATTAAATATATGGTTTTTGATAATAAATTTTAACCAGCTTTAAGATGAAATAAAGAAATTCAAGATTAGACAAATAGTTTCGGAGTTATAGCCAAAAGAGTACCGACAAACGTGTTTTTGAGGAAAAGTGCGACTTACCGCAAGTACTATAATAAGCATATTAGGCTTAACGACAAAAATTTTATTTTTAGCAATAAGCATTCAATTAATAATAATAAACTATTCATTTGTAACAATAAACATTGGTATTTTAACAATAAACTACGCTGACGTGTTGTGTTGTATCGCTACACACTCTCTGACCCGTCAGCACCAAATAAATTCCCATATCTCGTCAGTAGGCATCAGCCCGTCAGCAATGAACATTCGAGGAGCAGCTCATCGAGCATGTGAAGAAATATCCATTTCTTTTTGACCCATTTGAGAAGGAGTAGAGGAATAAAAAAACACGAAACGAGGCATGGGAGGAAATAGGAGGAAATAATTACATTTATTTACTAATTTATTGCAAAGTTGACTGTTTTATTTATTTAACAATATTTCAAACACTTTAAAAGCACATTTATTAATTTAGTGATTCTTTAGAATTGCCATAGCATAAAATTTGGTTTCTTTAATCAAAGGTAGAAACAGTTGGTTATTTATCTTGTGAAATGTAAAAAATGTCGAAGGAGTGATCCAACAAATTAAAATTAATTTATGTATTATATATATACCATTGTGGGAATTGCAATTGAATCAATTATTATAATTATGAGAACATTGATGACCTTCAATGGAAGGTCAAAAAAAAAAAAAAATAAATAAAAAATAATAATTTTTTTTTGTTCTATCATAATTTGAAAGAAGAAAATACTACAATATTGTTGTAGTTTACCATATAAAAATAAAAAAGTTTTACCATGTATTTAAATCAAATATAAATATAAACGATTGGCACGCGATCAATAGAACCAGTAGACAGTTCTAAATCCGGTAGAAACTTAATCAGAGCTAAAATTCAATCAAAATTTATTCATTACATTTGACAACTAATTTCCAGGAATCAATCACCTAAACTAAAATAATTAAATATCAATCATCATTAGTTCACTAAAAAATCGATAGAAAGATTTAATGATTAATAATTATGTGATTGATTTTCAGACATTAGTTGTCAAATAGCTATGATTAAATTTGAATTAAACTTTAGCTATGTTTGAATTATGCCAAACTCTGCTGGAAGGGACAAAAGTGTGTTTTGTGAAATTAAAATTTGAATCGGTCTGAAACAATTTATTGGGTGCCCATATTCTGCTTGAGTTGTGAGCGGCTATAAAAGCTGCTATCACAGCAATATACTCTTCCTCTTCATCTAAAGCATCTAAAATTCTCATATCCATTTCGCAACGATGTGGACCGTGTGAAAACTAAATAAAAACTGGCATGAATTCATCACGACACGTCAGAACAGTGTGCACACAATGGCTGACGCTGACTTGTTACACGAGTCGTAGAGCAGGTGTCAACATGTCACGTCAGCGTAGTGTGAATGCACCTTAAGTCTCTCATATATATTTGCTAAATGTAGTGACAAACGTTATATAACAAAAAAAAATTTCCATTAAATTTCCGATGAAAACATTATCAACTAATTTTCGATACGAGCAACACTAAAAGAGCATCCTGTGAACAAAATGTTACACCTGAAAATTATAGACCCTAACCAAAAGACTTATAAAACTCAAAAGAATAAATAAATAAAATTGGTTACTAAATTATTAAAAGGAAAACCATTCACCGGTTAGATAAAGCATGCCATTCCACAGGTTGATGAGGACAAGGAAATCATCGCATGACTGCCATTGTTAATCTTTCTCTATGGAGTTCTCTTCAGATCTGGGAAATTTAATAATTAGTCAGGAAATATAAGGTATACTACCGTCATGAATATGTAATTTTAAAGCAATATAACAATCAGTATGGGGAGAATAAAAAGAAATACTTCCTCAGTTATTTTTAATATCATGAAAATCTAATTCATGTTAATTAATAATGAACTTTTAAAAGAATACCGCATAATGCGCATTTTACACCTTATCGTATCTTGTAACGAACCTTCGCCTCAGTCTCTCAGCATCTTGCGTAGTTAGAGCCTGATGAAGTGAAATGCGGTTCGGCCTCATACGGTGTTGTTTTAGTATGGCCCACACCGTTCCAATGCTTAAGTGGGTATCCCTGGCTATGTCCCGAATGCTCCGATGAGGATACGGTTCCACCGTAGCCAGTACATAAATGATATTAGTTTCATCACGGGCTTGTCGACGATTTGAGCCTCTTGGGGGGGAAACCTTCCAAGTCGACCTGTTCTCACCGCTCGTCGTACCAGTCGCAGGAAGGTGTTAATTTTAATATTTTTGTTCAAAGTTTATTTTATTTTTGCAGTACCAGTTTTAGACTGCTTATTTTTTTTAAAATGATTTTTCGCGATTTGTGGCAAAACGGTGCCTCGGATAAAAAAATTCATCAGTATAAAATCGATCCAAAATTTGATTTTCTATCGAAATCCGTCTTAAAAAATATCACATCCCATTGGAAATTCCATAGTTAAGGTCGCTGGAGAATAACTGGAGAAGGTTGTAGAGCAGACTATAACCTGAAAAGAAACTCTATTTGACACAGCTAAGACCCTGAGAGTTTCTTTTCAAAATTTCAAAAACTGTGGAAAAAAAGGTGTTGGCCATCGAACGTTGAACACCCTGTGTATATATATATATACTATTATGTAAAAAGACAATTTATACAATTTTGTAAAAATGCTATCAGTCGTAAATGCTAAACTAATTAAATTTTTGAGTTGTAATTGATCCTTTATAGGGTGTGGTTTGCTTTTTTAGTTATATGGATTATTTTATGTAATTGCGATTTATTTTTACCGAATAATCAAAGAATCGATTTCTTGTAACCGGTATCGACACAACACTTTATTGGATAGTTTAAGATATATACCTGAAATAGCGGGAATAGGGTGTTTCTTTATTTACTTAATCGTGCTGAGACATTCACTAATTTTCACATATAACTTTAAAATGAGTTATTCTATTGTTCTTCAATAATGAAATTGTATGTCTCTGTATGTAGAGAACCATACATCAATCGCTTATCGTCATGCGCATTGCTAATTCCACTGTTGAATAATGCATCCTACTTGTTGATTTGAAATTGATATGAGGAAGCACCCTAATTTAAATAGTTGAAGTAAACAATAATTATTTTTAAAATTAAGTCACGAAATGTTCCACGAAGAAATATAAATTTTGTTTTCCTTTTTAAAAAGTGATTTACTTTCCACGTCTTGGAATATACGTCACCATATTTTGCTTTCTGTAGCCTTAAATGTTTTCCAACTAACATTCCTCTGTAATTTAATCAACAAGGAATGATCTCTGTACCTTTCCAAATTGTGTAAATCGGTGAATTTGTAGCGAGTGTGGTAAGTCCAATTATTGTATGGAAGATTGTAGATTCGATATCTTTATAGTATTGCAAAAAGCAAGATAGTTAACTTGATGGTAAAGATTCTATTGGCGATCTCCTCTCTTTTCAAGTTATGAGTTTCTTTTCAAGAAAGGAATAACGCGGTTTTACAATTATTAATCCGCCATGCATCTAATACGAATCGGCCTTTCTATTAGTCAGTTCAGATTGGATTGTTAATGTAAATTGTTGTTGAAGCAATACTAGTTATATACTACACTATGTTTCAAACTCTCTGTCTCACTCTGTCTACCTCTCTCCCTCTCTCTCACTCTTCCCCTCTCTCCCCCTAACACTCTCTTTCCCTCTCTCTCACTCTCTCAATCTCTGTCTCTCTCCCTCTCTCTCACTCTTCCCCCTCTCTCCCCCCCTAACACTCTCTTTCCCTATCTCTCTCTCTCTCACTCTCTCAATCTCTGTCTCTCTCTCTCTCTCTCTCTCTCTCTCGCTCTCTCTCTCTCTCTCTCTCTCTCTCTCTCTCTCTCTCTCTCTCTCTCTCTCTCTCTCTCTCTCTCTCTCTCTCTCTCTCTCTCTCTCTCTCTCCCTCTCTCCCTCTCTCTCTCTCTCTCTCTCTCCCTCTCTCTCTCTCTCTCTCTCTCTCTCTCTCTCTCTCTCTCTCTCTCTCTCTCTCTCTCTCTCTCTCTCTCTCTCTCTCTCACTCTTCCCCTTTCTTTCTAATACAATACAATTATTACTACCAGGTATGCAAGTTTAAAATGTCGTTTATTTCTTAAAATATATACACAGTAATTTTTAAAAAAAAGTATAATATATTTTATTCAAAGTACTGACCCTCGCTTTCTACACATTTTGCCCATCTCTCGGGCAATATATGGATACCATTCCAAAAGAATGCTTCATCTTTATTTGAAATCCATTCATCGAGCCATTTTCGTACGTTTTCGAAATTGTTGAAGTGTTGCTCCGCCAATGTGTGTCCCATCGATGAGAAGAGGTGATAATCAGAAGGCGCCAGGTCAGGTGAATACGGCGGGTGGGGTAGGAGTTCCCAACCAAGCGAAGAAATCGTTTCCTTAGTCAATCTGGCTGAATGTGCAGGAGCGTTATCATGCTGAAGAATGACTTTGGCGTGCCTGTGAGCCCATTCTGGGCGTTTTTTCGATCAATTCGTGACTCAAATTGATCATTTGTTGTCGGTAGCGCTCGGTATTGACTGTTTCGCCGGGTTTGAGAAGCTCGTAGTAGACTACTCCCTTCTGATCCCACCACACACACAGCATTGTCTTCTTCCCAAAACGATCCGGTCTTGCACTCGATGTGGATGGTTGTCCTGGCGTTACCCATGATTTTTTTCGTTTGGGATTCTGAAAATAAATCCATTTTTCATCGCCAGTTACAACTCGATGCAAAAAACCCTTTCTTTCGTGGCGTAAAAGCAGCATTTTTCGCACACAGTTTTTCGTTTTTCCATCTGTCGTTCGTCCAATTCATGTGGAACCCATTTTCCAACCTTTTGAATCTTTCCCATAGCTCTCAGGCGATCGGAAATGGCTTGCCTAGTGACATTCAACTGTTCTGCCATCATTTGTTGGGTTTGGGTATTGTCTTCGTCTAATAAAGATTGCAATTCGAAGTCCTCAAACTTTTTTGGTCGATTTTCTCGTTTTTGATCAGTAACATCAAAATCACCACGTTTGAAACTTTGAAACCAACGTTCACATGTCCTGACGGTTGGAGCAACATCGCCATAAGTCTCAACAAGAATTCGATAACATTCAGATGCCTTTTTCTTTTGATTAAATAAGAAAATCATGACATGCCGCAAATGCTCTTTATTTGGCTTAAAATTAGACATTTTTAACACCAAAGAAAGGTATGATACGTCCACGTAAACGACTTAAAAACAACTAACTTTTGTAAACAAATGACTAACAAACAAAATAGCGTTTAGAGATAAGCAAATCCTTCAATAGGCTAAGAGCGCATTCTATTGGAATTAAAACGACATTTTAAACTTGCATACCTGGTATTGTAAATTGTATTATTGTTAAACCTTTCTAGAACTATAAAAATTTTGTAGCAGGTACAGATGGGTTCTTTTTTACCATTATAAACACTATTACATATTGCCCTAACCACATATCGCTCGATTTTCCAACTTTACTGAGATCCACATGCCGCACCACATATTTAAATCTTATTTAATAATTTAATTGAAAATAACCAAATATTATTATCAATGTCAAACTCTGGACATTTCAATTTAAATTCCTAAGACTGATAACAGACTCCCCTCCTTATGTGTCAAACGATATACTACATACAGACTTACGTATTCCGACAGTTAAGAGCCATATTCATAAACTTTATCGACAATTTCATGAGAAACTACGTGGACACACTAACAAACAGATACATAATATGGCAACAGTGCAGATACCAGACATAACTCAACGGAGGCTGAAAAGGAAGTGGATGAGGGATCTCCTAGTCTAATCGCTAATAATTTAGTTTCACGCCTGGAGATTGTACCACTGGGTGCTGACTCCCTCATGCCTGATCATGTCTGTTTTTTAAATGTAATTCACATTCACTGGTTGTCCATTGTGTACAGTTGTGAATAAAGTTATTATGTTAAAAAAAAAATGTCAAACTCTAAATAGCACTGTCCCTTTGCAACCTCGTGTAGTCCTCGCCACCTATCGGTCAATTTTCAAATTTCCCCGCTATCCATTTACTACCACTTTTTTAATAACAAATTTATAGAAAATCAGTAGATTGCTTTATTATCATGTGGTAAAAATTTGCTACATATTGGTTTAGTAGTTTCCGTTATTTGTTTTTTAAGAGCAAAAAACTGCTGTTGGTTATTATTGTCCATATACTTGAATTTAATTATACCGTCTAGATTTTAAAAACAACAATAGCAATAAAAATATTATAGTTTTAAACAAATTATATTAATCTCAACCCACCCCCCCAAAAAAAAAATAAAATAAAAAATAAATACGATTTACAAAGAAAGTAATAATTATACAAAAATAAATAAAAACATAATAAAATAAAATTATGAGAATTATAAATTTAGTAAATGAATAAACAATATATTGATAAATGAACATTATATAATCCAATTTTCTCATTAAATTTTATGGTATTACAAATGTATGGTTCACTATTAATCAAAGCCATACAGAGCTGACGGGGTTTGTTAGTTTTCGTGGTTAGTGATCACCAACGAAAAATGGCTTCTTCTTTTATATAATAGTATATATATATATATATATATATATATATGTATATATATATATATATATATATATATATATATTTATATGTTTAGTAAGGTTCTTGAGGTTCAGTCAATAAATAAAAACAACTATTTTGGCGGCATTTCGAGACTATATGGTTCTCATAATCCTTCCCTAAAGAGAAAAAAAAACAGGCTACAATAAAATTATCTAAGTTATACAAGTTATTTCAAAACGTAAAGTTAGCTACGATATAAATATATAACCACATGCGTTAGAATAATTAAATATATATAATTACAAAATATAGCGGAGTAGGAAACTACTTACAATGTTACTGGTGGATATGGTATTGGTATCTCCTACTTAATTATAACAGCTCTAGTACACAACTGACCTGGGGAATTTTGAAAAAAAAAAAGTTGGGAGGGGTTTTCCAAAACTGGTGGTATTCCCAGGTGCAGGTACAAAAAGGGATTTCCGAATTTCGGTGTAATATATGAATGGAAAAATGATTTATATGATATATATATTAAAGGAAATGTTTGTTATGGGTCTGAATGTATTAAATTGGAATAGCAGGTGTTGAGATTTAGAACGTCTGATCTTTTGTTTATGCGCGATTTTTAAATTTTTCTATATCGTTTCTTTAATATTACGTTAAAAATTATTTTGTTTATAGAGAATGATTTCGGGAGAATCAAATTTTAAAAAATGTTTTGTTTGCCTATAGTGTGTGGTGAGAGGTGTTTGGTCAGGTTTATTCGGGTTTTTAGTTATAGACGTGCAACTATATTTGTGTTGATAAATACGTCGTTTAAGATATTGTTCCGATGTAACGAAACAAGACTTGCCACAACTATCTTCGCACAGTATTTCATAAACAATATTAGACTGTACTTCCAATTTATCTGTATCTTTGGTTTTGGTAAATAATTTTTCAATGTTGGACATGTTTTTGAATGTGACAGTGTAGTCAGTTTTACGGTTATTTGTGAGTGTTTTGCTGAGTCTGTCTGATAGTGTTTGTATGTATGGAATAGTACAATATCTTTTATTGTAATTTTCATGTAGCTCATTTACAATTTACTAAAACAAACAAATAACAGAAACATTTATAAAATGATATTTATAAAAACCAGTTTGATTGTAAAAATCCAAGAACAAGAAGTTGCTAGTCATATCTAGAATCACATGTTGGGGGGCCGAGAATCGAACTTTTGATCTTTGCACTATCACGCGCCAGCCACTCAACAGGGGTGCTTTTTTTTTTTTTTTTTTTTTTTTGTATCATTCTGGACATTGTGATTACATAAACTCCCTTGATCACCTGATTTGTTAATAAATCTTTTGAATGGCCAGTTCACAAAGTTCAATTAATACAATTATGTTTGGTATATTATCTCATCAATAAGCTGAAGTACGGTATCGTATGATAATGAATAGACATATTTTTTCTTTCAACAACACTTACACTTTGGTTACTGAATAAAAAAAAAAGAAAAAAAAAAAAAAAAATAGCCTCCTTGAGCCTGTTGGCTAAAGAAAGAATAACATAGAACATATGTTGCCACTTTGACCGTCCATGCTCATATGTTTTCTGTTATTTTGCTTGACTGTGATTCGTTTGCTTATAGGAGATACATTTTCAAAATAATCACAATAAAAATAAACAAAATTAGCTTGAAAATAACGTTTGCGGGTGGTATCGCTTATGAAAGTATATGGTGACATTAATACGAAGGCGTTGCCGAAATAATTGAGAAAGTAAAAAACTCCGAATAGTCCAGTCAATAAACACATTGTATAGTGCATGGAATATGCGATAAATTTGGACTCCATAGCGTCCTTAGAAATAGTTAGAAGGTAAACATACTAAAAGTCCCTCCCTCTGGGAGGTGACCTAACGGTGTGGAGGAAGGGAGAAGTTCCATTTTTTTTTGGTTTTTTCCATAATATCTCGAAAACTGTCAAATCTAGAAAAATATTTTTCAAATAAACATACAAGAAAAATAAATTTACTATAAAATTTATTATATATAAATTTGTCGCAATTCTAACCGTTTACGAAGATATACGTTATTGAAAATCGGTGATGTTCGGGAAAAAAACAAATGTCACCTTACTTTTTGTCAAACCTTTGCTTCTATTACGTTCCACAATCGTTTTTCAGAAAAAAAAGTCAGAATCAAAATCGTAGAGCATTAAATGTACTTCAATTTCATATATACGTTTCTGGTATTTGCTTCAGATGTTTAACAAAAAAACAGGTAAACATTTTTTTTATTTCTAAAGTTGTCGATTTTTTATAATGTAACCGTTTGAATTTCTACGAATACGTATATAATTAATTTTATAGGAAATTTAATGAGCTTTAATTTTGATTTGCTACATATTTTTCTAGAGTCCACCGTTTTCGAGATATAATCAAAAAACAAAATTTGGACCTTCTCCCCTCCCCCCACCTTTAGCTCACCCCCCAGTGGCGGGTACTTTTAGTATGTTTACCTTTTAACTATTCCTAACAAAGCTGTGAAGTCAAAAATTATCGCATATTTCATGCACTCTACACCCCTCATTTCAGCACTCATTCGAGGCAATCCTCTTCTTACATCACAGAATTTTATAGAGGATAGCGGATTATTGATGAAAAAATTCTAAAAAAGTGTTGTAGAATGAAAAAAACAGAACAATATCACGTTCATCTGATATTAGTTTATAGTTTGACGTCATGGCAAGATAAACGTTTACTTATCTTAATCTTTAATGAGAATGTTATGGGGCATATCAGTTCTTTTGCATATTAGGTGTTAAATGTTCTGAGTTTATTTTTTCTGGAATACTGGGGAGGTGAAATATTATACTGATTTTTGGCTTTGCCCCTGAAATGTAAAGGAGTTGTGGACTCAAAGTTGTAAGCCGAGCATTCAGTGATTATGTGTTGGAGGGTTTCTCTTTTATTACATCTATCACACTCTGAGCTTTTCTTAATTCCTATGCGCTGCAGATAAACATTGCATAAACCGTGATTAGTTCTAAGTCTAGCAAAATTTTTAACTACATCTTTGGTTAAATTTAATCGAAAGAACCAGGGTTCCCTTAGAATTTGCGGTACGATAGACTTAAAGTATAAGCCTGTGGATGATTCCTGATATTTCTGTTCCCACTTATTAAGAATATGTTTTTTTAACATCGAAAAGAATTCCAAGTACGGCAGTTTTATGTCAGTAGTATGCGTTAGGTTGACGGAAATTTTTGCAAGGCGGTCTACCTCGTCATTCTCGGGAATTCCCATGTGTGCCTTGATCCAAATGAATATTATTTGTTTTTTGTTTTTTATTGCAAGATAGTGCTCTTTTATGACGTTGGCTAGAATGTTATTTTTATTTATGTTACTATTATTTTTTATTGCTTCTAATGAGCTCATACTATCAGTTAATATTATAAATTTATTTTCATCTGATTTGTTAATAAGTTCAAGGGCTTGAAATATAGCATATAATTCAGCGTTGTAAATAGAAGTGTTGTTTGGTAATTTGTATTGAGCTGAATATCTAAACTTTGGGATGTATACTGCAGAGCCTGTATTATCCTTTGTTTTGGATCCGTCTGTGTAAATATTGATATGTTCTGGCCAGTTTTCTCTAAGCAAGGATTTTATTTTTACATTAATGATAACGGGAGGCATCGAGTTTAATTTTCTGTTTATAATTATATTATATTTTTGAAATAACATATCGTATTCAAGTGAATATATTGGTAGTTTGCAACTGATAAATAAGTTAACGGCTAAATGTTGGTATTTTATAAAACTATCGTACATCATAGGAACGTATTTTTTCTTTTCCCAATATTTTGAGGTTAGAATGAGAGTACTCAAAGATACTATTTTGTTATAACATTTTTCATTACTTGCCTTAATCTTGAAAAACATTCTGTCTGCTAAAAGTTGTCTTCTAAACTTTAAAAATGTGTCACCAGCCTCGTTATATAACACGTCTATCGGAGTGGAATTAAGAAGTCCTAAGCACATTCTTAAAGACCTATTATGTATCGTGTCTAATTTCTTCAAGGTACTGTCCGGCGCTTCACCGTAAATTGTGGCCCCGTAATCAAATATTGCCCTGATAGTGCTTCTATAAAATAGTAATGACATGTTAGGGTCCGCCCCCCACTTATTATTAGAACAGATTAATTTTAATGTTCCCATCAACTTTTCAGATCTTTTTTGAATTTCTACTATATGTTTGTTCCAATTTAATTTTCTATCAAAACGGAGCCCCAGAAAGCGAACTGAGGTCACACATGGAAAGTTAATCCCGTCAAGTACCACCTGATCTCCTAGGGGAAAAGCATGTTCTCTACTGAAGGGACAAATTACAGACTTAGAAACTGAGATATTTAAACCCGTATCAAGCTGCCATCTTTTAAGACCTCTCACTGCCTCCTCTAACATCTCGAGGCATCTGTCAATGTTTTTATGCGTTACGTATAAACATGTATCATCTGCGAATTGCAATATGGCTATTTCTTCAGGTATGTATTTTCTTAAGTCTGCAGAGATAATGGCAAAAAGTAGACCGCTAAGGATGCCTCCCTGAGGTAACCCAATCTGAGCATTTCCTGTACCAATTATGCAATTGTTAACCCTTAAAAACAATTTTCTATTACTGATCAAGTTCACAATGAATTCAATAATTTTCCTAGGGACTTTAATGGCTTCCATTTTTTTTGCGAAAGTATGTGTATTGGAATTGAGTCGTATGCCTTTTCTATGTCCAAAAACAATCCTATCGTTTTTTTTACCTTCACTAAATCCTATATTTATGTCTGAATGCAGGGTTAATAAACTATCCATACTCGACTTCCCTTTTCTAAAACCGTATTGTGAATCTGGAAGCTTATTCTGGGATTCTAACCACCATTCCAGTCTACATTTAATCATTCTTTCAAAAGTTTTAAGTATACAGGAGCTTAAGGAAATGGGTCTAAAGGAAGTAGCCATTTTGGATCTTTATCTGGTTTTAAAATAGGTATCACACAATATTCCCGCCATGACTCTGGTATTAAATTGGTATGCCATATATTATTGAATATATTTAATAATATGATTTTTAATTGATTAGGTAGTTTATTTAACATTATATAATGGATATTGTCTATACCAGGAGAGCTGTTAGCATTATTTTTTATTGATCGTAAAAGTTCTGGCAAAATAAAATTTTGTGACAATCGATCGTGAATTTCTTCATTATCTCTATCGTTGTCTAACGCTTGTGTAATTTGAGGTACTACCAAAGGAGGGGCTAAGATGTCTAAAAATTCCTCACACCAGTCTCCTGTAAGGGGTATCATCCTATTTGAGGTTTTTCGGTTTTTTAGAATGGATAATTTATTCCAAACTTCTTTAATTGTGTTATTTTTATTTATACTTGAAGTGAACTCTCGCCATGACTCTTTTTGTTTATTTTTCGTGACCTTTTTGAATTCTGCATCCGACCTTTGTATATTTTATTAGATTATCGGTTGTTGGATTATTTTTATATGCCCTATACGAAAGTTTCCTCCGATTAAGGTATAGACCGCATTCCTTATCCCACCAACTTCTACTGTATTTTTATTAAAAAATGGGAGGTATAAGGGAATCGTGCGTTCACATGCATTATTAAGAAGTTTAATAAATTCGTCATACAAGTGGTTTTCCGGGAGTAGTGAAGCGTTTTCTAGAATAATTTTTTCAAATTCAGACCAATTTGCCGATTTAATTTGCCATTTTCGTGTGGTATTATTAATATTTTGAGTATCATCTCTTTTATACGGAATTTCTATTATTATGGGGAGATGATTAGAACCTATTGGATTATCATGTACTTTCCATGTAGAATTAGTGGCACTGTTTATTGAGCTTAATGTTATATCCACTGCAATATTTCTTTTCTGACGTATATTGTTCACAAGGGTAGGGGAGCCGTCATTTAAGAGAACGAGGTTCGTTTTTTTTTCAATTGCTGAAACTAATCTGTTTCCCATTTTATCGTTTAAATCACACCCCCATTGATAATGATGAGCGTTTGCATCTCCGCCTATAATTGCGGGGTGTTGAAAACTATTTAAAAGATTTTCCCAATTGTCACTTGTTGCTTTATTTCCAGGTTTTGCATAAAACGAAACAACATTTAATTTGTAATTTTTCGAGATGGTTATACTTGCAGCGACTGTTTCAATATCTTGGATTCTGTGAAAATTAGAAATTTGCTTAAAACGATATTTCGATTTTATTAATATCGCTACACCTCCATAACCGTCGTTTCGATCTGATCTGACGATGTTATATCTTGGGAAGTTGACGTATGTACCTGGTTTGAACCAAGTCTCTGAGATTAAAGCTATATCGATTTTTTCTGAATATAAAAAATATTCTAAACTATTTTTATTTGAAATGGCCGATCTGGCATTCCACTGTAATATTTTTAATGCATCGATCATATTGTATTATTCATGTGTATTTATATATATTTATGATTAATGTATAATTTATCGATATATTTGATATTAGTAATATTTGACATAATCATTATTATTATTATTATTTATTGTTATATTGGTATATACTATATTGATAGTGATAAATTTTTAGTGCGGTCTATTATCATATTTTTGATTTCATCCTCAGTAACTTTATCATTCTTTGATGTTAAAACATTATTTACTATCGCGAGAAGAGCATCCGTTAATAAATTTAATTTTTCTTCTTTTTTTTAAGCTAGTTCCTTTATCCCTTAATGCTTTTACTCTGTATGGATTATCGGTGATAGGATGTAAAGGGAACAAAGGTACCGAAAAATCTTTTATGATATTTTCCCTTAGCTCTGAATTCATATTTTCTTTTTGTGGACTCGCAATTCTCTGTCTTTTTACTGCTGTAATTTTATTTTGAACGTAATTTTTAGAGATAGTTCCTGAATTATTCTTTGCTTGTTCTAATGATGGAAAAGCCTCCGGAGTATTCCTTAACGCTACCCAACTGTATGATTTACCTTCTATTTTGGCCCTAGCTTCGTTATATGTTAGGTTATAATTACCCATATGTTCTTTAATATTTTTCTGTTTCGTATATTCGGAACATATTTCCTTAGCTAACGAGGAGTGATTTCCCTTACAATTAATACATTTTAATAATGTATTTGGGGGACAGTTTTCGGTTTCATGTTTATCCGAGCATTTCCTACAACGCCCTATTGTACTTTTGCACTGTGTAGTATTATGCCCGTATCGTAAACAAGAGTGGCATTGTATTACTGGTTGGATGTATGGGGTGTACTTCGCAACGTACGTGGTGAATCGTGATGTATCGCGGTAAAAGTTGACCTCTGAACGTAATTAATACCGATCTGGTTGGCTTATATTCAATTTTATTATTTTCTTTATTAATAGTTCTTTTATTAAATCTTCTGACACTAATAACTTTTTGAGTGTCAGAATATAATGTTTTTAAGTTATCTAAAATTTCTAAATCCGATAATTCTAAGTCGACATCCCTAATAACTCCCTTTTTTTCTAGTGTAAAACTCGGAATATAGACGTTGATTTGTTTCTCTTTTAATTTTTCTGAATTAACTAGCGCGTTAGCTTGATCTCCTTGCCGGGTTTCCACTTTAATTCTATTTCTACCTATTTTATAAATATTCAAAATATTATTATATATTTCCGGACACGAATTATGTAATAGTTTTCCAATAGACATTGGATGCAATCGACTTATTCCTACCTTTTCTGTAGAACCACCTTCTATAAAAACAAAATATGGCCCCAAATCTGTCGATTCGTAGTATCTTTCAGCTCCAACCCTACTTTTTCCCAAATTTATAACCTTTTGAGGCGGCAATTTATCCCGACTACTATCTGATCCAATTTCTATCCTTGACTCATTTAATTGTCCATCACTCATATTAATTGATTCCATACTATCACCTTCAATATCTGGAGGAATTCCCCCTCGCCCATCACTAATCTCCGACATTTTATAACCAAAGACACACTTACATACTAAAACTTAAGTTAAATAAAACCAAACTAAAATACCTCCAAGCTATTTAAAAATAAAAAAAAAAAGAACAAATTAATACAAAACTTAAACAAAACTCTTATCTGAAGCAGCAGTAAACACCTAGATCCTTACACCTCGGCTGTTGAAGCTAGACCACCTCTTAGACTAATATAAATTAAAAAATAAATAAAGACTGGAGGTGCCGGTGGGTTCTGTTCCCCCTCATGCCTTTCAAGCCATTTTATTTCTCACGACAAATTCACTGATTGTATTATTGTAAATAAATATACAAAGTAAAATATATATACATATATAAAGAAGTATGGAATTAGTTTACTTTTTAGCTGAAAGTTAAACAAAGAATAAAATAAACCACATGTTAAAAAATTCATCATTTTGCTGAAGCGTGCTAACCAAATCTTCCAGGGAATCCCATCTTGACAATAGATGCTCAAGGATTTCTTCTCGGGTGGGGAATTCCTGGAGATAATAGCTTTCACAACGGACCAGTAATGGTGAGGAGTTATAAAAGCGAGGCATCAGGACAATTGTAAAAGAATAATCATTTTTTATTGATTAAACGTTATTTAATGGATAAGTTACTATCTCGATATTTTTACGTTCACTTTCAAAATCGAGAACTTCTTTAAATTTAAAAAAAAATAAGTTAGAATAACCGAATAGTCGTTTAGAATCAAAACCCGTTATGTCCATTTTTCAAAATTTTACAGAAAAAAAAATTACACACTAATTTTTGGATAGAAAAAAAATTTGATTACACTTTAAACATACCGTCAATATTGTGTTCTTGAAGTGGTCTTAACTTGTGAATTTTCAATTTCAGTGCATACTTTCATAAGTAGAAAATTTCTTTTTTGTGTTGGACATTTTTTTTCTCTTTATCCAGTTTTAAAAAAGGGGGTCACCTGTGGTGTAATGGTTAGATGGTTAGGTAAAATGGGGGTCCCGAGCCTGTGTGATGTCAGGTACTCGTTAAAGATCCCTATCCTAATTATACCTGGATAGGCAAAATTTAGGACTCCCACCGTAGCATCGTCCGATTAGCCATAGCAGCATTAAGTGACGTTAAACGAAATAAGCAAACAAGCTTTAGTAACTCTTTTATTTATTATGGACTATATTTGGTTCAGCCAATGAGTGCTGAAATGAGGGGTGTAGAGTCCATGAAATATGCGATTATTTTTTACCTCAAGGCTTTGCTAGGAGTTGTTAGAAGATAAACGTACTAAATAAAAGTCCCCGCCTCTGGGGGGTGAGCTAACAGTGGGGAGGGGAGAAGGTTTTTATTTTAGGGTTTTTCGATTATATCTCGAAACGGTAAACTCTAGAAACATATGTTTCAATTTAACATAAAAACTAATTAAAATTCCTATAAATATTGACTTTATACATATTTGTCGAAATTTCAATGGTTTTCGAGATGTACGATATTGAAAAATCGATAATTTTCGCAAAACATTAATTTTCACCTTACTTTTTGTCAAACATTTGCTTCTAGTGCCTTCTACAATCGTTTCTCAGAAAAAATGTCAGAATAAAAGTTGTAGAGCATTAAATTTACTTTAATTCCATATATAGGTTTCTGTTACTTGAAGCGAAAGTTTGACAAAACGTGAGGTAAACATTATTTTAATTTCAAAATATATTTTAAATAACGTATATCTCGAAAACAGTTGGAACTTCGACAAATATGTATAGAAACAATTCTATAGGAAATTTAATTATCTTTAATTTTGATTATATTATAATTAGTATATTTTTCTAGAGTCCACCGTTTTCGAGATATAATTGAAAAACCAAAAAATGAAACCTTCTCTCTCTCCACCGTTAGCACACCCCCCAGCGGCGGGGACTTTTATTATGTTTACCTTCTAACTACTAACGAAGCCCTGAGGTATAAAATAATAGAATATTTCATGCACTCTACAAGATTTTTGTTATTACTGGGCCTCCTCCATAATCCCTCTCGACTTTTCTTATGCTTGGCGATTATCTTCCATCTTTCATTCATTAACACATATTTAAATACGTTTATATCTACATTATGTGGGAAACATCAATACAACTCAGCTTATTGTATAAATAAATTGCATGTTGATAAATTATCGTTCAATTGCAGAGAAGAAGTGCTGATATAGATCCCTCACTTTAGATAAGAAGGATATAATCATGGGAAGTGAAAATGGGCTCTTGATATCTAGAGGAGTCACCTCACAGGGTTCTTTGAGTGGATGACAGAAAATACTATTTTGGACTAAATACGGATCATGCAGAGAGAGAGAGAAACACTTTATTAAGTGGTGCTGCCCATTTTAAATGGGTTGCTAAATACACAGCATACTTAATCAATCAAATATGACATTTTACAATAATTAATATTAAAAAAAAAAAAAAAAAAACCCGTAATAGTCATTATTTTAAAAATATAAAAGTCTACATATAAAAATGATCGATCCCATGCGGAATTACAATTAAAACGAAATTCAAAATATTAAAAAGATAATATATAACCTTATTTAGGTATAACAATATAAAATATAATAAATAAAAACATAAATATAAAACTATTCACATAAATAACAATAACAATAACTGTATAACTAATAACAATAACAATAACTGTATAACTAATAACTATAACAATAACTATATAACTAATAACAATAACAATAACTATATAACTAATAACATTAACATTAACAATAACTATATAAAAACTAGGATAAACATGCAATACATCTCCCTTGCTCTTCCCAAACCATCAGTTACCATATATGTGGTGGTGGATTATTCCCAGGGAGTCCAATATAATATTTTCCGCTAACACAGCCAAATCCTTCATATCAATGCCCAGGTCTTCCATGAAACTCCTTGTTCTATTAGGTATAGTTCCGCGAGCTCCGAACCATAGGCCTCTCACGTGGAATTCTCTCTCGCCGAAAGTCTCACGGAACTTTTCTTTAAGGAAAGGGATGCATTTGTCATATATTCCTTTCTTTTCCCTTTCCACTTTACCTGCCTGATCCGGATCGTTGCTTTCGAATCTAACCGTGGGATCTATAATCAGTGCTGAATTTCCTTTTTTTGAAAATGCAACGATATCAGCGTATCGTGTAGATCCATGGGTATCGATGCAATATACCTCATCGAAGCAGGCAAAATTTTTCTCAAGGAGCCTCACTATTTCATTTTTAACTCTGTGATGACGGCGTGTTATAAGGAGGGAGTTGTTGGGGCAAATTCCCAGCACATGTGCTGGTGTTTCAGACTCTCTGCCGCATTTGCGACAAAGGGGCCCAACTTCTCTCTTCTGCTCGCTGACGCCTGGGACTCCACGCAGGGGTGCGTAGTTAATGTTAAGCTTAAGGGCGTTGGACCATTCAGACCCGGATAGCACCTTCTTGTCGTACAGGTAACTATTAGCTTTTGGGGTTTCTTTAAAGTGTCGAACACCAACGCCCTGCCACCTGCAACTGGCCCACTCTTCAAAGGCATTTTCTCTCAGCGACTGCCGTAGAGCTCTCACATTCCGGTACCCCTGATCAACACCCAATCTATCAGCGCACTCGGAGATTTCCGCTGTATAATCAAAGACAGATTGGAACAGAGCATCCGGCACATTAGACAGTCGCTGGGCGATGGACCAATGCTGAAGAGGGGCCTCCCATTGACAACGCATCAGTCCCAATCCTCTAAACCTCCTTGGTGCATACAGCATCGCCGTCGCTGTATTCGCTGGAAGACCAACAATGGACTTGACGCTTCTCCGAATCATTGTATCGATTCCATCTAGTAGAGAAGGACGCAGCTTCGTCAGGGGCGCTGTTTGAAGAGGGTACGTGAGACCCGGGAACAAATATTGATTAACAATGTTGAGCTTTTGCTCCGGCTTGAGCAAACTGGACGTTACTAATTTGTCCAAATTACCATTAATCTTTGTCACCGAATCCTCGTTAAATATTAGCTCCCCCGAGAATGTGCATCCAAGATACTTCACTGTTTTCTTCTTGCTTTATTGTCCGGATTGCACTTCCATTCTCTAGGGAGAGCATCGCTGATTGCAGCTCTCCTTTATTTAATATTATTCCCACGCTTTTCTGTGGGTTAATTGCCAGACCTATTTCATCAAATATTTTTTGGATGCTGTTGATCACTCTCTCCGCGGCACCCTTGTCTCGCGCCGACACAACCTGGTCATCAGCAAAGCCTGTGAGGACCACACTCTCTTGGTCACTCTTCAGGTTGTACCCGTATTGCATAGAAAATTGTTGATCGCACATTTCACGGTACATATGGTCGATGGCCAAGTTGAAGAGAGATGATGACAAGGGGCCGCCTTGGGGTACTCCCCTTAGCACCCTGATCTGGCTTGTCGTATGAGCACCAACATTGATACTAATCTTGTTGGTGCCTAGGAGAGCAGCAATTACATCCCTGAGATCCGGTGACACACCTCTAGCCTCCAGTGAGCAAACTATGTGGTCATGCCCAACATTGTCAAAAGCCCCAATCACGTCAAGAAAGGCCACAGCGCAATCCCTTCTTTTAGTAGTGGCGTCCTTTATGATTGCATCCACAATCGTGGCATTGACATGAGTTCCCGGGAGACCTTTAATAAAACCTCTCTGATTTTTGTTGAATGCGACCTGTTTCCTAAGCTCGCAGTCCAAAGCCTTTTCTATTATTCGGCGTACAATTGAGTAAATGGTGATAGGCCTCCAGGATGAAATATCCTTAACTTCACCCTTACCTTTGTAAATTAGAATTGTACGCCCCTGACGCAGCGATTCCGGTACATAGGCCTCCTTCAACATTATCTCCGCAATGGTCTTGATGATGTGAGAGACATCAAAATATTTTAACGTGCGGACTAATACTCCATCAGGCCCCGGCGATGTATCCAACGATGTAGATTTTATAGCTTTTTTAATTGCTTGAATATCGATGGACATCAAATTTGGCCTCGGGGAACACTGTTCATAATCCACACGTTTGCGGGAGTTCGTATTCTCAAAGAGGTTTTTAAAGTGGCACTCAACCTCGGCCACCTTCAAAGGGCATTGCTTGGGAGCGTCGGCATTCATAATAGTTTGTACTACCTTTTTTCTCCTATTGTAGTAATTATACTGTGCTAGTTCATATTGGTATTGTTCCTGCCGACGACTCCTGTCTTTTTTATTGGCTCTCTGGGGATTCGTCACTTTCCCAACACCCTTATCTGCCATAATTGTTTTATTTTTTTTTCTCATTTTGTAAAATCTAACGGCAGGGTGCTGGGGGCCAGGCAATTCAGCATTTACATTTCTTAAAAACTTGAGGAAGCTGAATACCGCTTCGTCAAAATCCCCTTTTTCAATTATCTCCCTTTTTTGTAAATTCTTAAAGGTGGCCGACCATTCATCAATCTCTGCTTTAGTGCCACAAGCCTCCCCCTCTTCATTGATAGGATTCAGTCCTTTTTTTAATATATCCCTGACCGTTCTACAATTTGCCTCCCTGGGATGTTTTTTTGCGATATGGGTTCCCAGACCTTTTTCTCCTTTAAAACTTAATCCACATATGGGACATACCCTACTTTCGGGGACCTGAACAATTCCAGCCTGAAGCTCGGGAGGACAAGGCAGCACATCGTCAACAGACACAGTCTTGCCTAAAACTCGGCCGTCCTCACCCTCCCATTCAACCTTAATAAATTCTTTTTCCTCGCCTTCTGTGATAGCCACATGCATAATAGATGCCACCACAGCCTCTTGGACCAGTCCCCCGGTTCTTGGAACCCATATCGTCTCACCAATTTTGAAATTCTTTGCTCTTCGCCTAGTCGCGTCTGATTCCATAAAAAAAAAAAAAAAAATAAAAAAAAATAAAATAATAAATAAAAATAACAATAAAATAAATAAGATAAAATAATTTTTATTCAATTTCTCGACGGAGACCACCACATATATATCAAACTCAAGTTTAAATATACAATATTAAAGTTATATTAATAAACAAAATGAGACAAAACCGCATTAAAATTATACCATGTCAATATATAAACAAAAATAAATAAATAAATTAAAAAAAAAAAAAAAAAAAAAAAAAAAAAAAAAAAAGGCAGTATTTACAGACCCTAGGATAAGATGAATAATAAATAAATAAATAAAAATATAAATATATTCTTTAAAAAAAAACAAAAAAAAGAAAAAAACAATACTCTTAACAAATATTGATAAATACGTAAAAAAAAAAAAAAAAAAAAAAAAAAAAAAAAAAAAAAAAAAAAAAAAAAAAAAAAAAAAAAAAAAAAAAAAAAAAAAAAAAAAAAAAACTTGCCCTTCGTTCTTCCATGTGTTGTGGAGTTTGCTATAAAAAGCAAGTTGGTCCTTTTATAGCAAACTCCACAACACCATTAAATCCATTAGTATCACAACTTGATTCTCATTCCATTCCAGATAACCCTTCGAGGCTCCTGAAAAGAAGATGGCCCGGGGCCTTCTAATATATTACCTCATTATATAGAACCTTTATAAGTGCTACCAATGGGTAGTTGCTTTAAAAACAAGTGACGTGTCATTTTTACCTATTTTATCACATTTACTTGATGTATTATATTTTATAATGTATATACAGTTGTAAATTTCAATAAATAATTAAAATATATATATACATGATCCGTATTTAGTCCAAAATAGTATTTTCTGTCATCAGCTGTATTCGTAATTCGTAATGAAAAAAAACTTTTGAAACTTTATTTTTAAGTTGAGGGTACGATTATCAGAACTATTTGGACTTACGGTATAGAGTCATGGGGATCCACCAAACCATTGAATTCTTCCCGCATCCAATCACTCCATCTAAAATCCTTAATGCTCCTTACTTTGTCACAAATGAACTGATCCACAATGACCTTAATATCCCATATGTCGCTGATTTGGCTCGCACCAGATAACTTTCCTTTCATAATAAACTCACGTTTCATCCATATGCACTTGTTGCACAACCTACTTCAAATTCCATTCCTGGCAATCCTCCGAGGCGCCTGAAAAGAAGATGGCCTCGGGATCTTCTTCTTTTGTAAATATTTCATTAGAGTACTATCATTGGGTAGTTCCTCTACACGTTTTCAGCATGTCATTTTTTTCATTGTGAACCAACCGTTTACTAGATGTATTTGTAATACAGTTGTAAATTTCTATTAGTAAAAATAAAATGTATAAAATAATTTATTTATTATTATTTATGCATATTTTTTTCTTGCGTGTTCGTTGAATTTATTATCTCATACTTAAAATTTTTTTCTGCTAATAAATGTGTGAATATATCAGTCCAGTCACTGGGGAAAAATTATTGGATCCAGAAAACAATACAAATTATTTTTTTCTCAATTGATTTCATTTTGTTTGGGAATGCTGAATCCGAATATCAACTTTTTAAAAAAAATTGTAATGTTATGAATTAAACTTAAAATGTTCTTCATCTTAAATGAAGTTAATAAATTATAGTTGATTTTTAAATTAAGTTTAAACTATGATTTGGTAAAAAATAAATGGTTTCACGAATCCTCGAGGGTTCTCACCTCGTATTCTTATGGTAATATTATGTTGATGGACTTTCAACAATAAAGATTGTAGTTTCGTTCTAAATGTGGATTAGCCCACACCAGATACCTATCCTTTCATAGTAAGCTCCATAATCACAAATCCGTTAGTTTCTCAACTTGCTTCCCATTCCATTCCTGATATCCTCCGAGGCGTCTGAAAAGAAGATGGCCTCGTGATCTTCTTTTGTAAATATTCATTAGAGTACTACCAATGGGTAGTTCCTCTACAAATTGTATTCATGTCATTATATCTCTCATATATACCGCATATTTACTAGATGTGTTTTGCAATACAGTTGTAAATTTCTATTAATAAAAAAAAAAAAAAAAAAAAAAAAAAAAAAAAAAAAAAAAAAAAAAAAAAAAAAAAAAAAAAAAAAAAAATTAGAGGGTTTTTACACGCTCTCTCTGTTGGTATTGCTCTGATAAAAAAATTGACGATATTTTTGATCGAAATTTTTTTTATTTTATAACATTTGTCGCAAGAAACTACCGTTAAGGATCGAATGAAAAAAATCAAGTTGTAACTTTGTTTTCACCATCAAATATATAATTTTTTTTATCCTAAAAATTATAACATTTTAACACGCTCAATCTCTGTTAGTGTTCTTAACATTTAGTCAAAGGATCGAAAACTTAATAACAGCAGTATTGTCAGAAATTTAATGTAAATGTTTTTTATACATATTTGTCGCTGGGACCTACTGTATAGGAACTGTATTGGTTTGGATGAAAAAAAGTAACGTTTTGCCTTCATTTGCTTGGATTGATAATTTGTGGACAATTTCCTCATCAGAAGCAGTTTATGCACGATCTAGCAGTTTTCCCCATTCAGTGAGAAATTGAGTTTTTTTTTTTTTTTTTTTTTTTTTTTTTTTTTTTTTTTTTTTTTTTTTTTTTTTTTTTTTTTTTTTTTTTTTTTTTTTTAAGCTTGAAAGGAAAAGTAATATATGAAATATATGAATAAACATGAGATGAGAGAGAATGGGAATAAGGGAGAATGCAACGGAAGAATGGAACTGCAAAAAGAAGAAATCTTACTGTATACAGGAAACGGCTCAACTAATGACCTTTCCCATAAATTATCGTAAATTAGACTTAATGATTGAATAATTGCAAGAGATAAGAATTGTTTACCCCTAAGAGCGGAATGTGAACGTATTTGAAAAATTTGAAGGATTTATAGAAACCATGATCTAGTTCCACTGCCTAAATACGCACGAGGAATTTTTATCTCATTATCCATTGCACATTAGATCGGTGTCTCTCGAATATAAAATTCAATGCAAATTTGATCAGAATAATGCGTTTCTTATGTTGTATTAACGAAACAAAATACACATTCTTACATCTTTATGGAAATTATAATTCGAAATTTAACTGTTGTAAAAGATAACTGATTAGGTATTTGAAGATTACGTAATAGCATAATGTAACATCCAAATTTTAATAATAATTTATGAATTAGTAATCCAGATGAAATTAGAATATTTAGAATATTTTTTAACATTATTCGAAAGCAATACAAATATAAACAACGATATACGTGGATAGGTAAAGATATACATAAATTCCCCGCAAAAAGTGTTATTCTTTATTATCATATGCATTCAAAGCTAAAAGTTTTAAACCTTAAATTTAAAATCTAATAAAATAAACCCTAAATAATAATAATAAATAAATAAAGGTAATAACATAAGATCCTCTGATCTGGTGTCGCTTTATTGACAGTTTTCCTTTATTTTCTATTAAACAATAATTTTTTTCTTTGCTTTTTATTCCAATGAAGAGTTTATTTTGTTTAAAATGCACATTATTTACAGAAGAAACTGATTTGAATGCCAAATGAGAACACCATATTTCTTCGGTTTCAATAGTAAATTTCTCCATGAAATCAAAATAATTATCATTCGAAAGCTTATTAAATTTCCATGTTTTTGTGAGATTTGCCGTTTTGTAGATAGTTTTTTCGAAAAACGGTAAGCGTTGAAGTAATATAAGACATTGTGACTTCCCCAAATAAGATGAAGATCAAGCTGTTCTTTAGATACCAAGTTTGTAAAATTCAAGGTTACAGGTACTCAGCTATTATAGAAAATTTAAATGCTAAATCCGAAAATGTAGTCAAAATTTGAAAAATATTTAAAAAAAAGTGGAGATATAACAGCTTTTAGGGGAAAAAAACGTGGTTTCCTCAAGGAAGTCTTTGATTTATCGTATATCTGCAACGGATTGGAATAGAAAGGTGAAGTCTGCGGCATTTTCTAAAATTTTTGATTTTGTTTCACTCAATTTTTTTTTTTTACACCAAGAGATACTCACCCTGTATAATAGTATACATGCATAAGACTAATTAATTATATTTAATAAAAGACTGTTTTTATTATATAAGTTTATTCTATATACCAGATTTAAAAGTCAATAAAGTGCTCGTCGTTTCCGACTGCCCTGACATTTAACAGACAGGTCTTCAGAGCTCCCAATAAATTACAAACGACTTATTTACACAAAATAGTTTCCCATTTAACATACGGAGTATCTAATCCTTACAATCCAAAATCCTTCTTAAAATCCTCAATGCTCCTTATTATGTCACAAACAGACCTATCCATAAAGATGTTAATGTTCCATATTTTCCTGATTTGGCCCAAACCAGATACCTATCCTTTAACAGCAAAATCCATACCCACTCGAATTCACTAGTCTCCCAACTTGCCTCACACTCAATTTCCTATAATTCTGCAAGGTGTCTGAAAAGACGATTAAGAGAACTAATGTAGAACTTTTATTGAAACGCTAATTGTGAGTGGTTCTTTACTTGTAAATCACATTTCATTGTAATCATTTTCTTTAGATTTACTTTACGTTTTATATAATGTACGCAATAGTAAATATCAATAAATAATCCATAAAAAATAAATAGAAATGACTATACATAATAAACTAACATATAAAACATTTTAGACCAGATAAAACAAACACAATGTTTTTTTGTTTTTTGTTTTTTTTCATTTATTGATATTTACAACTGTACAAAATAATATACAAGTAAATGTGTTGACAGTTAATACAATGGCATGTAAATAACTTGTGAAGAACTACTCACTAGTAGCACTTCAATAAAATCTACACTAAAAGGTCTCTAGGCCATCTTCTTTTCAGACGCCTCGGAGAATTATCTGGGATGGAGGAGGAAGCAAGATGGGAGACTAGTGGATTAGAGTGGTTATGGAGCTTACTATGGAAGGATAGGTATCTGGTTTGGGCTAAATCAGAAACATATGGAACATTAAGATCTTTATGGATAGGTTTATTGGTCACAAAGTTAGGAGCATTGAGGATTTTTCGAGGGATTTTGGATTGTAAGGATTGGATACGAGAAGAATTGGATGTTTTAGTGGAGCCCCAAAGCTCAACTCCGTACGTCCAAATAGTTCTAATCACAATCATGTAAATGATTCTTTTGTAATTAATTGGGAGCTTTGATCGTTTATCTAGTAAATGTTGAAGTACTCTGTAACGACGGGCAGTTTCTTGTCGTTTTAGTCTTGTATGTGGATTCCAAGTTAGACGTTTGTCCAAGTGGAGTCCTAGGTAGCGGACCTGTTCAACAGGGATTAGTGGAATATCATTAATAAAAAATTTAAACCAGAAAAAACAAAGAACAATTTTAATTTAAAAATCTTGTTATTACGTGTT
Source organism: Euschistus heros (assembly GCA_003667255.2). Taxonomy (NCBI): domain Eukaryota; kingdom Metazoa; phylum Arthropoda; class Insecta; order Hemiptera; family Pentatomidae; genus Euschistus; species Euschistus heros. Next base: position 26,207 of record RCWM02000355.1, read on the forward strand.
TTAGCTAGAAGGCAATGACACAATATATACAGTGTGATGTTGTGTTGCTAACACGTGATATCTGAAGCTGAGATAAGAGTGATCTGATTGCAAGGCATGTAAACGCGAATCAGTTTTGCGAGTCATCCTCGTCTCATTATATTTAATATAAATTATCTAAAGGCCAAGAAATCAGGAGATCAAAGATTTTTTAGGTGGGGTCATGTGAAAATAATCAATAATGAAAATGAAAATATTTCTATTTTTAATCTATATTTTTTTCCTAACAACATTTCATTTAAATTATCACTATCAGTCATTCGCACAATGACATGCAAAGATATTATAACCGATAATTAATAAGATTACATTAATATATTTACAATGAAACTGAAGAAGGTTAGAGATTGCGGTGTGGACAACAGGCCGAACAAATATTTAACATAGTACATGGCATGAAGATAGCCGGTTGAAATTCAACATAGCACTGTCAAATTAGGAATTTTATACAGAAAATCTCGGAAAGGAAGCAATGAAGCTGCATTTTTGCATATACCTTTGTTTTGGTCTTCTAAATAAATCGTGAAAAGTCACCGACCTCAGCACGTTAGCATAATTAGATATTCAAGGTAAAAGGTCACAAAAATTAGTTTTTTTTTTTCAATTATTCCGGTTTCAATGCATCGGACGTCAATCGCGAAGGTTACAAAACTTAATAATATAATAATATTATTATAGTAGATAATAATATTTTCTATAATTTTGTTATTATCAATTATTTTTTCTCATTGTTTCTCAGAAAAAATGTCAGAATCAAAGTTGTAGAGCATTAATTTTACTTTAATTTCATATAGATTTTTCTGGCACTTGAAGCACATATTTGACAAAAAGTGAGGTAACAATTTTATTTCTAGATAATTATCGATTTTTAATAACGTATATCTCGAAAAACGTTGAGAGTTAGACAAATTTGTATAGAAACAATTTGATAGGAAATTTAATTAGCTTTAATTTTGATCAATAGCATATGTTTCTAGAGCCCACCGTTTTCGAGATATAATCGAAAAACAAAAAATCGAGAAATAATCGAAAAAGTGCATGGGATCTTCCCCCTTCCCACAGGGTCGGGGATTTTTTGTATGTTTATCTTCTAACTACTCCTAACGAAGCTGTGGAGTCAAAAATAGTCGCATATTTCATGCACTCTACACCCCTCATTTCAGCACTCTCACTGGGCTCGCACCTATCAGCGACAACACGTTTGTAGGCACTATTTTAGCTATAACTCCGCAACTAATAGTTCGATCCAAAATTTATTTTTTTATCTGCAAGCTGGTTAAATATAGTGTAAGAACCCTAAGGGGTGTAGAGTGCATGAAATATGCGACTTTTTTAGACTTCACAGTTTCGTTAGAAGTAGTTAGAAGGTAAAGATACTAAAAGTCCCCGACCCTGGGGGAACGAGTTTCCTTAGTTTACGATGGGGGAAGGGGAGAAAAGCTCATGTTTAGATTTTTCGATATCTCGAAAACGGTCGACTCTGAAAAACTACGCTACAAATCAGAATTAAAGCTTATTAAATTTCCTATAAAATTGTTTATATACATATTTGTCCAACCTTCAACGGTTTACGAGATATACGTTATTAAAAATCAATAATTATTGAAAAAAAAAAGTTGTTACCTGACTTTTTGTCAAATATTTGCTTCAAGTGGTAGAAACATCGTTATGAAATTAAAGTAAAATTGATGCTCTACAACTTTGATTCTGGCATTTTTTGTGAGAAACGATTGTAGTAGGCAATAAAAGTAAATGCTTTTCCGAACCGGTGCTCGCTACTCCTTTTCCGCGCTATATCACGAAAACGATTAAATCCTAAAAAAAAAAAAAAAAAAAAAAAAAAAAAAAAAAAAATGAATAGAACCAAACTTATAGAAAATATTATTATCTACATGTTTTGTAACCTTTTTGATTGACGTCAGAGGCATATAAATCGAGATATTTGAAAAAAAAAAACAACAAACCGATATTTGTGACCTTTGACCTTGAATATCTAATTATGCTAACATAATTCAAAATATAAAAGAAGTCGATGACTATTCACCTCTTATTTAGAATGCCAAAACGAAGGTATATGCAGAAATTCAGCTTCATTGCTCATTTTCTGAGATTTGCTGTACAAAACGCCTTATTTGACTGGGCTTATATCAAGAGAATGCCTGACATCCGACTGACTAAACAGATCCTAAAGTATACATAATCGTGAAAGGCACTAGAAGCAGATGTTTGACAAAAAGTGAGGTAAAAATGATTTTTTTTTTTTTTTCCTGTATCGATTTTCAATAATGTATATCTCGAAAACGGTTGGAATTTCGACAAATATGTTTATAAACAATTTTATAGGAAATTTAATTAGCTTTAATTTTAATTGGATGCATATTTTTCTAGAGTCCACTTTTTCGAGATATGATAGAAGAACACAAAAATAAGGCCTTCTCCCCTCCCCTCACCGTTATCCCACCGCACAGAGTCAATGGCGTTTAGTCTGTCTATCTTTTAACTACTCCTCACGAAGCTATGAAGTCAAAAATAATCGCATATTCCATGCACTCTACACCCCTCATTTCAGCAATCATTGAATGGACTAACTGGACATAACCCAGCCCCAAAGTAGCTGAATATGGAAGTCACAGGTCGAAAGATGCAAAATAACCTCCGAAAATAGAGACCATTTGAAAAATGCAGCGTCAGCCTTAAATGTATTCACGAATAATCTTTAAATTAATGATGGTAATTAATTTACTCAACAAGGAGTTAATTAGTATCGATTATTGACATTCTAATAGTGCTATAATGATTAATTATTCAAAAACAAAATTTAGGAAAGAAGCCATGAACGGTCATTGTGTTATTGGAATAACAATGAAGTTCATTATGATTCCTAAATATTTTGAAATATTAAAATGCTTTCATTACGCTATAATTAAGATCTAATTGTTTTATTTTTGTTTTTTGTTTTTACTAGACGGAGTTAATAGAAATCATGAGGCAATCATGGTCACAAAGATTTCTTGGGAATTCTCTGGGATTACTTCTCTCGAGTTCATATCTAGGCATTTGTTTGGATTTTGATTGGTTGCTTCTCAATTGTTTGTTAGTGAGTCATGCTAAACATCACAATAAATCGATTAATTCACAGCTTGTGCTGGAATATTAATTTAATAAAACATAAAATCTTATCAAGAAATGTCCTAGTTTTATAACATACAGTCGTGTATTTGACTTTAAGTATGTTATCTCCATTAAAATTAACTGTATTTTTATTTATAGTGGTTGCATTAATTTTCAGTCAGTTTTTAATCAATAGACAATATATTATTGGTGAGGTGAGGGATATAGGAGGTCGCTGCTGCGGCTGTAGGCTTTCGCTGCCGTTACCTAGCAACGGCCATATGGTAGTTAGCCCAACTTGCTAATTAGTTGTTTGGAGTGCAATACAAGATGGCGAATAGTTAGCGTCATTATTAAGGCGCTGTTTTCATCGCTGATAGTTAAAATGCAGACGTGGGCCCACTAGCTGTTCGACCTCTTTCGAAGACGTCCAGTGTTCATATCTTAGACATTTACATGACAGTGATTAGACCAATATGGACTTACGGAGTTGAGCTTTAGGGCTCCACTAAACCATCCCATTAATCTCGTATCCAATCCTTACAATAAAAAATCCTTCGAAAAATCCTTAATGATCCTTACTTTGTCACAAACAAACTTATCCATAGAGACCTCAATGTTCCATATGTTGCTGATTTAGCCTAAACCTATTCTTTCTTAGTAAACTCCATAACCATACAAATCCACTGTTCTCTCAACTTGCTTCCTATTCTATTCCTGACAACCCTCTGAGCCGTCTGAAAAGAAGATGGCCTCGAGGCCTTCTCAAATAGAACTTTCATTGAAGTGGCTATTAAGAAACTTGCAGATAATGGACTGCATTTTAAGTTTTTACAACTAAAGGCCCATGAATCATATTTTTATACACAATATCGAAAAGCAAAGGATTCACATTTCGAAATGGTGATCATTTTTATTCGACAAAAATAATTTTATCGATATTAGCTGATTAAATTTTAATTTCTAACCATTAAACAACACGGCAGTGTGGCAAATTTCGTTTCTTCCACTCGACATTGTACATTTGAATTTTTAGTATCGTAAATTTCAAACTATACAATATAAAATTTGGGCGATGAATTCTTTTTTTTTTAAACTCATTATTAATATTAACAATATTAGTATATTTTTGAGGAATTATTGTATACAGGGTGTTCGGAAGATAGTTATCCAAAGAGGAATCTCGGGTAGGGAGGTTCATTTTGAACCTATTTAAGGTCACTTACCTGTATACAAAGTCTTACGGTTTTTACGGTTGAGGCTCATAAAAAGAAAATTATTTTAAGACTAGACCTATACTTGAAGTTCTTAATTTTTTTTTTTTTTTTTTTTTTGCCTTTAACAAGATTGAACGATCTCCCGTTTTTTTTTTTGTATTTGTTTTTTGCATTAAATCTTTTTTATTTTACATGGAAAATGTATTAGTAATTACAGCAAAAAAAAAAAAAAAAAAAAAAAAAAAAAAAAAAAAAAAAAAAAAAAAAAAAAAAAAAAAAAAAAAAAAAAAAAAAAAGGCGTTGATATATCAGTAAACAACGATGTTATAAGGCATAAATGTTTGGTTTTGGCCATTTTTTAAAAAAAAGGTCATAAAAAAAATAAACCGTGAGACTTTGTCCACAGGTAAGTGACCTTAAATAGGTTCAATATGAAACTACCTAGGATGGAAGGCAAGTTGAGAGACTAGTGGATAATAATGGTTATGGAGTTATTACTATGAAAGGATAGGTATCTGATATAGGATAATCTGCAAAATATGGAGCATTAAGATCTTCATGGATAAGTTTATTGGTGACAAATTAAGGTGCATTGAGGATTTTTCGAAGGATTTTGGATTGCAAGGATTGGATACGAGATGAATTGGATGGTTTAGTGAAGCCCTAAAGCTCAACTCCGTACGTCCAAATAGGTCTAATCACAATCATGTAAATGAGTCTTTTGTAATTGAGTGGGAGCTTTGAACGTTGAAGTGCTCTGTAACGACGGGCAGGTTCTTATATAAATCCAGGTTAATTTTTTTTTTCGTATTAGGAAAAACAGAGTCAAAAGGAGCTCACTCATTATTGAGCTAGTGTTATTTAATATAACGATAGAGGAGCTGTTAACTGTTTCTACCAGGTATGCAAGTTTAAAATGTCGTTTTAATTCCAATAGAATGCGCTCTTAGCCTATTGAAGGATTTGCTTATCTCTAAACGCTATTTTGTTTGTTAGTCATTTGTTTACAAAAGTCAGTTGTTTTTAAGTCGTTTACGTGGACGTATCATACCTTTCTTTGGTGTTAAAAATGTCTAATTTTAAGCCAAATAAAGAGCATTTGCGGCATGTCATGATTTTCTTATTTAATCAAAAGAAAAAGGCATCTGAATGTCATCGAATTCTTGTTGAGACTTATGGCGATGTTGCTCCAACCGTCAGGACATGTGAACGTTGGTTTCAAAGTTTCAAACGTGGTGATTTTGATGTTACTGATCAAAAACGAGAAAATCGACCAAAAAAGTTTGAGGACTTCGAATTGCAATCTTTATTAGACGAAGACAATACCCAAACCCAACAAATGATGGCAGAACAGTTTGAATGTCACTAGGCAAGCCATTTCCGATCGCCTGAGAGCTATGGGAAAGATTCAAAAGGTTGGAAAATGGGTTCCACATGAATTGGACGAACGACAGATGGAAAAAAAAACGAAAAACTGTGTGCGAAATGCTGCTTTTACGCCACGAAAGAAAGGGTTTTTTGCATCGAGTTGTAACTGGCGATGAAAAATGGATTTATTTTCAGAATCCCAAACGAAAAAAATCATGGGTAACGCCAGGACAACCATCCACATCGAGTGCAAGACCGGATCGTTTTGGGAAGAAGACAATGCTGTGTGTGTGGTGGGATCAGAAGGGAGTAGTCTACTACGAGCTTCTCAAACCCGGCGAAACAGTCAATACCGAGCGCTACCGACAACAAATGATCGATTTGAGTCACGCATTGATCGAAAAAACGCCCAGAATGGGCTCACAGGCACGCCAAAGTCATTCTTCAGCATGATAACGCTCCTGCACATTCAGCCAGATTGACTAAGGAAACGATTTCTTCGCTTGGTTGGGAACTCCTACCCCACCCGCCGTATTCACCTGACCTGGCGCCTTCTGATTATCACCTCTTCTCATCGATGGGACACTCATTGGCGGAGCAACACTTCAACAATGTCGAAAACGTACGAAAATGGCTCGATGAATGGATTTCAAATAAAGATGAAGCATTCTTTTGGAATGGTATCCATATATTGCCCGAGAGATGGACAAAATGTGTAGAAAGCGAGGGTCAGTACTTTGAATAAAATATATTATACTTTTTTTTAAATTACTGTGTATATATTTTAAGAAATAAACGACATTTTAAACTTGCATACCTGGTAGTCTCCTAACATCTATCAAACTACACTTAACGTAACATATTGGTTCGATTTGTTTTCGGAACCCTGAGGCGTTCCCATATCTCACACTTGTACCCAATTGTGCACCCGCAAATCATACTTCCTAGGTTCATTCCTTTATCAAGTCATTTATCACCATCGCCCATCCTACATTTATAATCTGTTGAAATTTAAGTCTTCCTTCTACTCCCGATTCACAACAAGCTCACGTTCCTCTGACCTATACTTGCCTTTCCATAGAACAACATTATACCAGCATTCCTTCCTAGCCCGATCCACTACCCTCTGGAACACCCTCCCTCCTGAAACAAGACATGCCCCTTCCTTAAGCTCATTTAAAACACCCCTTTTCCAATATCTCCTCCCCTCCCAGTCTGATGCCAGTCAATATGAACAATAATTATCATTAAATTTGGTCAAATCGAATTGATTCATAAATTTTCTTTTATATAATAAAAATATTTTATTTGTTCCATAATGGTAAATAATTATTTTATTTGTTATTATAAAAATTCAATTTTTTTTTACTTTAAATGTTTTTTCTATACAAAGAAATGTTATCTATTAACTTGACAATTCTTATGTGTATGGTTGTGTGTATAGGTAAGTGAATAAGTGCAGTGTATATAAGTATATATCGTGGTATATGTAAATATTTTCTTCATCCAATGTACATATAGATATAGTTCATTCTCTGTATATATCTTTTCTTATTTTCTCATGGTTATTTATTTTTTCTGTTTATTTCATTTCTCCTTCCTTTTCTTATTTACTAAAGTTCTTTATACAATTATTTACAATTAACTGTATTTGCCTGTCTCATGTTCCTCATATACCTTTGTATGAAAATATATATGCCAGACTATTGTACTATTTTATGATACAATTTTGTTATTCTTAGGGGACAGTACGTCCCAGAATAAAGATTATTTTTTCATTTCATATTCCATGTTAAAAATTATTGAGTAAAAATTACAATCTGTCTCAATTCAACATAATAAGTAATATAGATAGATAGTTTTATGGATTCATCCACGAACAATATTTATAACAAAAAATAAATGGAAGAGAAGAAAAATAAAATAAAGAATTTTAAACTGTACAATATAAAATTTGTGCAATGAATTCAAAACCTAAAAACCTAAAAAAACAAAACATATTTAGCTGAGGAAACGAAAAAATAATTCGGGTGGAATTTCTTACCATATTTTTTAATCATATTTAATTATAGATCATTAGCATTTGTTAACAGGGTTTCGAATTATTATTATTATTATTTTAGTTACATTTACACTGTAAATATTTTAAAACGTTAGGCAGTTTGTTTGCGCTAGGGAGGTGATGTCACCTTGTCAGGTTGGTGCCTCTCTAATAAATGAAGCTAAGGGATTACACCATCTAATTAGTTTCACCCAATGAACTCCCTGACCCTTAATCGAACATCCTCCGTCACAATCGATTTCCATTCGAAATTGCCAATCATATTCCTTTCTTAGACATTTAGCTCAGCTGTTATTTCTGCCAAAGCTTTAACAGTACAATTACATATCTATACTATTATATAAAAGGACAAGCAATCTTTAGTTTGTGATCACTAACCGCGAAAACTACAGAACCAATCTCTACCAAAAATTTTGGTAATGGTTCGGATCGGCGACACCAACCCCTAAACGCGCTCAGAATACCTTTTATCGATTCTTACCTTGTTCCGATTTATTTCGATGTTCTAGTCGCTGCTTTTAGAGGGGAAAGGTTATTCTCCTACATTTACTGAGAAACTCTAAATCCCTGTTCAAAGTAATATTAACTTCTGTTTACCTTCTAATATTAAAATGAGAAATAAGGAAATATTAAAGTGGAAATAAGGAAATACCGAAATATAAGACACTAAATCAATTTTGAATTAATATTAATTTAATCAACAATTAATATACTACTGAACCAACAGTAAAATTAATTCCTGATGAACTTTCTGTCAAAGAAGAGAAAATTACAAATTATAAATATAAAAAAGACAGAATCCTTAAGTATTTATTTGGCATAGCTCCTATTTATTTAACATTTGTAGCTACATAATTCGGAGACAATGTTCCATCATCAGGCTTCTAATTTTTTTAAAAAACACATTAATCTATAAGATTATACCAATAGTTCTACAATTATATAGTAATGTGTCATTTACCTCTTAATCTGTGATTATTTTCACATTTTCTATTCTCCATGTTATAAGCCATTATATAATATAAGACAGAATCCTAGTTGAAAGCGATGATGTTAATTTCTGCTATATTTTCTCATGGGAAGAGGAAATAAGAAAACATAAAAAATCTGTGATATACTTTCTCACATTTATTTATAAACTGATATGTTTTATTGAATTAATTATACAATCTGTCTCACTTTAGCACAAAAAGTAATATGGATGACAAAGAATCCATTCACAAAATATGTATACTGAAATTTTATCACTGAAATTGAAACAACAAATACAAATATATAAAACACCAAATCCATGTACAAATAAATCTTGTTAAGTTTCATAACACTTTTACAAGTTGTAAATTTTATCACTTAAATTGATATAAATATAAATATGTAAAACACAAAATCCATGTACAAATTAATCTTCTTAAGTTTTATAACACTTTTACACATAAGATTAGATGAAATAAGAAAACATGAATTCATAAAACACTTAATCCTTTATGAAACTCATTTTGTTAACTTCTGTTTCACTTATTTACATTTAAGAAGTCTAAATATCAATATAACAAACTAAACAACACAATCCAAGTTGAAACTGTAGAAGTGATTGTTTACATGTGAGGTTATAGGAATGAACTATCGAAAAATGTAAACATGAAGTGAAGCGTAAGGATCGAACTGGTCGGTGTAGCGCGGGTCAACCTAGTTTGGTGGTGTCGCCGATCCGAACCGTTACCCAAATTTTAACTACATCGTCTTCATAGTTGAAGAAAGGTTTAACAATCATAAAATTAAAAGATTTTCTATAAAATTATCATAAATATGCGATAAATATAGGATGGGCGTTGAAGTTTGATAATCGACCGATAGGTGGCGAGCAACGTTCAAGAGAGGTTACAAAGGTACTGTTATATACAACTAAAATTACAATATTTACTCATTTTTAATTATTAAAAAAAACCTATAAATATATGATCTGCGACATGTGGATCCAAGTGTAGTTTGAAAATCGACCGATATGTGGTCACCACCATTCTCGAACATAGTTCGCAATGGTAAATATAATTTCTCCTTTGCAGAAAATTTTTTATTTCCTAATAAAATCCTAAATTTAACCAAAATTTAGATAAAACAGCATAGAAATGGATGTTTAGATGAAAGAACAAATATATATGAAGAAAATATGATAATATATTCATGTATAATGGCAATTTAATGTGTTCACTATGAGTACACTTCATCCATTTCATTTGTCCTTCTGGATGTCAATTTAATCATTTTCTGCCAGCTGTATCGGGAGGTATTGAAAGATAATAAAAGGACTAAGTAAGTGATTCTAGAAACATTTTAACTTTAAAATGCTCAAAGGTTGAGCGAAGCCATTCCAATATATATATATATATATATATATATATATATATTGGCAATCCAATATAATAAATGACAGAAAATTTATTCGGTTTAGACGTGGACCGACTTCGACCTCTAAAAAAGTGGGTACACTTAATTGGGGAAATCTTTTCATTACCGTTGAATCTGTAACAGTACATCCTAAACGAAGTACTAAACCCAAGACCCTTCATAGGTTGTAGTGGTACAGGTTTTTTTTTTCCAATATATTTATACTTCTAAATAATGTCTGTATATAATATTTCATAACAAAAGTATGAAAAGTAAGAAATTAAAAATGACTTAAATGAGGAATCATTCTCATAATGATGGAAGTAAAATGAAACAATAGATACACCTTTCCCTTTATTAAGACGTCAGAATGATTCATTTTTGTAAATCGACATTTGATTGTTAATTACATACTTGGTAACTGCCTAATTGGCAATTCAGCAATTAAATTTAAATGAAAGAAACAATTTTATAACATACTTCCTACATTGAATGAGATTTGCAAGGTCTTCATCGCAGAGAGAACAGAAGAATTGAACAATTTTCTATTCGGTGAATTCATTGCCACTTCTATTGGAATTAGAAGTGGCAATTAATTCAGCAATCTTAGTTTTATTGACTAGCAAAGTTTTGGTAGGTTGAATGTTGCGCTGAGAGGTATATTGACCGCCGATCCCTATTGGCATAACTTCATTGTCACATTTTACAACACAGTATAGTCAAACCTCGATGTTTTTCGATTCCCTTTGAACCTGCCTATCATTCCGATGTTGTTTTTACTTCTACTAAGATCTAATTGGAAGACCTTGATATATCCAAGTTGATTCGTTAATAAAGTAGGGTTTAGACTGAACAAAGTTCGTTGTTCGAAGAAGGTTTTTTTTTTTTTGTTTTTTTCCCCTCGTTTATTGATATTTACAACTGTACAAACACATATACATCAAGTAAATATGTTCATAGAGAATACAATGGCATGTATATAACTTGTGAAGAACAACTCAGTAGTAGCACTTCAATAAAAATCTACACTAAAAGGTCTCTAGGCCATCTTCTTTTCAGACGCCTCGGAGGATTATCGGGAATGGAGTGGGAAGCAAGCTGGGAGACTAGTGGATTGGATTGGTTATGGAGCTTACTATGGAAGGATAGGTATCTCCTGTGGGCTATATGAGCAACATAAGGAACATTAAGATCTTTATGGATAAGTTTATTGGTCACAAAGTAAGGAGCATTGAGGATTTTTTCGATGGATTTTGGATTGTAAGGATTGGATACGAGATGAATTGGATGGTTTAGTAGAGCCCCAAAGCTCAACTCCGAACGTCCAAATAGGTCTAATCACAGTCATGTAAATGAGTTTTTTGTAATTAATTGGGAGCTTTGATCGTTCGTCTAGTAAATGTTGAAGTAGTCTGTAACGACGAGCAGTTTCTTGTCGTTTTAGTCATGTATGTGGATCCCAAGTAAGACGTTTGTCCAAGTGGAGTCCAAGGTAGCGGATCTGTTCAACAGGGATTAATGGAATATCACGAAGAAGGTTTAAGTTCTAATTATTTAAAAAAAGATTATATTATTACTTGAGGTACACTATCATGGTGTAGAAGGAACAATACAACTAGTTTTGATGAATTAATTGCCACTTCTATAGGGATTATTTTATTAGAATACTAGTATCGAATGCTAAACATTCATCTTCAGTTCTAAAACACAGAAGTTTCAATAAATCAGCACTACGTTACATGGATTATAAATACATAAAGTTTCCAAAAATGTAAGAAAATAAATCAAATATTAGTACTCACCTGAGGAAATCAAACAGAGAGATCACTTTAGCAAAGGGCATTAGATAATGATGATTCCATTCGTACAATATATACAAAAACACAAGAATAAAAAAAATTGTTTCCCGATAATCCTCCGAGACGTCTGAAAACAAGATGGCCTAGAGATCTTCTTGTGTAGAATTTTTATTGAAGTGCTACTGATGAGTAGTTCTTTTCAAGTTTTGACATGTTATTGTAATCGTTATCAACACATTTACTTGTTGTATAAACTTATCTGTACAGTTGTAAATTTCAATAAATGCATATTAAAAAAAATAAATAAATAAAAAACTGGGGCGTACACAGTCCTTTTGTGTTAAAATCGAATATACGTTTTAAATTTAACAATCCTCCGAGGCCTCGTGATCTTCTTTTGTAAATATTCATTAGAGTACTACCAATGGGTAGTTCCTCTACAAGTTTTATTCATGCCATTATATCTCATATATACCGCATATTTACTAGATTTGTTTTATAATACAGTTGTAAATTTATATTAATAAAAGAATAAAATTAAATTAACAATTGATGAATATTAGAAATAAGAAAAGTTTAAGACAGAATAGGAGTTTCAAACGTGATTTTTTAAGTTCCAACTGGTATAGATCCTAAACAGTAGATCCTAGGGACAAATGTTATATAACAAAAATATATTCTCCTTTAAAATCTGGACCTCAAGGTAGTATCCTGGGTCCCATTCTTTATACAGTGTATACAGCTGATATCCCAACTCATCCTGATACTATCCCAACAACATATGCTGATGACACCAGCGTGTTATCAGTCAATGAAGATCCATTTGCTGCAACCCAGACACTCCAGTCACATATCACTTCGCTCGAAGAATGGTGTCATAACTGGAGAGTTAAGATAAATCCTAGCAAATCCCAGCAAATAAACTCTCCGTCGAAAACCTATTTCATCCTGTCCTGTATCCTTTGATGGTGTACCGCAAAATAATGTGGAACAAATACGATACCTGGGATTTTATCTGGACAAGAGACTCACCTGGAACCCTCATACAAGAAAAGACAAGAAGCTGCATGTAGATTTCGACTGCTACAACACTTATTTGACAAACGTTCAAATTCACTACAAAAACTCATCAGATGATTATCAGACCTATTTGGATTTACGGTATAGAGTTATGGGGATCCACCGAACCATCGAATTCTTCCCGCATCCAATCTCTCCAATCCTAAATCCTTAGAAAAATCCTTAATGCTCCTTACTTTGTCACAAATGAAATGATCCACAATGACCTTAATATCCTATATGTCGCCGATTTGGCACGAACCAGATACTTCTCCTTTCATAATAGACTTACTCCTCATCCAAATCCACTTGTTGCACAACTTGCTTCCCATTCCATTCCTGGCAATCCTCCGAGGCACCTGAAAAGAAGATGGCCTAGGGATCTTTTTCTTTTGTAAATATTTCATTAGAGTACTACCAATGGGTCTGGCTGGAGTCTGGCTCTAGCCGTTGTTGTGTAAGCATCTCTGAGTGATTGTTGTTGTCGAACTATTACATTTATTCATACTTCTGTTTATATTTGTTTTACGTGAGTGAATTACTTTAAAATAATTAGTACATATCTGATATTTTATAATTATAACACTCTTACTGAGACCATTTACAGTTTACGTAAATAAACAGGCGCTTCCCGGACTTCAGTAAATATAGGTAACGAGAACTAAATTATCTCTATAATCCCTCCAGAACGCCTGCGCTCCCCTCTCTTTCACTTGTCAGTCACTCTCCCGATATCTCACAATGCCACAGTGTGCGTCTTGTAACATGAACATCCCACGGGATGATAAAAACCACCACAATTTGCACTAAATGCCAACTGATTTACCACAATAAGTGCTGTGGTATTTCAGAACAAGAAATGCAGCATAAAAAGAAAAATTGGCTCTGTGCGTCGTGCCTTAACACAGATAAAACTGTAAAGGGGCGAAATATGGAAGAAAATATTACGGCGATTTTATCTGAGATTGGGAAAATGACAGAGGACATAAAACAAATTAAAAAACACCGTAGATAAGCAGGCCGACATATCTTTTGAAACCTCTGAGAGGCTTAAATCGATGGAGGATCGAACTAAAAAATATGAGGAGCTTATAGAAAAAATTCTACTCGATAATAAAAATTTAAAGTCCAAAGTTCAAACCCTCGAGGCCAAAATCAACCAGATTGAGCAGAATCAGCTGGTAAATTCTTTAGAAATTAGAGGAATTCCTCTGAAATCTGGGGGGGGAAACGACAGACGGAATTGTTTGCTCGGTCGGGGCGGCACTGGGCATAAAACTAAGTGTCGAGGATCTGGATATGGTTGAGAGGAGGAGGCATAGAAGGGAAGATGCACGCCCCCCGCCGATCGTCGTGCGCTTTGTACGACACTCGATCCGAGACGAGTTAATCCGTCTTCGGAAAGTGAAAAGGGACTTTACCACCAGACACCTCGGATGGGACAGTGACGATAAAATCTATATCGGGGAAGAGATGACTCCGGCCAGCAGGCAGCTTTACTGGCTAGCTAGGCAGGTCAGGGCTGCAGGCAAGGTGAAGTACGTCTGGTTCGCCCGAGGAAGGGTCAGGTACCGCCGTGATGATGGTCAGCCTGTCGTGATTGTTAACAAACCGGAGGATTTGGAAATTTTTAAATGAGAGAAAGTAAACAGTTTCCTGCTCTTATTTTCATTCATTACTTATTTTCATTTATTTAGTTTTCTTTACTTCTTTATGTTTGTATTTCACTTTTATATTTCATTTTTATCTTTCTATATATCACAGAATTTCAAGAGCTGTCCAAAAACATTATCTTCTCTGTCTTTATACATTATATTTCATTTTAAAATTTCTAAGTCCGTCTTCAATAACTTATATATATTTTTAATTATTGTTTGTTCATTTTCTATAAAACAAAAGGAATTTACTCTTTTTCGATTTCCTACGATTTTCTTTTTTATACCATTTTTCATTTGTATTTGTATTTTACATATTTTGAATTTATATTTATATTTGTTCTTTATTTGTCTTTATCTATCTATTGTTTCGCTATCTATCAAATTTAGTAATCAAATTGTACCTTTTTCCTTAATTAGCGTCCTAAGTCAGTATCACAAACCCTTCTACAAAAACTATTTCTTCTTTCTCTTCCTATGAATAACATCCTTTTAACCTGTCATGTTAACTCTCAATCTCTCCTAGCACATTATGATGAATTCCTTTTCCACTTTCTACACAATTTCTACCATATTATTGCCATCTCGGAAACCTGGCTCAAACCGAGTGTTCCCTCTTCCTCTGTAAATGTTCCTAATTATACTCTCGTCCGTCATGACCGTGTGGACCGAAATGGGGGAGGCGTTGGTCTATACGTTCATGATAGCATGAGAGTTAAAATCCTTCAAAAATCCCCCTCTTCCGAAACTCCTCATATAGAATACATATTCACCGAAATCACCTTTGAATCTTCCTCTCTTCTTTACGCTGTAGCCTACCGCCCTCCTCAAGTCAAATATGATCCTACCTTTGAAACGTCCCTTCTCACCCATATTCCCCAATATAATAACATTATAATAACAGGAGACCTTAATACTAATCTCCTTACCAATTCCTCTGATAAAACATACCTAATTGACCTAATTTATTCCCTTGATCTATTTATTGTACCATTCCAACCAACCCATCATACCCAGTTTTCTGAAACTCTCCTAGACCTATTTATTATAGATTCTCCTAAAAAACTACTTACATACTCCCAACATCCCGTACCGTTTCTCTCCTCCCATGACCTCATTCAAATATCGTTCAATATCCTCACTCCCATCCCCATCCCTAAGCAGATCTCCTGGCGTAATCTCGAATCATTATCTCCGGAAAGTATAAATCCTCTTCTTGATAACCTCTCACATTCTATTGAACCTATCTTCTCTTCCTATTCCGTTGATGAGATGGTGGAATGCCTCTCATCAAATCTCCTTTCACTCCTCAATCACTTAGCTCCTCTTAAAACATTCATATTCCGGCGTCCCCCAGCTCCTTGGATTACCCCAGCAATTAAAGAAATTATGAAAAGAAGAGATGCTGCCAGAAGACGTTTCAGGCGCACTCGGATACCTGAGGATTATTCTATGTTCAAGCACCTTCGAAATCTCGCTCAATCTACTCTCCGCCGTGCCAAGGCTCAATATTTTCATAATATCCTATCCCTGGCCCCGGATCCAAAGTCCAAGTGGAGAATCCTTAGAAAATTCTCTATTACCAGCTCCTCTTCTTGTTCCAATTTCCCAGTCACTCCCGACGACCTAAATTATTTCTTTTCAAATCCTTTTCCTGATAAACTTCAAACCATTTCTTTACCAATGTCACACTTTACTCCTCAAGCTGCATTTAATCCCGACAACTTCTATTTCCCTCACATTCTTCCCAATGACCTTATCACTTCCATTCTCAAATCCCGAACTAATGACTGCGGTGCCGATCAAATCCCGATAAAAATAATCAAACTCTGTCTTCCAGCTATTCTTCCGGCCCTTCTTCACATATATAATTTTTCCTTACAAAACTCCATTTTTCCTATAGCCTGGAGAAAGGCCTTAGTCCGCCCGTTAAATAAAATCCCTTCTCCATCCAACGCATCAGACTTTAGGCCTATTTCCATCCTCTCAAATTTATCAAAGCCACTCGAAAGATTGGTCAATGCCCAAATTACCTCCTTCCTAGAGCATAATAACCTCCTTAATCTGTTCCAATCAGGTTTCCGTTCCGGCTATTCCACTCAGTCAGCTTTGTTGAAAATCACACAGGACCTTTATTACTCCATGGATCAACAACAAATTACGATCCTTGTCATGTTTGATTTCTCAAAAGCTTTCGATTGTGTTGACCATTCAATTCTCCTATCTAAACTTCAAAATTTCTCCCTATCTAATAGTGCCCTAAATTGGTTCCACTCCTTCTTATCACATCGTTCCCAGTCAGTCATCATACCCAACAGTCCTCCTTCATCTTCCCTACCTTTAACCCAAGGTGTTCCACAAGGATCCTCCCTGTCACCAACCCTATTTTCTATCTATATCAATGACTTACCCAGCTTTATCCACAATTCCAATTATCACCTATATGCAGACGACCTTCAAATCTACCTATCTTTCCATCCTTCAGATATGCTCGAGGCATCTCGTAAACTTCAGGAAGACATTGATAACATCAACCGTTGGGCAGTGAAGAATAAGTTATATCTGAATCCAAAGAAAACTAAGGCTATCCTCATCGGTTCGAAACCCATCCTCCATACCCTTCCTTACTACCCATTGCTTTACCTTAATAACCTTCCTATTCAATTCCAAAACTCCATTAAAAATTTAGGAGTTATCTTTGATCATCACCTTTCCTGGAATAACCATATCGCCCAAATTTCCAAAAAATCCATCATAATCCTTAAACAACTGTATAGATCCCGAGATTTCTTTTCCCAGAGTACCCGTCAACTTTTAGTGTCCTCTCTTGTTTTCCCTTGCTTTGATTACTGTTGTTTGGTTTATGGGGGACTGTCTGGGGATCTCGAGATGAAGCTGAGGAGACTGATGAACTGTTTCATTAGGTTTATCTTCGGGATCCCTA
Organism: Euschistus heros; assembly: GCA_003667255.2. NCBI lineage: Eukaryota > Metazoa > Arthropoda > Insecta > Hemiptera > Pentatomidae > Euschistus > Euschistus heros. The sequence continues at coordinate 43,846 of RCWM02000355.1, forward strand.
GGCGGTCACACGTTACTTGCCGATACTCTGAGCTTGGGTGGCTATTTCCTAAATTTCGACGGCAATACTTTCTGGGTACCTTCATATACCAATGCCTAAAAACCAAAAACCCTTCCTATATCCTTGATTTATTAACTCTGCGTTCTTCTATCCACCACCTAAACACTAGATCCCAACCTTTTAACCTATATATACCCTCACATAAAACCGCTTCCTTTGACAAATCCTTCATCATTCGTGCTACCTCCTTCTGGAATTCCTTACCCACTTCTATTCGTAAAGCAGCTTCCATAACCACCTTTAAAAATAACCTATTCCAGTACCTTTTAGACAATCAATCTTCCGCAAAGATGTCAATAATCAAATGAATACTTGATTATATATATATATATATATATATATATATATATATATATATATATGTGTATATATATATATGTATACTGAATATATATATATATATATAAAGGGCCCAATGACCCTGCAACAGCAGGAACAAGGGGGCTGCCTGCTTGGCAGTCGGCGAGGGCGCATGCCCAGGGTGCTAACTATGTGCACCAAGACCTGCGGATTGTGATGCTTTCACAGTATCACGCAGGGCGAAGAGTCCTGTCCTCCACGTGGTGCCCCTGGACCCCGGGGAGCCCTTCAGGCTCCTTGGGTGACAAAACCCGCAGGATCTATGTTGGAGGCAGAAAACCTCTCCCAAGACAGAGCGGAACAGCCGGGCTCTGGATGAAGTTGGCAGTGGGTGAATCTGCTTTACTGGCGGACTCTGGGAACCGGGCGCCACCCAGTTTCAAGAAATGCCTTCCCTCAGCATGCGGGGCTCTGCTGAGTGGTGACCGATTAGAACCCTAGCTTAAACAAATCAAAATAGAAAATATAAAAAGTATTATTGAAGAGGAATCACTGTCCTCAATGTCGGACAGTGGTCAGAGGGGTGAGCTGTCACCCACCATAGAGGAGTTCAACCTGGAACTCTGTAGTAACTCAGAGGTGGAAGTTGTTTCACCAGTGAGTAAGAATGAAGTTGAGGAGATGACGGTTGACATGAGACAAGTCCCAGCAATCGTGCCATCCACGGAGGAAGACTGTACTGTACTGGTGTAGTACCAGGCAGGGAGGAACCCACTGAGGAAGGCGCCAGATGGGTGCGACTCGGGAGGGGAGCTCGGAAGAGGTTAGGCTGGCTCATCGGTCATGGCTACGGGAGGGAGGAGGCCCTGAGGCTGTGTCTGGAGCCAGTCAGGAGACCTCCCAAGAAAGCCGAACCGGCAGAACGGCCCATGAAAAGGGCTCTCTCCAATACTCCAGAAGGCAGGAGAGAGCAAAAGAGGGTTAAAATGAATACCTCTTTTAGAGCCGAGGAAAGGGTTGAGGGGCGTTGGGCACCCCAGAGACCCTCTTTCAGGAACGTGGCGCTGGACGCAAAGAAGATTGGGATCTTTCATGCACTGCACCCAGAGACCACGCTAAGTAATGATCAGTTGCAGCTGATCAAGGAAGGACTCATGGGCGAGCTGGGGAAGGATAGGAGTGTCAAACCCCAGTTCTATGCCTGTCTTGAGCGGAATGGGTGGCTGCAGCTGAACTGCGCAGGTGATGCCACTGTTGAGTGGGTTAGGAGGGTAACCCAATCGCTGGCCCCTTGGGAAGGAGCCAGTCTGAATGTCAAAGGGGAGAATGAGTTCCCTAAACGCAAGGCTCTGATTCTATACCTACCAAAAACAGACCTGGAAGTGGAAAAGATTCAGGACAGATTAGCTGGGCAGAACGCAGGCGAGCTCCACGTGGACTCTTGGAGGTTCTATAAAAGGGACGAGTCTTCTCCAGGGTTCACCGAGCTCGTCTTCGGGGTTGAGGACGGAGTAGCTGCTCTGCTGGCCGGGGAGGGGGCCAGGCTGTTCTATGGACTTGGCCTGGTCAACTTCAAGGTCTGCGGGGCTAAGCGGCCGTCCGAAACCTGCGACTCCGTTCAGGCTCGGACTGAAAAGACCAGAGAAGTGGGTGACCAAGAGGCACAAGCGGTGCCTTCCACTTCGTCTGGTTTAATGAGGAAACCAGAAGGGGCCAAGAGGACCGTGGAAACACCTCCTCCAGCTACCAGTGTGGCCCCCAAAGTCGTGAAGGATGGAGAGGGGAGAAAGACAATGAGGCCAGTAGGGCCTCAGACACAGTGGCAGGATCGACAGCGGGAGATGGGGCAAGCAAAGGCCCAGAGGGTCGGGCAAGAGAGCCCGTCCTCGTCCTCCCGAGTGATGAAGGTAATCAGGTTCCTGCAGGCGAACCTTCATCATGCAAAGGCAGCTTCTGGCGTGCTGGCGATGAGGTTCGCCTCAGAGGGCCTAGACATAGCCATGGTGCAGGAGCCATGGGCGTTTAAAGGTCATGTCAGAGGCCTTAACACGACGAAAGGTAAGTTGGTTTACTGTGAGTTAGTAGAGAGGCCAAGGGCGGCCTTACTCATTCGCAGTGATTTTAAGTTTTGTCCGATTACAGACTTCATACGGGAGGACCTGGCTGCTGTGGAGGTGGAAGTGACCATAGGGGGAGTGTGCCGACAGCTATGTGTGGCCTCGGCATACTTCCCTGGTGACTCGGAGGAGGTTCCACCCAAGGACGTCCGGGAGTTTGTGCAGCACTGCCAGAGGACCAACAAACTGTTCATCATTGGCTGCGATGCCAACGCCCATAGTCTGGTGTGGGGGAGCAATGATGACAACAGAAGAGGTGAGTTGCTTTTAGAGTACCTCTTAATTAATAATATTGATATTGCTAATAAGGGCAATAAGCCCACTTTTATTACAGCAAACAGGGAGGAGGTGCTGGATATTACACTAGTTAGGCCATCACTTAGTAACTATGTTAGGAACTGGCATGTATCAACTGAGACCTCAATGTCTGACCATAGGCACATCAGGTTTGATTTAGGGGTCGTGGGGGATATCAGCCAGAGTGTAAGAAACCCAAAGAGAACGGATTGGGATTCATTCAGGAAATGTCTAGCTGTAAAGATGGGAGACATTGAGAATATGATCATAAGACAACCATTAACAGTAAGGGCTTTAGAGGAGTCCTCAGTAATGGTTAACGGTGCGATCCATGAAGCCTACGAAGAAAGTTGCCCATTGAGGGCAACAGGTAATAAGGGGGACGTGCCTTGGTGGAACGCGAAGTTAGTTAGGCTCAGGAAGGAAACCAGGAGACTCTTCAACAGGATGAAGAAAACGGGGAAAAGGGAAGAGTACTCCAGGGCCCTAACAGAATACAACAAGGAAATAAGGAAAGCAAAGAGAGCCACTTGGAGAGACTTCTGTGAGGGGATAACAAGCACACCCGTAGCTGCTAGACTCCAGAAGGTCCTTGTTAAGGACCATAGTAATGGGCTTGGTAATCTGAGGAAACCCAACAATACGTACACTAATACAAAAGAGGAGACTCTTGAGTTTCTACTGGATACGCACTTTCCAGGAAGCGTAGTGATAGACCCAGATGGGGATGTAGAGGGGGTCTACAGGGAAGGACGGCCACCCGGCGGTAGAGACAGAGAGGAGGCTTCCCGTATCTTTACAAGTAGTAAGGTGGAATGGGCTATTGGGTCCTTCCAGCCTTACAAGTCACCTGGAGGAGATGGTGTAATACCGGCCCATTTGAAAGAGGGCAAGGAAATTCTTCTCAAGAGTCTAGTGATACTCTTTAGGGCCAGCTATATGCTGAGATATATTCCCCATCTGTGGAGGAAGGTTGACATGGTGTTTATACCGAAAGGGGGTAAGAGACCTCCTGAGGATCCTAAATCCTACAGACCTATTAGCTTATCTTCAGTGATACTGAAAACGATGGAGAAGATAATAGACGAACATGTAAAGGGTAAACTGCTAACTGAGCATCCCTTGCACCCTAATCAATTCGCCTACCAAGTGGGCAAGTCAACAATAACAGCCCTCCACCATCTAGTTGGAAAACTGGAGAATGCACTATCTCATAAGGAGATAGCACTATGTGCCTTTGTGGACATAGAAGGGGCGTTTGACAATACCTCACACACCACCATTAGGGATGCGCTAGAACACTTAGGGGCTAAAAGAGCTCTAGTAGAATGGACACACAGTATGCTTGTGTCAAGACAAATCACAGCGAAATTGGGGAGCACAAGAAGAACGATAATAACCAGGAAAGGCTGTCCTCAAGGAGGTGTGCTCTCCCCTCTGCTGTGGTTGATAGTAATAGACAGCCTAATTAAACTGCTCACTGAAGCTGGTTTTGAAGTTATAGGATACGCAGATGATCTGGTAATAATAATCAGAGGGAAGTACATCCGTACCCTACTAGAAAGGTTGAGAGTAGCCTTTGACATGCTATGGGACTGGTGCATTGCTCATGGGTTATCAGTTAATCCGGGCAAGACTACTGTAGTCCCATTTACAAAGAAGACAAATGTGGCGCTAGAGTTGCCCAGGTTAGGAGGACAGGAGGTTGTGGCAGCAGATAAGGTGAAATTCCTGGGATTAACTCTTGATAAAAAATTGACCTGGAAGGATCACCTGGAGGTTATAAGAGCGAAAGCAATCAGCTCTTTGTGGACATGCAGCAGATTGTGTGGTAAGAAATGGGGAATTAGGCCGCAAATGGTTTACTGGATATACACTGCAATAGTGAGACCAATGATAGCATATGGTGCTCTAGTGTGGTGGACAAAATGCCAAGAGGTCACGGCTGGAAAGCGGCTCAATGGGGTGCAAAGGCTAGCATGCTTGGCAATAACAGGTGCCATTAGGACCTGTCCTACAGCAGCAATGGAGGTGTTACTGGGGCTTGCCCCCATAGGCCTCTATTTAAAAATGGAAGCTCTCAAGAGTGCTATAAACATTAATAACACATATGGTTATAAGACAGGAGACTTCACAGGACATTTGGTCCTGCAGGAATTCCGGGGAACTGATCTATGCAAGTTGGCCGACAGAATTCCCCGGGAATCCAACTTTATAAAAAACTTCAAAGTGGTTTTTCCCAGCAGGGAATGCTGGGCTACCAAGGTATTAGATTTCGAAAGGGGATCACACGTATGGTACACAGACGGCTCAAGGAAGGATGGGAGAGCCGGGATGGGCATATATGGGCCCAACTGTAAAATGGCAGTACCTCTGGGTACGTATCCATCAGTGTTCCAAACAGAGGTGCAAGCGATAGCGTTTGCTGCAAACAGAAGCCTCGATAAAAAAAACCTAAGGGCCAAAGGTTTTACATACTATCGGATAGTCAAGCGGCTCTGAAGGCTGTCCTTTCACCCTATGTTAACTCCATGTTGGTAACAGACTGTAAAAACTCCCTAAATCGGTTGGGAGAGGGAAACAAGGTCACCCTCATATGGGTCCCGGGACACGAAGGAGTGGAAGGAAATGAGGTAGCAGATGAGCTGGCGAGGAGGGGTTCTGAGACTCCGTTCCTTGGCCCTGAGCCATCCTGTTATGTACCTCAGTGTGAAATTAAGAGAATGATCGGGCGTTGGCTCGAGGAAGGCTGGACAGCACTTTGGGCTGGTATACCGGGGATGAGGCAATCCAAGCTTTTCATCCACCTGAAGAACAGAAGGTACATGTATCTTTTAAGATTGTCAAGAAAAGAGTTAAATAACGTAACCTGCATGCTTACAGGGCACGGGCCTCTGAGATACCATCTCAAGAGAATGGGCCTAGTAGAGGACACTGAGTGCAGACTATGTCTGGAAGGGGAAGAGTCAGCAGAACATCTGTTGTGCAACTGCGAGGCTCTTGCATACTACAGACTAAGATTCTTTGGGGACTCTGTGGTACAACCAAAAACAATATGTGAAGTGGATGCCAAGAACATATTGGGTTTTATAAGGGAAATTAAGTTTCTCTGGGATGACTGAAGGTGCTAGGATGTCACAAAAGATCACCGAGTGGTCGCAGTGACTGAAGTGCAGTGGTGCACGATGGGCCCTGTGTTAAGAATAATAATAATAATAATAATATATATATATACATACGATTGTATGCTTTAATTACTGGAACATCTAATTTGTAAATAATTGGCCAGACAATTGTACTCTTAATTGTGCATTATTTTTATTCTTAGGGGACAATAAGTCCCAGAATAAAGTTTATTTTTCATTCATTCATTCATTCATTCATTCATTCATTCATTCATTCATTCAATGGGTAGTTCCTCTACAAGTCTTAAGCATGTTATCATATTGCCGTTGTATACAGCATATTTACTGGATGTGTTTCCTAATACAGTCAAGTCCTACACTTAAAAATATAGTTTTCAAACTTGACTTTTTACCAAAATTTTGAACAGCCAGAAGGATCGAGCAGGACCGGTCAAATTCAGTTTAAATATTTTTATTTCGTATGAGGAGAAACGGAGTCATAAAGACCAAAGACCTCACTCATTAGGACCTGTCTATTAGTCAATATTGTTGTGTTATACTCGTATTTATGAAATATTTTTAATTTATATTTAATAACATAGCAATTTTTCATATACGAGAGGAACACTTCTTGTTACAGAATTTAAAACAATTTTCAAACATCAAGTACATATTTCTATTGCAAGGCAAGTATCATATTGTTGAAGATATATAATTGCTTTCGAAAATGAAGAAATGATGAACTACTTTTTTGAGCATTTTCCGAATAGTAGCAAATTTATTTATCATTTTTTGTAGATGTTAAATGCTATTATTGGCTGTAAACTAATATAGTAGGGCGTATAAAAAAAAAAAAATGACCGTTTTATCAAATTCCAGAGTTCAAAAGTCTGTAAATATCTTAATGCTATTTATTATTTACCAATACTTAATAATCCCTTTAGAGCATTCTCTAAGCTTGTTTACTAACACTGGACTTCTTCAAAAAATGCCTCATCTCAGTTATTTATTTCAAAGAAGAAAAATGACAATGTCCTACAAAATTCTCGTAATTTTAAGACATTACTGAAAAAACAAATTTCACAGCCGCTGAAGCAACTCGTGAAATAATTAAATATGAAGGGGAAGCTGTCCTTGAAGAGCGCACTGCGCGGCGTTGGTTTCATAGATTTAAAAGTGGAGATACGACGTAGGAAAGGAAGAAGGGCTTCTGGCGGCCATTAATGGATATTGATGAGGTTCTGAAGGAAGCTGTTAGTGTATATATTTGGAAAGATACTGTTAGTCGCCATCTTCTCTCGATGGGGAAAGTGAAAAAGACCTGTAGACTGGTCCCTCACAAACTTACTCCTCAAAAATCAGCAGAAAAGTTTACAGAACTTCATGGGTTTGAAATCCTGCCTCATCCACCATATAGTCCTGACCTCGCACCTTCGGATTACTACTTGTTTCGATCCATGGCCTTCTTCAAGGGAAAAAATTTGATAATTTTGCGGAAGTTGAAAATGCTGTCTGAGTTCTTCGACAGCCATCCCAAGGAATGATATCAGCGTTGCATCGAGCAATTGGCTATCAGAAAAGTAATGACGGTTGATAACAATGGACTATACTTTGAGTATTAATTGTATTTTATATCAAAGAAATAATAATACAAATATTTGTTTAAGAAACGGTCATTTTTTTTTATACACCGCATTATTTCTTGAAAAATTATGTTTTTTAATACATTTATGGTTTACTTTTTTAGCTATCATACGAATTATTATTAGTAGGGATCGGATTCGTATGTATTTACATATTTTTTTCTAGGCAATTTATAGACGTTTTTCAACAATAAGTGTTCATACTCACACTTTTTAAGCCCTTTGAACCTACATTTATTTCACATATTTCCACATATTTGGATGTTGTTGCATATTTATACATCTTTATTTGATAAAAATAAATACATATTTCCACCTATCTAATCAAAATAAGTACATATTTCCACATATTTTTCCTTTTGGGTATATTTTCATAATTTGGAGGTGGTTGATAGGAACTGTGAACCACAGACTGAACACTGCGGAAAAACTACCTGGAAGATATCTATAAATATACACTAAGCAAGATTCAATATTATCAAAGATGGACCGATTTGGGTGTAATTTAATGAAACCACTGACGTTGAGGGCAGGTACGAGGGTGAATCAAATATAAACGGTAATTTTCAAAATTATATTTATTGAATAATATTATACAGAAACTATACCTTCAACATTTTTCAATGTAGTCTCCTGCATTATCTACACACTTCTGCCACAGATTTGGAAGCTTGAATATTCCCTGTTCATAAAAAGACTGAGGGCGAGTTTTTAACCATTCGCGCACGTGCTTTTCGACGTCTTCATTGTTTTCAAATCGTTTTCCTCCAAGTGATTCTTTTAGGGGCGCAAACAAAAAATAGTCACAAGGGGACAGGTCTGGACTGTAAGGAGGGTGTTCGAGAGTTTCCCAGCCCATTTCTTCCAATTTATCCCTTGTCAACAATGCGGTGTGATGCCTTGCGTTGTCATGGAGAAGGATGACATCTCTAATGGGCACACCTCGTCTTTTGTTCCGGTAACTGGTTTTTGCTGACTGTTGTAGCACCTGGCAGTAGTAAGCCGCATTCACTGTTCGTTGATCGTGAAGAAAATCAATGAGTAGAACTCCCCTTGAGTCAAAAAAAATTGTTGCAAGAACTTTTCCGGCTGAGAGACGAGTTTTGGCTTTCACTGGGCAGCCTTCATCCTTCCTTCGCCACTCCTTACTTGCCATTTTCGATTCGGGGGTGTAATGGTGGACCCACGTCTCATCACATGTGAAGAATCACTTGGAGGAAAACGATTTGAAAACAATGAAGACGTCGAAAAGCACGTGCGCGAATGGTTAAAAACTCGCCCTCAGTCTTTTTATGAACAGGGAATATTCAAGCTTCCAAATCGGTGGCAAAAGTGTGTAGATAATGCAGGAGACTAGATTGAAAAATGTTGAAGGTATAGTTTCTGTATAATATTATTCAATAAATATAATTTTGAAAATTACCGTTTATATTTGATTCACCCTCGTATATTGCCAATGCAGTTATTGTAAAACTTGATAGTGGTGTGGATTCAAAGCCACTTCTTTTGAACTCTGAAGTTCTCGAAAAAATCAACCATTCTTCGATTTCACGAATGCCTGGATGCATATTATCCTAAGATAATTCATGTAACGTGTATTGCTCATGCCTTGCATCGAGTAGCAGAATCTGCCCAATCTTTGTTCAGTGACGTAGATAGGGTTGGAGACCATCCGACAGATTTTTGATATTATCAGCGGATCAGAAATCATCTCTGAACATTGTGTAATCTTTACTCCCAACGAAATAACTTCTTTCAGCAAGGCACCTATAACACCTGTAGATGTTGAACGATCTTTTAGTATCCAACGCTTAGATCGTCGTCGCTTTACGTTCCAACATTTGAAATTCCATGTGGTTGCAAACAATTTCGAAAAGTGAAGTTTTCAAAATAAAAAAATTAACACATCTTTTATTATAATAAATTGTAAAAATGTTCTTTTGTCGTATAAATCGTTATAACTTGGAAAAAAAAAATTCCATTTTCATAAAAAAAAAATTTAATGTCCATTTTACTTAAATATTTCGGAAAATATTTTAAGGAAATCATAAATTTGACGAAAATAAATGCATATTTTAATTAAATATTTGACATTTTTAAATAAATAAAAATCCGATCCCTAATTATTAGCAATAGGAATTTATTTTTAAACGAGGTATCGATACAGAGAATCGAAAATCGATTTTTTGGTACTGGTACCTGGAATAGAAATATTTTAGTATTAATACATCACTGATTTCTTGTGTTTCTTCAAATTGTAATGAGGATGAAAATATTCGTTACGAAAAATATTATATTTTGCAAGAACCCCACAAATCTACTATATATTTGTCAAATACCACTCACTCATTTAACACGCAATCTCAGAAACCACCGAACAGATTGGAATGAAATTCGATATGTAGCTTCCTCTGGGGCTGTAGGTGCTCGCTAAGAAAGGAATTTTAAAAAATCGGTCTGGATCGCTGCTAATTCGCGAAAAATTCGATTAAAGTTTTTATTAGGTGAATAATAATAGATTAATAGTCTATGATATATGGAGATAAGCTAAGTTAAAAAATAGGTTAGATGTTTAAGCCGCTCACTATGACCACAAATTAAGATCCTTATAGTTGTAAACAAACAAAAATACGATCGATGTCGAAACCGAAACGGTGCAGTATTAACATTCCTCAGTGTGACCCAAACACCAATACACCACTTAAGAAAACTGTGTCTGCAGCTGAATTTAACGCCTAAATGTTGATGGAGCGAGGAGGTGAAGAACCTTATTTACTTATATTTCGTAATCTCCTCAACCAATTGCTTTATATGTACGCAAAAATAGAAACAGAAAGACTAAAATTTATTCGAAAAAATCAAAAAAGTTGATTAGTTGAGACTATATTCACTTAAAGTATGCCATAAGAAAAGCTGATGGTCTGGTATCAGAGCTGGGTAAGATGGTAGTGCTGCCTCGAAGCTTCACTGGAGGGCTATCAAAATAACATAAAATTAACTTTTGCAAATTGTACAATTACTTATTGAAATTATACTAAGAATGGAATTCTTTAGGTTTATTTAAGTAATCATAATTATCAACGTTAAGCATAACTTTTACTAATTTAAGTTGTCCCAAATCCTAATGATATTAAACCGTAGCGGAGCAGGGTACTTTCAGCTAGTATTATATAAAAAATCAAGGTCAATACTATAAAAAAATTCTGGAGTTTTTTTGTTTTCGTTTAACTCAAAAAAAAAAAAAAAAAAAAAAAAAAAAAAAAAAAGATAAAACCGGAATCAACTCGTTGCACAAGCCCCAAGATGACTTTTAAAATCCACTCGACCTATAAAACGGTCAATCGCTGATCAAAGGGCGATGGTATGATGTTTTAGAATTAGCTAGTCATCTTCTGATCTATCAATAATTGTATGTAACATCACACCATACACTGACGGTTGTTTTTCACGAGCTGAAATAATCTTAAGATTGCGATCATAAGTCCACGCATTCAGTGGCTGAAGGGAATGTTCGTTCTGTAACTTTTGTATATTAGTGATGACCAAAAGTTCTTGTAAAGAGGAATTGTTTATATTAAATTAAAAATAACTGTGATGAAAATCTTCTATAAACGTTATTTCTCCCTTTTCACAACTATTTTAATCTTATAAATTTTTATTTCTTTATTATTAAAGCACATTAAACTTGTATATAGTTTTCATACAGTAATTTCTTAATTATATGTTTAGCTTTATTATTATTACAATAGACTCCTGGTCTTTACGGGGAACAGATGAATAAATGCAAAAAAAATAACGTAATCCGAGTTTTTTAAAAATTATCAAAAAAGCAGATGTTTTTTAAAAAAATGACGGCTTGCTGTATAATGGAGCTCTACTTATCAATTTTTCGTAAAAAAATATTATTTTTTATTGTATACTATTTTTTTTTTAAATCAATCATTTATTGAGGAATTATTACAATCTGCCACAAATGTGGGCAATAAGTAATATTGATGACTTCATGATTACATTCATACAATATGTACAATAAGAGAAGAAAGAAAAAAAAAAAAAAATATAAAATGAAAAAAAAAATAATAAAAAAAAATAATAAAAAAAAATAAATAAAAAAATAAGATTAAATAGAACAAAAAAGAGCTATGCTGATATATATAAACAATATGCAATATAGAATAAACATACATGTGAAATATATGAATATAAAAAAAAAAAAATATTTACACATAAGACAAAATAATAATAATAAAATAAAATGAAAATAAATTGAATAAAAGTAAAAATAAAAATAAAGCTAAATTAAACTTTTTTATTTATTTGAGAGTTTTGGAGCGTAAAACTTATTGGTCATCAACGCTCGTCTGTTCTCGATGGAAATTTTTCTATATTTTGTAATATAGCTTTTCTCTATAAAGGAGGGCTATTTCTTTTTCAATAATTTTTTCGTCGTTGCCAAGCGCCTTTGAGATGTTCCTGATTCGGCTAGCTTTTTGGTGTAGTATGGGCATTCAGTAAACATATGGTTTATTGATAAAATATTGCCACATATTTCACAAATGGGAGGAGCCTCTTTGGTTATTAGGTTAAATTAAATTAAAAGTTAAAACTACATTCATACTTTATTTATAAGACACACTCATCCTAGGGATCTCCCAACCGACCCTGCCTCTCCACTCATGGAAGGACAGGCCCGGCGCAGAGAGGGTTTATACTATTTATTGATATTTAAAACTGTATACATATATACAAAAAGTAAATTTGAGATAATAATTACAATGACTTGTCAATAACATGTAAGGAAACCACTCACTAGTAGCACTTTAATAAAAAAATTCTACGTAAGATGGCCTATCAGCCATCTATTTAGACCTACTAAATATTAATTGTTATCGAATGTGAATATTAAATAGAAATTTTATCAAGTGCACTAGTACTTTTGACCCATAATGTTACAGTTTGTAAAATGTTCTATAAATACAAAAATATATTTATAAATAAACGTGTTGATGTGTACATTAAATAGATTTATTGCTTTAAATCAATACTATTAAATAATGATAATATTTCTTATTTCTTATGATTTATAGCAGGTGTACGAATACTTTTGACTTTGACTGTATAATGGTTTAAATGAAAAAAGTCAATTGTTTATGCATTTTTGATACGCTCTAGCTCTGTTATTATTGCTGGGATCGAACATGTTGATGATATTTTATCAGAAATTCGATGGAAAATATTTTTTATCTTATAGCATTAGTCGCTAGGGGCAACCGTTTAAGAGCAATTTTAATCTATTATATATTTGTCAAATACCACTCACTCACTTAACACGAAATCTCAGAAACTACCGAATGGATTGGAATGAAATTCGATATGTAGATTCCTCTAGGGCCGTAGGTGCTCGCTAAGAAAGGAATTTTAAAAAATCGGCCTGGATCGCGGCTAATTTGCGAAAAAATGCGATTTCAATTTTTATTGGGTGAATAATAAAAGATTAATTGTCATATGGTATTTAGAGATAAGCTAAGTTAAAAAATAGGTTAGATCTTTAAGCCGCAAACTTTGACCACCGTTTAAGTTCCTTATAGTTGTAAACAAACAAAAATACGATCGATGTCGAAACCTTATAATATTGGTACTTTCTGTGAACTCATGGTAGCTGCAGAGGTTACTTACAACTTAGAAGGTACAGTTGTTTCGTGAAGAGAAGCTATTTAAAGACTCATGTTAAAGAGGAGGTTAAAAGACTTATGTTCTCTGGTGATGACATGTAAGGCCAGTTCGATGTAGGGACAAAAAACAGATAAGAATCAGTGAGTTCTATCAAGTGTATGATTCTCTTTAGTATCGTATCATGTTCTACCATGGAGAAGAAAGATACAGTATTAACATCCCTCAGCGTGACCCAAACTCCAATACATCACTTAAGAAAACTGTGTCTGCAGCTGATTTTCACGCCTAAATGTTAGTGTAGCGAGGAGGGGAAGAACCTTATTTACTTTAATTTCGTAATCTCCTCAACCAATTTATGCTTGATAAGTATGCTAAAATAGAAACAGAAAGACTAAACTTTCTTCAAAAAAGTTGAGAAGTTAAGACTATAATCACTTAAAGTATGCCATAAGAAAAGCTGATGATCTGGTATCAGAGCTGGGTAAGATGGTAATGCTGCCTCGAAGCTTCACTGGAGGACTATCAAAATAATATAAAATTAACTTTTGCAAATTTTCAAATTTACTTATTGAAATTATTCTAAGAATGGAATTGTTCAGGTTTATTTAAATAAAAATTATCAACGTTAAGCTTAACTTTTACTAATTTAAGTTGTCTTCATCCTAATGATATTAAACCGTAGCGGAGCGGGGTACTTTCAGCTAGTTTGAAATAAAAAAGTCTCGTTTAAAACCCCTATATCTCTCAACTTTGTTTATTTCGAATAACGATTAATTGTTAATTTAATTTAATTATTAAGTAAAGTAATCCTTTTAATTCTAAATTTTTTTTTTAATATATAACAATTTATTGAAATTTACAAATATACAAATATGTACATCAAGTAAATGATAACGAATACAATGACATGTAAAACTTGAAAAGAACTACTAATCAGTAGCACTTCAATAAAATTTTACACTAGAAGATCTCTAGGCCATCTTCTTTTCAGACGCCTCGGAGGATTATCGGGAATGGAGTGGGAAGCTAGTTGAGAAACTAATGGATTTGAGTGGTTATGGAGCTTACTATGAAAGGTTAGGTATCTGGTTTGTGCTAAATCAGCGACATATGGGACATTAAGACCTTTATGGATAAGTTTATTGGTGACAAAGTAAAGAGCTTTGAGGATTTTTCGAAGAATTTTGGATAGTAAGGATTGGATACGATATGAATTAGATGGTTTAGTGGAGCCCCAAAGCTCAACTCCGTACGTCCAGATAGGTCTGGTAACTGTCATGTAAATGAGCCTTTTGTAATTAATCGGAAGGTTTGAACATCTGTCTAGTCAATGTGGAAAAAGTCGAAAACGACGAGCAGTTTTCTGTCCTTTTAGCTTTGTTAGGATTCCAAGTTAAATGTTTGTCCTGTTAGAGCCCTAGGTAGCGGATCTGTTCAACAGGGAACAGTGGAATGTTAGTAAAGGACACTGTAGGAGAGGAAGTCGTGGGTGTATATATAAAACTAGTTTAAAAATTGAACAAACTTTCCACAAACAACCATAAGAGGCAGTCTCCACTTCTGATTCACATGATAAATAAAAATTGGAGCTAAGTCATCTAACAAAACAAGTATATATACATTTATTTTTTTTCAGTTCAATTACCTTCTCTCTATATTTAAGTAGCAATCATTTCATCACAATAAATATTTTATACAATAAAAAAAAAAGATAAAAAAACAGTTTTTTTTTCTTTCTTTTTTTTTTTTTTGACATGAGTACCTAATGCAGCACAGCACATAACGCCATAAATACGTAAAAAAAAAAATAATAAATGTTTCGGCATGCAGCTATATATATATTTTTTTAATAGTTTCTCTGATGGGTTAGCCATACTTAAATATAAATTATTTCGTTACTCACCTAGTTCGAATAATGAATTTTTTTTTTCATTTATCATAAATCATTTATTAATTATTAGTTATTATATGATTATTATGGTATGGGTACCCTTAATTGGGGAAAAACCTGGCGGTTGAGCGTGAATTCTGGCCAAATCACCTCCTTTCACAACCGTTGGCTTAGAAACAGTACAGCCTACCTAAGTACTGAACCCGAGACCCTTCATGGGTTGTTAGTGGTACAGGTTTTTTTTTTTTTTTTTTATATGATTATTAGTTATGTACTCTTATTATTATATATCATATAATAATAAAAGTATAATCATATAAAAGCACAGTAGAATTTCTCATATACAATTATATATATATATATATATATATATGGGAGAGTAGTTAGAAAATATGTAAAAAAAAAAAAAAAAAATAATAATAAAAAAAAAAATAAAAAAAAAAAATAAAATAAAAAAAAAAAAAAAAAAAAAAATTGTAATTGTACATAAATTGTATATACAGTTAGGTGCAGAATTGAGTCAATCTACAGACTTTTTTTTATTATATCAAATATATTCATATTATTTAAAAGTGTTTTTTTTTTTTTTTTTTTTTTTTACTTTATGTTTTTGCCTGGAAGATTTGGAGTTTGTTAATGTGTGTCTTTTTAGCTGACCCGTATATCTGAGAAGCGTATGTCCAAATAGGTTTCAGTAAGTAAGTATAAGTGTTAATTTTTTGTTTAAGTTGTAGAGTTGAACGTTTGGAGAGGAGTGAATATAAAAGTCTTAGTCTTTGGTTAAGCGTTTGACTTTTTTTCTTAATATGTGGACCCCATGTCATTCTTCGGTCAAACGTAAGACCAAGATAGTGTACAGTGTCTGTTTGAGGAATCAGTGTGTTGTCAAGAAAAACTGGTGGGCATGTTTCAAGTCGAAGTGTAAATGTAATGTGTTCCGATTTGTCGTAATTTATATGTACTTTCCAAATATTAAGCCAGTCATGTAATTTTGACAAGTAATGCTGTAGATTCAGTGAAGCATGATTCGGATTTTTATCTCTTGTTAAAATTGCTGTGTCGTCTGCATATGTCGCTGTAAGAATGTCAGAGCTAATAGGAATGTCGTGTGTGTATATGATGTAGAGTAATGGAGCAAGCACTGAGCCTTGTGGTACTCCTGCTGACGCCAACTTGATAAAAGAAAGCTCTGAGCCTTGACGGACAGAGAAAGATCTATCAGAAAGAAAGGACTGTAGAATAAGATAGTAGGTCGGTGGGAGTATCGTCTTTAGGGAATACTTCAGAGGTGGTCCCATAAAAAATATTTTTAAATGAACGTAGCACTTTTTAAGAAAAATAAAAAAAACAATTAACAAAATCACTTATTAACTGTTATTTTGATTTATCTTAAAAAATGCTGCGTTGATTTCAAAATATTTTTTATGGGACCATTTCTAAAGTATGCCCTACCGATCTAAAAAATAATCATCAAAATTGATTCAGAATTGACGGAGTAATCGCGTAACATACAAAATTTTTTTTTTAAAAATACAGATGAGTTGACAACCTCCGTCAATTCTTAATCAATTTTGATGATTCTTTTTTTGGCCGGTGGGGCATACTTCAGAGGTAGTCCCATAAAAAATATTTTGAAATCAACGCAGCACTTTTTAAGAAAAATCAAAAAAACAGTTAATAAAAATCACTGTTATATAACCTTACATTTTAAACATATTTATGATTATGATTATCCAAAATCTCCATGGTAACTAAATCTAAATTATTAACAAAAATAATTTACACATACAGTCAACTCTCGATGTGTTGTACTTCGATAAGCTTAATTCTTAAATTCTTAAAGTCGAATAAAATCTGCGGTCTCACCTCAATGAAACGATTTCAGACAAAGAACGTGAAAATCGTGTTGAAAATAAGTAGAACTGAAAATAGGGTTCAAAAGAAAGAACTTCTAGGACCACCTCTATGAAACGAACTTTTAGAAGTCATCGCCTCTATAACTCGAACTCAAATTAAAAGAATTTCATGTATAATTTATATTCCGGTTTCCCGTCATTGTTTATCTTTCCAGTTCATAGTTACATCAGTCACTTATTATTAGTTATTCACTCGAGTGAATAATTTTAAAGTGGCTATTGTAAATTCTTTCAATTAACGAAAAGTTGAAATTGATTTGCAAAGTGGGGAAATGAGAAAGAAGTTGGGCGTTTGTTGCTAGTGAATTCCGAATTCCGCGTAGTTCTCTTTCAACCATCTTAAAGAATAAAAAAAAGATCGCCACTGGCGGAAGGCGGTAAGTCTACTTATAGGCACACTCAGATAAAAGCGCAGTTCAGTTGAAAGTTATATGATAAATTGGTACCGGGTATTTAATTTTCTGTATCAATGATTTTATATGATTGTACAAACAACTTTCCCATTAATGAAAATTTACGTAATGATTTCAACTACAAGTTTGTGTTCAATTTTCCCATTTACATGCAGATAAGTGGAATGATAAACTCGACAATTCTTTGTTCAGTAAGTCGAACTATTTTTCAGGGTAGCTTGAAGATCGAGAATTGACTGTATAAACAAAAATACACTCACCACTAAAAAGTAAAAAATAAAAATAATTTTTAGGAAAAAAATAAAACCGACTTCATGATTAAACCAATATAATCAAACTTGAACTAAAAAATAAAAAATAATATTTTAATTGTTTCGAAACAAAAACCATTAAATGACAATCAACGAAATTATCGATACTTATATACCTATTCACAATTTATGATCAGTTATTTTTGGAGTCGGTGCCAACCAAAAAAAACAAAAAAAAAAAACAAAATTTGAAAAGAAATGGTAATTGTAAAGATGCTCCCACTGTTTCATCACCGCCACACCACTGTCTCCGGCCATTCGAAAGTTTATTGCTAAGGCAAGATTAAACTGCCCTTCTTGGCTGGCACCGACTATAAAAATAACTGATCATAAATTGTGAATAGGTATATAAGTGTCGATAATTTCGTTGATTGTCATTTAATGGTTTTTGTTTCGAAACAATTAAAATATTATTTTTTATTTTTTAGTTCAAGTTTGATTATAAGTCTGTTTTATTTTTTTCCTAAAAATTATTTTTATTATATTTCCGCTTTTTTCTCATGCATAAATATGTTTAGACTTGTCGGGATTACAACAGATAATTTCATTTTGTTTATTACTCAATCTCATTTGATACTACTCAACAAATGTTCAAACTTTATATATTTCTCTTCAATACAAACATGAAACGGATTTCAAAGAATATTATAGAAACTCTTATAGAATTCAAATCTTAAAACAAAGTATTAATAGTGTAGAATTTATTTTGTATCTCTTAGATACATCGCGTGTGTTATTGTACATTCATAGGACGCGTGTATTGTAGTCTTAAGAACTAATCAGGCGTCTTCAGCTTCTGAATCAGTCATGCTTTTAAGGCGAGACATGTCAATAAGCAAGTGAAGTGTTCGTCTGGCGTTGCACAACACAAATATACGAGTGGCAATACCAAATACACATATTGCCACAATCCACCAGAATCCAATGGTTGCCATTTTTGCTCTTATTAAACTGAATAAAAAATTTGGTTCGTAAGCCTGTTATTCATCTTCATTATGTGACCAAAGAATTTGATTCTGCTTTTCCTGAATGAATCTGACAACATTTCATTCATGTACTCTTTGTACAGTTCCTTGTTTTTCCTGTTTCTAAATACTCATTGATATCAATTCTGTTAAAAATACTCAATTTTTTTTTCCAGTTCACAACAGCCTTACGAAATATTGACATATATTAACAAATAGAAGGTACATGTACCTGCAGCAGATATGTTTCATTATTATTCTGAAAGCGGAAATTTCAGTTACTTTTTTCTGGGCCATGGTTCTTTAGAACTTTATTATGTATCAACTACGTTGACCAACTTCTTCTATTTGGATTCATTGCGAATAGAGGTAAATTGAAGGTTTTGTATTTTTTCTTTCATTTTTCCTTAAAATCAGCTTTGCTAAAAGTGGACATTTGTTTGTCTATACACAGCAAGTGATGTAACTAACAATTGTTTTCTATTTTTGATTATTCTGACAATGGGACGTTTGCAGTTGTAACACATACATATGAATGCCGATTTTTGTGTGGGTAGTAGGGCCATATAATAGTGCAAAACTAGAGTTATAGCCGCCAATGGGCATTAGGAGCCGAGAAAAGAAAAATATATGAAAATGACGTTTTATTTTTTTTCTTAGCTCTCAATCAAGTTAGAGAATTGATTCTTTCACGTTTACTTGCAGTTGTGTAAGCTAAATTTTAATAAAATAATAAACTTTTAATAAACTATGCAGTTTTCGGTTTCTAAATGACCTTAAAATTTGGTCTTAATCGGTGGTGAAATATGTGAGATAGCGCAAATTATTTACATTTTTTTCAGAAATTAACAGCCTCCTGCCTTCTAAAATTTTAAAGGT
The DNA here is from genome assembly GCA_003667255.2 of Euschistus heros. Lineage (NCBI taxonomy): Eukaryota > Metazoa > Arthropoda > Insecta > Hemiptera > Pentatomidae > Euschistus > Euschistus heros. The sequence continues at coordinate 63,436 of RCWM02000355.1, forward strand.
AAAAAAAAAATTATTTTTGATTTCGACAAAATTTAGTTTCTACATGTTTCTTGAGATGGGGAATCTGAAAATAATATCAGTTTTTAGTTTAAAAAATTTTCTCACCTATATTATATGAATAAGACGTTTTAAAATGATCTGTTTCTATTGTTATGTTAATTTTTACACAATAAATTTCAAATAAGACCATTTAAAAAAAAAATACATATTTTTGAACCAAAACCTGATATTAATTTTAGATAATTCATAAATCTTAGGATTTCAACGCAATTTGAAATAAAAATATGGATGAGAAAAATAAAAAAAAAAACTAAAATATGATAGTATTTTCAGATTCCACATCTCAAAAAACATGTACAAACTAAATTTTGTCGAAATCAAAAATAATTTTATATTACCTTTAAAATTTTGAAGGAATTTAGAAGGCCACCGATTAAGAACAAATTTTAAGGTCATTTAGAAGCCGTAAAACTGCATAGTTTAGCCAAAATCCGGAGGTCTCAGAATATCCCCATATTGAAATATCTCAAGTTATAGCTGACCTCGGATTTTTTCATTCACATCAGTTTTTGTCCACTAAAATCTGGAGTAAACCCAATGTTATACGCATGGATAAAAAACGGAATGTATGCTGATTCTTGTGATGCTATTACTATTGTAATCGGTTGAACACAGCAGTTGTTATGGCCTTTAGAAATTCTTGATGAAATCTCAACTTCAAAATTTTAACATCCTCGAAAGGGGTAAAAAATCAATATTTTTTTATTTTGATAAAATTTAATTAAAAAAATAAGGGTTTTATGATGCTTTAAATCGAGATTTGAGGTCAGTTGTTCATGAAAAAAAGTTTCCACTGATTTACAGCGGATTTCCTTGGATTTTTGTCATTTTTTTGGAGTTTTTGAGCACCCTAAAGCCAGGTAATGTCTTGAGCATAACGAAAGTATTTTTATTAAAAATAAAATACACAACTGCAATTAAAGGTGAAAGAATTATTTCTCTATCTTAATTGAGAGCTAAGAAAAAAAATAAAACGTGATTTTCATATTTTTTTTTTTTCTCGGCTCCTAATGCCCATTGGCGGCTATAACTCTAGTTTTGCACTATTATAGGTCCCTACTACCCACACAAAAATCGGCATTCAAATCTGTGAGTTACAACTGCAAACGTTCCCTTGTGAGTTAATAATAAATTTGTTTATAAGGCAGACAAAATGCACCAATAAAGAGTATTTCAAATATATGTGAAATAATAGAGTAAGTTGTAATTATGAAAACAAAAAAATGCTATATCAAACACGCAAAACGTATTAGAACAGGTTTTTTTTTTTTTTTTTTTTTTTTTTTTTTTTTTTTTTTAAACCCGAAAAAAGCGTATTTTTCGCTCCCATGAACATTGTTTGTGACTTTTATATTTACAAGTGTGCTGAATTAGAATCAGTAGTAATTCCCAAACACCTAGTCAGCCCCATCATTAGAACAAGATTTATGATATTGTTGTGCCTATTATATGATTTTTGTACTTTAATCACCAAATGCAGAAAAAGGGGTGGATTCATCACGTTTGAAATTGTATAATAAATCAATAAAAACAAAATAGGATAAGAAAAAAAAATTAATAGTAAAAACATTCTACCAAGCACCATTTTTAAAGATTAAGGGTTGCTTTAAAAAAATAACTGTAATAGCACTTTTTTTCATATATTTTTATAATATATAAAATAATAATATTTGATAATGAATATAATTAATGTGTTTTTTTTCTCAAAAACGGCCTTTTCGAGCCTTATTTTATTGGACTATACGGCCATTGCGTCATAGCGTCTAGTAACAAAAAAACATATGACTGTTCGACTTTGTTTTAATTAATAACAGCTGTTTCTTATAGTTTAATATAAAATATATATAATAAACACAAATAAAACTAGTTAAATCCTTGAAATTATTTGTAATCTAGAAGGGGTACAACAATTATATAATTTTGTTTGAACCTAAATAATAAGTGATCCCATATACTTAAAAAACTAAGAAGGAAAACACATGGCCTCAACAAGCGGCCTCTTCTTGAGTTTCCTTCAAGCCAAGTTTAAATACATATAAAATTGTAAAATTTCAACACTCACCATTTTAATATATTTCTATAAACGTTTAGCAATGGCTGGATTAAAACACAATCCCTATTTCAAAGACAGTAAACAATATTGTTTACATTGGAAAAGGTCGAATTGAAAATAGAATTAAAACAAAGACGGTATAGACCAAACAAATCTTATTTAATGAAAAAAAAAAAACGAGAGGACTTTTGAAACGGCCTGGTAGATCCGACAAAAGTTTTTCTCTGGAATTTCTGAGGAACATTAATGGACCAAGATCCCTTCGGAATTCACATGGTGTACGAATCTGTAGACCCTGACATGGCGTAATAAGTAATGGTGGTCAGCCATACATAATACCTTGCAACTTTCCTTCCGGGTTTAGAGAATGTAAATCGATGCTTCTTTAACCACGTCGCGAGAGCTCTACGTGCAACCCCTTCCACGGCAGATACGAAATACCTCGATGTAACGATACATCGATATATACATCGATACATTCATCTTCAGTTCTAAAACATAAAAATTTTCAACACATCAGCATTTTGTTACATGGATTATATATACTATGTTAGTATATTTATTTATTTTATGGTATATTCCTAAATTGATTATATTTAATAATTTTGTTTGAACCTAAATAATAAGTGACCCCACCGGTGGATTAAAATTCTAGGTATAACTCAAAACAGACTGAATAGGAGCTGGATGAGAGATCTCTATGTCTGATGCCTAAGCATCAGATGATATCTTGCACGGAAATTGTACCGCTGGCTGCTGAACTCCCCCTCGTGCCTTATCAGGTCTGTTATTTTCAATGTCACATCACGTTCGGTAGATGTATCTAACATGTCAGTTTATTCGCTAGTGCAATGTCACACGAACACGAAGCCAGATAAAAAAAAAAGAAGTAAAAAGTAGACATAATTATATTTTTTAGTTAACCTTCCGTCAATCTATACTATTATAAAAAAGGACAAGCCATTTTCTGTTTGTGATCACTAAACGCAAAAACAACTGAACCAATCTGTACCAAATGTTAACTACACCAACTTCAGAGTTCAAGGAAGGTTAAGCAATAATAAAATTTACATATATTTTATTAAATCGTTGTTAAACGATAAATATGTGGTGTTGTTGAAGACCCCGCAAAATTAACAGGGTCTTTGAATGAGGCTCCAAAACTAAAACTAAAATAAAATAAACAAAAAGGAAAATAAATAAATAAACTAAGGTTCCGAATATTGGGGTCTATTTGAGAAAACTGATGCTATACAGATTGAGTTTTTATTTGGGCGATCAACTACAAGGTTATTACGCCCTTTTCATTTAAATGGTGAAAATTTATTTTTCTTCGTCCTTTATTATAATTTTCGTATTATATTTTGTCGTAAAGTGAGTGTTCTTTGAATAGATTTATAATTTTGTTAATAGAGTTTCTGGAGTCCTCTAGAGCAAGTTCTGTCGATCGGGGTATTTTCTTAGTCCCAAAGTCTTGTTGATATAGTATGCAATCTTCTATTATGTGTTTAATGGTCATCGGAGATTGACATCTTTCACAATGTGGTTGGGCCTCTTTTGTGATCAGATATGCGTGAGTCAGGTTAGAATGTCCTATCCTCAGCCTTGTTGTAACAACTTCTTCTCTTCTATTACCCCTTATTGCGCTTGCCCACTGCTTCGTGCTTTTTTTTATATTTCTTAGCTTGTTCGTCATTGGAGTTTCGAACCACATGATTTCCCACTTAGTTTTTACTTTTTTCTTCAAAAGCGCTTTAATATCATTTGGTTCATATATTTTTAGTGGTGCGGTATTCATCACAGAAGCTTCTTTGGCAGCTTTGTCCGCTGCTTCGTTTCCAGGAATTCCAGAGTGTCCAGGGGTCCAGAGAAAAGTTACGTTTTTTTTTATGGTTTTTTAATATTTCCAAATTACTATGGATCTTGTCAATTGTGTGGTTAGTTTTGCTGAAATTAGCTATACTTTGAAGTGCTGACATTGAATCAGTACAAATTAATAATTTTGAATGTCCACTGTTGACGGATAGGTAAAGTGCTGTAGAAATCGCCTGCAGTTCTGCAGTGTGTATAATACGGTTGTATAATACGGTAATTTATACTTGTGGGTTGTCCCATTCATAATTATTGCAAAACCAACGAATTCATTTTTTTTGGATCCATCAGTATATATTATGTCGTGGTCTGAATATTCTTGTAACTTCTCGTGAAATCGAAGACTATTTGATCCTGTGCTCTTATGCTTTAAGCTTAGATCTATTTTATACTTCTCATATTTCCACGGAGGTAATTGAAAGCCACAGTCGGCTTGATCCAACGGCATATCATAAATTTTTTTTATAACTTCCTTTTGTCTGATTGCTAAAGGGGCGTTTCTTGTGTTTATTTCGAAATTTCTGATACAGCGGGGATGAAATATATGATGGTAAGCTGGATTAGTTGGTTGAAGTTTAAGTTTAGTAGATGCTATACAACCAAACATACATAATATATTTACAATAAAGAAAATAAACATTAACTATATAAACAATGAATTAAATAACAAATAATTATTAAACCCTTGAATCAAAACTAAAAATAACCTATTAATAAAGACTATGACAATTATTATTAAACAAAACAAGATATAAATGAATAAAATAAAAAGATATATTATAGGTGAAGAGCTTAGCTGAGGAAGCGGGACGACTCTGACTGGCAACGAGATGGTGATGTTCTAGGTAGATGGTCTCGGTGTGAGAAGAATTTTCATATGATGTCTAAAATGTGAACGCTGGACTTCTTCGAAAGCGATCAAAGAATTAGTGGGCCCACGTCTGCATTTTAACTATTAACGATGAAAAAAAAAAAAAACAGCAATGACGCCAACTAACTAATCGCCATCTTGTACTGCACTCCAAAAACAACTAATTAGCGAGTTGGGCTAACAATCATATGGCCGTTGCTAAGTACCGGCAGCCAAAGCCTCCAGCCGCAGCAGCGACCTCATAAATCGCTCACTTCACCTATACTATAATGTTCACCAATTCAAAACCAACCGGAGACCAATGCAACCACCATAAACAAAACACAGGTCACTTTAATGGCGTTAACATACCGCCCACCAATTTTGTCATAGGACAAAATTCAAAAAAACATATTTACAAAACCTATTCGAAGGAAAGCAATGGGGCCAATTTTGTGACTGGTCGAATAAATTCTCCCTTGGCAGTTCTTAATTTAACGGCACGCACTATTCCATCAGGCCCTGGAAGTAGCTCTACAATTCTCCCAGTTGGCCATTCTAGAGGTGGCACGTTAGTTTCCTTTAAGAGGACCAAATCGTTCAAAGCAACATTAACATTACTGTTTGACCATTTTACTCTTTGTTGAAGACTATTCAAATAATCGTGCCTCCACCTTTTCCAAACGTCTTGAGTACACTTATAAACAAGTTGCCACCGTGATAATCGGTTTGTTGGTATATCGTTGAAGCAGGTTTCTGGTCTGGCAAGAAGTGGTGCGCCTATAATGAAATGTCCAGGTGTCAAAACATCAAGATCGTCAGGGGACGAAGATAGAGGATAAAGTGGTCTGGAATTCAATACGGCTTCTATTTTTATTATGAGGGTGTTAAATTCTTCAAATGTTAGCACATGATCCCCAAGAACTCGTATCAAGTGATATTTAAAAGATTTCACTCCAGCCTCCCAAATGCCACCAAAGTGAGGAGCCGAGGGAGGAATGAATTTCCAATCGATTTTTAATGAATTGAGGTGCGATGTAATTTTACTTTTAGTCTCATCTTGATCAAGCCACATATAGATATCTTTTAGGTATCTGTTTGCACCGACGAAATTGGTTCCTCGGTCAGATAAAATCTTAGACGGGAGTCCCCTACGGGCGACAAATCTGTCCAAGCAGGCTATAAAGGCTTCGGTTGTTAGGTGTGTAGCAAGTTCAACATGGACGGCTTTGGTACTTAAACAAACAAATAAACAAATATAGGATTTAAACTTTACACCTTTTCGGCGGCCGGACTCTTTAACAATGAAGGGACCAGCATAATCGATTCCAGTGATCACAAAAGGTCTCCCTTGTTCAAACCGAGATGGTGGAAGGTCTGCCATCTTAGGGGTAAAATTTTTGGTGCGATGCCGATGACAAATGATACATTTGTGAATTCTTGATCGAATAATCCTTCTGGCTGAAACAATCCAATAATTCCGGGATAAAAGAGAAAATAAAAGTTGTGGACCAGGATGGATATATGTCCTGTGGTAGTGGTCAATCAGTAACTTCGTTACATGAGCCTTTGGAGGAAGTAATATATGATACTTAGCGTTATATGGCAAAGGGCTGTTTTTCAATCGACCGCCCACCCTGAGGATTCCCTCGGTATCTGAGAACGGAGATAGGCGTTGTAAATTTTTCCCAACTTCTTTGGAATCCGATGGAAAATAATGTTGTTGAACACATCTAATTAGTAGTTTAGTTCCATCACACTCTTCAGCTAAACTTAAGGGTCCAAAGGTCCTTCCATGATATGGAACTTTCAGGTTTTTCATGAACCGAACTATGTAAGAAAATATTCTGCATAGTTTCCCAAAAGACGAAACACGTTCCATGGTTTCTATTATATATGAGTCTGGAGTATGACTGTTCAAAATTAGTGCGTTAGGTTTCACTTCTGGCACTGATACTGTATTGAGCAAGTTGATTTCGGGCCAATCGGATAATTCCCCTTTTAACCATGGAGGTCCATACCACCACAGTTCGTTAGTCAACAGATCTTCAGGTAATGCCCCTCGCGAAGCAATGTCTGCAGGATTATGATTTGACGAAATATGGTACCAATCAGTTGCTGCTGTTAGACCTAAAATACGCGTTACGCGATTTGCTACAAATGTTTTTAATGTGTGTGGAGACAAACGAAGCCAACTAAGTACAATCGTAGAATCTGAAAACAAGTAAGTAGAATTTATAGTAAAAAGGTCAATAAATTTTGAAATGGATCTCCTTGTTTGTGCCAGTAACAGCGCAGCACACAATTCTAACTTTGGGATTGATAGCGTTTTTAAAGGTGCTAGACGTGTTCTTGAAATGACTAAATGAGTTTCAACATGTTTGTCTTCAAATAAAACTCTTAAATAAATAGAAGCTGCATATCCGGTTTCTGATGCATCAGCAAATCCCACTAAATCAATATGTACAGGTTGTTGAGGAAACACACAACGAGGTATTCAAATAGAGCGGAGAATCGAAAGAGAATTAAAGAATTCCCGATATACTTCAGATATTGCTGGTGGCAGAGGGCAATCCCAGCTTAAGTCTTTTATACTCCATAGCTGCTGCAAATATGATTTTGCCTTAAAAATTACAGGTGAAAGGTAGCCGAGAGGGTCATACATTCGGGCGACAGCCGACATGATTCCCCTTTTAGTCAATCTTAGTTGAAATTTCTGAATATTATAAGAGAGGCAATCACTCACAGGATCCCACTGCATACCCAATAACTTAATGGATTGGTCATTTGGTTCAGAAAATCGTAGCGTTTCTTGATGGCCGTCATTTAAGGAAGATAATAGTTTTGGATCGTTGCTCATCCATTTTTTCAAAGTAAATCCTCCCCTCTTGAGCAAATCAATTAATTCTTTCTGAAGTTTGAGGGCTTCCTCAAGAGTATTTGCCCCAGTTAATATATCGTCCACATATATGTTATCCTTAAAGCGACGGATGCTTGAGGGTAGTGGGTTCCCTCATCTAACACCAACTGATGAATCACCCGTATAGCTAAGAACGGCGAAGAAGAGAGCCCAAATGTTAACCGATTTAATTGATATTCCACTACTGGTTCAGAGGAGTCAAATCTAAATAAAAAATGTTGATATGGTACATCATCCGGATGCATTAATATTTGGAGGTACATTTGGCAAATATCTGAGGCCATCACAAATGGGAACCGACGAAAATTTAGAAGTACATGCCTAATGTCTAATTGAAGTTTAGAACCTATTAAGAGATGGTCGTTCAAAGAACCAAGCTCAGTAGATGAAGAGGCATCAAAAACCACACGAATTTTCGAATAATTTTGGTCTTTCATCACACAGTGGTGTGGAAGAAGATACTTAGATGGATTGATTGCAGGTGCAATATAATTTGCTTCCAAATATTCTTTCATAATATCGGTATATTTTTCTTTTAATTCGGGCATTTTATGAAAACGGTGCTCTAACTTAAGAAATCTATTTAAAGCAGTACTGTAATAACTGCCTAAATTTGGCGGAGTTAAATTCTTAAATGGTAACCGGACCATATAACGGCCATTCGAATCTCTTGAGTGAGTTGAGCGAAAGTGCTCTTCCGCCATGATGTTTTGTGGATCTATTTTATCAACTTGGGGAACTGTTTCAATTTCCCAAAATTTTTCCATTGTTTGCTGCAGATTGTTTTCAATTTGTGATTGATTGGATGTTAATAGTGCAACAGTTGTATCCTGTACACCCACGGTGTTATTTAAAGGTCCAATTATCACCCAGCCAAAAATCGTTTTGAGAAGGTTAGGGTAACCAGCTTGACTTATACACTCACCAGTAAAAATTTCTCCAAATAAATCAGCCCCGAGTAGAAAATCTACTGGACCTGGTTTCCCAAATGTTTCGTCTGCTAAATCATACTGGAGGAAATGTTCCAGAATAACTTCCGGTATAGGACAGGAAGGTATACTTTCTGTAATTTTTGGAATGATTACTGCATCTGTTTTAAGTTGAAGTCGTGACGAGTTTTTAGGTACTAAAGTGCAACTGGCTTGAAAATTTCCTCCTTTAATTGGACTATCCCCAAAACCAAATAAATATTGGGGATTAACATTTCGCTGTAGATCCAAACTTTGTGCGCAGGCTGACGAAATGAAAGAACGCTGTGAACCACTGTCGATCAGGATTCGAATGGGTAAGTATTTTCCATGGCGATCTTTTATTCTAGCTATCGCGGTACCCAACAAAACAGAAACATAAGGATTAGACACCGAAGATAAAATAGAGCCTTTATTATCATTACTTTTCTGTTTATTCTTTTCTCCAACCAAAATATTTTCTAAAACTGTGCTTTCTTCTAAAGGCACATTGCCGTTTGGGGAAGATGAACTTCTAGGATATTTTCCACTATCAGAATAAGATGATCTATGTGTAGAAATTTGGAAATGTAATAGGGAATGGTGTCGCTTTTTACAATGGTGGCAAGAACTAAAAGAAGAGCATTTACTAGCATAATGACCCGGGGACAAACAATTATTACATAAATTTAGAGATTTTATCTTATCAAACCTTTGTCGAGGGTTCAAAGAACAAAAGCTCGGGCATCTGTAGACACGGTGTCTTTCCTGACATATTGGGCAACCATTTTGATTTAGAGGACTATTTGTGGACATTAGGACTCGTTTTGTTATATTTTGTGATCTATGGGGTAGTGAATTGTAAGTATAAGAGCCCATATTTGATGTTAAAGCATCTGCTTGTAATTGCATACAATGTCTCTGAATAAAATTTGTAAAATCTTCAAAAGTAGTAATTTCGGATGTAGAACCGAATTCCGTTTCAAAACGTTCTCTTGTCTTTGTATCAAGTAATCTTAAACCGAGGGTAAATAAAATAAATCCAGAAGGGTCCGGAATATTCATATTACGAAAAGCGGTTGCACTTTCCAATACAACCTCAGCAAAATTTTCTAACGAACGAAACTCAAATTTAGTTAACGGTTTAAAATTGAAAATATTGATGAGATAATTTGTGGCTTGGATTCTTTTATTATCATATTTTTGTACAAGAGTGGCCCAGGCTTGTTGATAACCATCAGAGGTTGTCAAAATTGCCGTAATCGATTGTAGTGCTGAACCTTTTAAAGCTGACTTCAGATAATGAAATTTTTGAATTTCACTTAAATTTTCATTATTATGAATTAATGACAAGAAAGTATCTTTGAATGATACCCAGGTTGAAATTTGACCATCAAATGTGGGTAGATTTATAGTGGGCAATTTAATCTGCGATCCTAACCCCAGGTGATTTCGATTTTCTACAGTTTGGTTAGTAACAGATGTTTCCATGGCAACCCCAAAAGATAATGATTCGTAATAAAGGTTTCTAGTTTCAGATCTAAGAATATCAAATCGCGAAATTGATTGATCTTCTAAAATTTTAGCAATCGATTTTGCTTCTTTCAAACACTCCTTAAATTCCTTATAAATACTATCTAAGCGCGACAAACGTGCTTTAAAAAAATTAAGGTTTTCTGGACTTTCTGAACAATTGGCCCCAATATCCCTTGTCTCTTTTATGTCTTGAACTAGATCCTCTAATTCATCTTCTAACTCAGATAAATTAATTTTATTTTTGTCCGCTTTGGGCCCCATTGCTTACCTTTACAACTAAACCAGGTGGCTATATAGGTTATAATAATCAATGTCAAATATATAGACTCAATTCTCTCAAGCAGACACCAATATCGAGCCCGGAGGACCAAACTTATGTTGAAGCCCCCGCAAAATTAACAGGGTCTTTGAATGAGGCTCCAAAACTAAAACTAAAATAAAATAAACAAAAAGGAAAATAAATAAATAAACTAAGGTTCCGAATATTGGGGTCTATTTGAGAAAACTGATGCTATACAACCAAACATACATAATATATTTACAATAAAGAAAATAAACATTAACTATATAAACAATGAATTAAATAACAAATAATTATTAAACCCTTGAATCAAAACTAAAAATAACCTATTAATAAAGACTATGACAATTATTATTAAACAAAACAAGATATAAATGAATAAAATAAAAAGATATATTATAGGTGAAGAGCTTAGCTGAGGGAGCGGGACGACTCTGACTGGCAACGAGATGGTGATGTTCTAGGTAGATGGTCTCGGTGTGAGAAGAATTTTCATATGATGTCTAAAATGTGAACGCTGGACTTCTTCGAAAGCGATCAAAGAATTAGTGGGCCCACGTCTGCATTTTAACTATTAACGATGAAAAAAAAAAAAACAGCAATGACGCCAACTAATCGCCATCTTGTACTGCACTCCAAAAAACTAATTAGCGAGTTGGGCTAACAATCATATGGCCGTTGCTAAGTACCGGCAGCCAAAGCCTCCAGCCGCAGCAGCGACCTCATAAATCGCTCACTTCACCTATACTATAATGTTCACCAATTCAAAACCAACCGGAGACCAATGCAACCACCATAAACAAAACACAGGTCACTTTAATGGCGTTAACAGGTGTATAGTGAAGTTTGAATATACACTGATAGGTGGCGAGCGCCATTTAAGAGAGGTTACAAATTTGTGATGTTATTTAGAGCTAGAAATTTATTACAAAATATATTTATCTTCCATTAAATTGTTATTAATATGTGCTACAACATTTGGATCCCAATGAAGTTAAAAAATCGACCAATATGCTACCATTCTGCAACAGAGTTTACAACGCTAAAATTATTAAGTTTAAAAAACTAAAAAAAAACAAAATCTAATGATCTACAACTATTAGTATACCAAAGGATCCTTCCCTTCCTATATCATGTAGTATATCTAAAGAACGCTTAAAACACATGCTAAAAACACAAGCAGTAGACCAGTGGCAGACACGTTGGAACACTACACACAAGGGAAGACATCTACATAACTTCATTCCAGACTTACGGACCTACATTAAATCCAACTCATGGACTAACTTTTACATTACACAATACAATCACAGGACATGGCGGCAGTAAATAGTTATTTCTATCGATTTAAAATAAGAGATTCTTTCCTATGTCTTTGTGATTTCACTCAAGAACAGAATATAAACCACCTCATATATGAATGCAGACTACTCACTGACTACAGAACTATTCTACAGGCAAAAACAGTACAGAAACTAGGACATTGGCCGGTGGATGGTCAATGTTTGATGAACAATTTATTTGAAAATTTCCAAATATTTCTTAAAAATTCAATCATTAAAATAGAGGATATAAATATGAAATATCTTTAAACCACAAAATATTCACAAACTTTTCTCGACATAACTTTGTTGCTTGATTTTATTGAATTTTGAATTATTTATGTTATATAACTTCATGTTCTTTGTTTTATTTTATTTTTCTTGTTTATTTTTATATTTTTTATACCTTTCAACACATGTAAATTATAATCAAATCAAAAATAATAATTACATGTACATTGTATACTTTGTTCAAGTATGGTGTGTACAGAAAAAATCCCTTCCAACAGGGTTACTACAGGGAAGGAAAACACTAAAAAAAAAAATTTAGTATATAACATTTTTTGATTGGATTAGCCATTTTTGTGTTATAGACTCTTAAACATGACAAAAACTAACTTTTTGAGAAAGTTGCTAAAACTCATCGATTTTCGACAGTCGATTGTTGCTGAACGCCTAAATTAAATTCAGCTTAACAGATGTCTTTAGACGAACAATTTAATAAACCATAATTTTGTAAATAACTCATTTTTCTATTTAAAACATTTTTATATAAGTTTTTTGTAAAACTCTGAAAAAAAGTGAAAAGATGTTGGGTTTTTTTGCACCCCAAAAGTAATCAGCTTATCAAGTGCAGTCACATTTTTGATATTTCCTTCTCTGGACCCATATGGACATATTATAGTGAATCATAAATCCTACTTCTCTTCCTTTTGCAAGGCAGACTCCCCTTTTTGGGGGTATTTCGACTGGATTAATTGAGAACATTTAAACAAATTTGTGCAATTATTGTATTGTCATTGGTCCTTGACACGTGTACCAATTTTCAAGATAATGAGATAGCTGGAAAGTGGTGAAAATTACAATGCAAGATTCCGTCAAATGCAGGTGAAGGTAATAAAAGCGTATTAAAAAGTATTGAGCCCATCTAAATACTATCTTAACTGCATCATTATAGTTCTAGGAAGTTTTACGATGGAAAAGTTTTCTATAATAACTACTTAAATATAAAGTTATAAATGGCTGAAACGAGGTATGTAAATCTGTCATAAACTTTTATCGTTAGAGATTAAAATCCAAACAGATGAAAACGATAAAATTATTTATGTCACAATAAAAATTGTTTTCTAATCAAACTATCAAACCTTTGCTTTTTGATATTTTTATAAAAATATGACTTATAGGCAGTTAGTAAAAGCACTTATAATGCAGTCCATTAGGCGCAAGAGTTTCATAATAGTCTCTGTCCGTCCGGATTACCAACTCATATATTAAACTTAAAAATTGGAGTTAGACATTAGGCAATTATTGCACGAGGATTCTGGAGAAGGCACTTCAATATCTGGAAGGAAGAGCTGATGCATTATCGTTCGGTTTCTAGACAATGGAGAAATCGTGCAGCGGCAGATAGAATGTCGGTTGTTAAACAAAAGAAAAGTAGTGATTGCTTCAAGCTTGAATTATTATTGTCCTAATCAGGTGTTTTAAACAGTGCTGCCAATTCCGAAATAACAGTTTTCCCCCGGGTAGCAACAAAATTCCTCCCATCCCACCACAGGTTATAAAAACGAATGTTTCCAAATGTAATTTTCATTATTTGAATTAAGGCTACTACTTCCGGGGAGGTCTCCTGTAATTTCTAAATTTACGATAATTTAAGGTAAGTAATTTTTTTTTTACTTGAGGTACGCATGATGGTATAGAAGGATCAATATAATTAGGATTGATGAATTAATTTCCACTTCTATTGAGATTATTTTATTAGAAATCTAATTTCGAATACTAAACATTCATCTTCAGTTCTTCGAGGTAACTAAACTTTTGTTACATCGAAGAACTGAAAATGAATGTTTAGAATTCGAAACTAGTTTTCTAATAAAATAATCTCAATAGAACTGGCAATTAATTCATCAATCCTAATTTTTTTTTAATTTAATTTTTTTTTTTATAGCCACCTTTTCTATGTTAATATAATAAAATATTTGGACAAATTCTCCTCTTACTTCTTATTTGTATTTCGAAGAGTCATATTTTATTTATCATAATTTTGTTCATCTTTTAATATACTTTAAATTATAATTGGGTTATAGAGCTAAAGCACTAGAATTTGACTGCACAAAGGGTTTGAAATATGTTTTAAGGTATTGAAACATATTTCTGTTCTTTAGTCAAAAAACTTTTTTATGCTTTTAATTCCTCACGTTTCTTCGATTTCTTAACACGTTGCATTATATTACCTTTAACGATTTTTCTCATTATTCCACTTCGGAATGGTATGTAATAAACAAATAAATCACTCTATTAAACTATAAATACCCAAAAAAATATCTGGGCTCAACCAATTTTTGAGGAGTGATTTCTTTCTTTCTTTTTTTAGCAATACGGTCCACTATTACTGAATTATTCGAATTATCTTTTCACATGGAAAGATAAAACAAGCCAAAAATAATAATATCAGTATAATCTTCTAGAAAAAATGAAATCATAGTATTTAACACCTAATATGCAAAAGAACTGATATGAGCTATAACATTTTCACAAACGATTAAGATAAGTAAACGTTTTTCTTGTCATGACGTCAACTATACACCATAAGCTAATATCAGATGGATGTGATAGTGTTTTTTTTTTTTTTTTTCTTCATTCTTCAGCACTTTTTCAAGATTTTTTCATTAATAATCCGCTAAATTTGAGACATAGTGACTATTCTTTATGAAATTATGTGACACAAGAATAGAAGCGCCTTAGGCAGTTGATAGGTCAAAGCATTGTTGGAGATTGGAAGTTAAGGTACAACTATCTCAACTATTTCGGCATCGCCTCCAACTGCGATATCCAAAACTTCATACGCGATACCACACACATTATTTTTTTAGTTATTTTTTTTTTTAATAAGTCAAAAAACGACAAGAAGTGGATCGGTGTTTTCGACTTCTTCAACATTTACTAGACAAATGTTCAAACCTTCCAATTATTGACAAGAGACTTATTTAAGTAACAGTAATCAGACCTATTTACAAATACGGAGTAGAACTTTGAAAATATCAAAGCTTTTTCCCCTTGGGAGAAAATTTCTCCCCTATCAGCATTGTGTATCGCACATGTTTTTTTCTGAAGTAACACAGCTCAAAAACCTGCATTAAAAAAAAAGTAAGACTATCTCAGCCTTGTATGAAATATCTAAAGAGTACCTCAATTATCTTTTAATCCCAGGCGCAAGTGAGATATAGATTAGGGAGGATTTGAAGTTAATTCCATACATTCTTGACATTAAATAAATATATAATATATAAAGGCGCTTCTATTCTTTTGTCACATAATTTAATAAAGAATAGTCACTATGTCTCATATTTAGCGGATTATTAATGAAAAAATCTTGAAAAAGTGCTGAAGAATGAAGAAAAAAAACAAAACACTATCACATCCATCTGATATTAGCTTAGAATAGAATAGAATAGAATAGAATAGAAACATAATTTTATTCTGGGACAATGTCCCCTAAGAATAACAGATATGTACAAGTATTAACTAAATTAAGTCTGGTTAGAGACGTAATGAGATAAAAAAACAAAGACAATAATACATTAATGACAGTATGTACAATGTAGTATTCTACAGTATGTACAGTATGTAAGCTTATGGTGTATAGTTGACGTCATGACAAGATAAACGTTTACTTATCTTAATCGTCAGTGAAAATGTTATAGCTCATATCAGTTCTTTTGCATATTAGGTGTTAAATGCTATGATTTCATTTTTTCTAGAAGATTATACTGATATTATTATTTTTGGCTTGTTTTATCTTTCGATGTGAAAAGATAATTCGAATAATTCAGTAATAGTGGACCGTATTGCTAAAAAAAAGAAAGAAAGAAATCACTCCTCAAAAATTGGTTGTGCCCAGATATTTTTTTGGGTATTTATAGTTTAATAGAGTGATTTATTTGTTTATTACATACCATTCCGAAATGGAATAATGAGAAAAATCGTTAAAGGTAATATAATGCAACGTGTCAAGAAATCGAAGATACGTGAGGAATTAAAAGTATAAAAAAGTTTTTTGACTAAAGAACAGAAATATGTTTCAATACCTTAAAACATATTTCGAACCCTTTGTGCAGTCAAATTCTAGTGCTTTAGCTCTATAACCCAATTATAATTTAAAGTATATTAAAAGATAAAAAAAATTATGATAAATAAAATATGACTCTTCGAAATACAAATAAGAAGTAAGAAGAGAATTGGTCCAAATATTTTATTATATTAACATAGAAATGGTGGCTATAAAAAAAAATTAAATTAAAAAAAAATTAGAATTGATGAATTAATTGCCAGTTCTATTGAGATTATTTTATTAGAAAACTAGTTTCGAATTCTAAATATTCATTTATAGTTCTTCGATGTAACAAAAGTTTAGTTACCTTTAGTTACCTCGAAGAACTGAAGATGAATGTTTAGTATTCGAAACTAGTTTTCAAATAAAATAATCTCAATAGAAGTGGAAATTAATTCATCAATCATAATTATATTGATCCTTCTATACCATCATGCGTACCTCAAGCAAAAAAAAAATTACTTACCTTAAATTTTCGTAAATTTAGAAATTACAGTAGACCTTTCAGGAAGTAGTAGCCTTAATTACCCTTTACTTTATAATTTTGATAAATTGTGTTTTGTGATTTTACAAAAAAAAAAAAAAAATCGATACATACTTTTCTGTTTCCTCCAATGAGTCGAGGAACTGAGAAAAAAAAAGGTTCAAAAATTTTGTAGCTTCTTTTGTAGAATCCTATTTGAACCAAATTTAGATTGTTGATAAAGGTTCCTTTCGTAAAATAGGAGTTTTGCATTTAATATCTTCAGTCATCGTTTAAAACCTCAAATTCTATGTTATTCTTCAATTTTTTTTTTTTTTTTTTCAAAGAACTTTCTTTCCTTGTTCATATATACATTGTGACTTTAAAACACAGGAGAATAAATTTTTTTTCTTCAATTAAATCTATCTAGTCCAAATATGAAAACATAGAAGCTAAAAAACAATTTAATTATGCTGAAGATACACTAGATGAACATAAAAGTTAATTTAAATTTAGTGTTTTAAATGACGTTATAAAGCAACGACACGAGACCAATAGTGTTCATCTAGGCAGAACAATCAACCGTGGAAAATTGTTATCAGATAATTTCTTCGTTGTTCTAAACATGTTTTCGATTCATATAAACATCATTAAAGGAATATGCTAATAGTTTGAAGAGAAAAAAAAACAAAAAAAAAAAAAAAAAAAACACAACAGAAATCGTCTAATTTATATACCTAAACCAATTTCGATATATATATATATATATATATATATATATATATATATATATATATATATATATATATATATATATATACACACGCTTATATATGTAGTAATAATTATTGGAAAGGTTCGGAAGCCTGACACCACCAAACTGGCTTGACCAGCGCTAAACCGACCAGTTCGATCCTTACGCTTCACTTCGAGTTTACATTTATCGATAGCTCTTTCCTATAACCTCACATATAAACAATCACTTCTACAGTTCCAACTTGGATTGTGTTGTTTAGTGTGTTATATTGATATTTAGTCTTCTTAAATGTAAATAGTCGAAACAGCAGTTAACAAAATAAGGATTGTGTTTTATCAATTCATGTTTTCTTATTTCCTCTTATCTAATGTGCAAAAGTGTTACAAAACTTAAGAAGATTAATTTGTACATGGATTTGGTGTTTTACATATTTAAATTTGTTCTATCAATTTAAGTGATAAAATTTACAACTTGTAAAAGTGTTATGAAACTTAACAAGATTTATTTGTACATGGATTTGGTGTTTTATATATTTGTATTTGTTGTTTCAATTTCAGTGATAAAATTTCAGTATACATATTTTGTGAATGGATTCTTTGTCATCCATATTACTTTTTGTGCTAAAGTGAGACAGATTGTATAATTAATTCAATAAAACATATCAGTTTATAAATAAATGTGAGAAAGTATATCACAGGTTTCATATTTTCTTATTTCTACTTCCCTTGAGATAATATAGCAGAAATTAACATCATCACTTTCAACTAGGATTCTGTCTTATATTATATAATCCCTTATAACATGGAGAATAGAAAATGTGAAAATAATCACAGATTAAGAGGTAAATGACACATCATTATATAATTGTAAAATTATTGGTATAATGTTATAGACGAATGTGTTTTAAAAAAAATTTAGAAGCATGATGATGGAGCATTGTCTCCGAAACATGTAGCTACAAATGTTAAATAAATAGGAGTTATGTCAAATAAATACTTAAGGATTCTGTCTTTTATATATTTATAATTTGTTATTTTCACTTCCTTGACAAAGAGCTTATCAGGAATTAACATTATTGGTGTTTTAGCATTATATTAGTTCTTGGTTTAGTTAATATTAATTCAAAATTGATTTAGTGTCGTATATTATGATATTTTCTTATTTCCACTTCATTATTTTCTTATTTCTCATTTTAATACCTGAATGTAAACAGAAGTTAATATTACTTTAAACAGGGATTCGGAATTTCTCCGTAAATGAAGGAGAATAACCTTTCCCCTCTAAAAGTAGCGACTAGAACATCGAAATAAATCGAACGTCAGAATCGATCGAGTGGTTGGTGTCAGGCTTCCGAACCGTAACCTTATTATTTTTTTCAGTTGCATAAAAACTATATTATAGTAATTTTTAAAACGATTGTAATTTATTTATATAAAACTTCGTGGTGTAACTTTTTTTGTTTATAAAATTAACAAATAAAAAATAATTATTCTTATAAAATCTCTTACATTTAATTTTCAAGAGACTAGAGAAAATGCTCAAAATATCAAGAGTTCAATATGATTTTTTTTTTTTTTCAATCTTTGAATTGTTGAATCCGTTAACACGGAGGATTGATATATAATGTTAGTTATTTATTTTTATTTGTATAAGCTGAATGAAAGATCGGTAGATTAAATAATGATTTTTTATTTATTTATGGGCCTCCTACCGTCAAATAATTACCTTATTGTCCTCTTTTTAGTGACATAGTTGCATTAAAATTTCAAGAGAAAAAGATAATTTAAGTGTGAAAATATTTGAATTGAGTATGTATTATTGAATAAATAATATTTAGGACAAATGGAAATAAATTAGATTTTAATTTTGTTACATCAAAATCAGGTTTATTGTATAAATGATTATAATATATTAAAATAAATTTAAATTTTATAGTAGTCAGATGATATTTTTTAGAACTTTTAAAACGAAACACTTTTTTTTTTTTTTTTGTCGTTTTTGATATATGGTCACTAATGAGAAATTTCTTTGATATTGCAATAGGAGGTGATGGTACTTTCAAAATAAAAACCTTACATCCCAGCAACCTGTTATAGTAAATAGTACACGGCAATTTTAGTGACCGGTTCTTACGAAATGGATAAATGCCACAACAGTTTCACTACAGGAAACATTGCTGTAATAGTACATATGAAAGTTCTTTCGAATCTTGAAATAGTTTTTTTTTATTAATCATAGCTGGCTAGTATTCATTCTTTTTAATTACTCAATCCAAAACCTTGTAGCTAACAAAAAATTAATTCTATTCTGTTCTATTAATTAATTAATTCTAAGAGACTCATATAGACACAAGACATATAGATCTGAGCTTTGGGGCTCCACTAAACCATCCAATTCGTCAAGTATTTAATCCTTCCAATCAATCCACAATCCTCCTTAATAAATGAAAAAGTTGTATTGATCAAAAGTTGATAGAAATCAGATATAGTTAATAGTATGGATTCAAATCTTTATTCAGTGATGCCAATACTTTGACAGAGATTCATTCATAGGAGTGGAGCATATTTTGACTAATGAAAATGTTTTCTAATGCATTGTTTATAGTTTTGTCTTAAAACCATAAACCTCCACTAATTTTCAGACAAACAAATACACTAATATGCTTAACAGTACAGTGGAATCCGAACTAATTGTTGCTAGGTGTTCGGATTAGCGAAAAATTCGGAGGAAAGAGGTTAGGGGGAAAAAAAAAAATAAAACAAAAAAATCATAATAAACGTAATATATAAAATACGTGAGTAATATATATTAAAATATTTAACAAGTCTTATACGTAGATTAAAATACATACAAACATATATATAAATATATAAATATATATTTATATTAATATATTTAAATATATATAAAAAGCTTAGAATTTATAAGACGCTGATCCGCCCAGTCCTTACCTATTGCTCAGAAATGTGGACAATGACAAAAGCAACCGAATTGTCACTCCTGAGGTTTGAGAGGAAAATTCTCCGAAGAATATTCGGACCAGTATGCATTAATCAAACCTGGCGAGGAAGGACAAATAATGAGCTAAAGGACCTTTATAAGGATGTTGATATTGTGCATGTCATTAAACTAGCCAGATTACGATAGGCCGGTCACGTAATAAGGATGAACCATGAAGAAATTCCAAAGAGGGTGTTAGGTGAGCGGGTGTACGGAACAAGAAGAGTTGGTCGTCCGAAGCTTAGATGGGAAGATTCCGTAGCTACTGATGCCAGGATTCTGCTTGGTACCCGAAATTGGAAGGCAGCAGCACTTGATCGGGAAAACTGGCGGTCGATGTTGGAGCAGGCCAAGTCTCAACTTGGGACGTAGTGCCAATAAATAATAATAATAATATATATATATATATATATGTAAATATGTAAAATTAAAAAAAAGTTGTGCTTACTCGCTAGTTACTGGAGTGGATTATCGAGATTCTCTGTATTACAAGTTGCAACTATACAAAAAGAGAAATTGAAAACTACAGCAAATGTCTGAACCTAGTTTCAAAAGTTGGTTGCTAAAATACGAGATAACTTGCAGTGATAATTTATATTAAAAATTATGTTCATTCTTTGATAATTAATATATACTATTATATATAAAATATATGCAATTTAGTTTTGAAATAGACGAAATAAATTTTCATTTTTCATTTTCAAAAGTTGAAAATATACACGAAAGGTTTTTTGTTTTCAGGCGTTTCAATTCAGGTTGGAATTAGAAGTATTTTCACGAGATTAGTCAGCTGAGCCTGAATGGGCTAGTATTTATAGCCTTGGCTCATTCTAAAACGGCACCTTATCTTTGTTCATTATTTTCCCTTTCAGATTAGGTTTATGTTTTCAAAGAATAACATTTTGATTATCCTATTAAAGGATAACTACTATTTATAGTAAATAGTTAATTACTCTTTAATTCATATTCATAAATGATTTTCTTTCTCCTCATAACTCTTACTAAAAACAAAATAATAAATACGGTTCATATGCTCTGAGATAACGTGGATAATTTTACACTAGCGTGTCTTCCAGCTGTTTATCTACTATATATTTGTCAAATACCACTCACTCACTTAACACGAAATCTCAGAAACTACCGAACGGATTGGAATGAAATTCGATATGTAGCTTCCTCTAGGGCCGTAGGTGCTCGCTAAGAAAGGAATTAAAAAAAATTAGCCTGGGTCGCGGCTAATTCGCGAAAAATGCGATTACAATTTTAATTGGGTGCATAATAAAATATTAATTGTCATATGGTTTTTGGAGATAAGCTATGTTAAAAAATAGGTTAGATGTTTAAGCCGCACACTTTGACCACAAATTAAGTTCCTTATAGTCGTAAACAAACAAAAACACGATCGATGTCGAAACCTTATAATATGGTACTTTCTGTGAACTCATGGTGGCTGCAGAAGTGGACCCTTACAAGTTTGAGTTGTTTCGTGACGAGAAGCTATTAAAAGAAATGTTAAAGAGGAGGTTAAAAGACTTATGTTCTCTTGTGATGGCATGTAAGGCCAGTTCGATGTAGGGACAAAAAACAGATAAGAATCAATAGTTCTATCAAGTGTATGATTCTCTTCAGTATAGTCTCATGTTCTGCCATGGAGAAGATGGATGAGTATTAACATCCCTCAGCGAGACCCAAACACCAATACACTACTTAAGAAAACTGTGTATGCAGCTGATTTTTAAGCCTAAATGTTGATGGAGCAAGGAGGTGAAGAACCTTATTTACTTTAATTTCGTAATCTCCTCAAACAATTTATGCTTGATATGTACGCAAAAATAGAAACAGAAAGACTAAACTTTATTCGAAAAAGTTGAGAAGTTAAGACTATATTCACTTAAAGTATGCCATAAGAAAAGCTGATGGTCTGGTATCAGAGCTGGGTAAGATGGTAGTGCAGCCTCGAAGCTTCACTGGAGGGCTATCAAAATAATATAAAATTAACTTTTGCAAATTATCAAATTTAGTTATTGAAATTATTCTAAGAATGGAATTCTTTAGGTTCATTTGAGTAATAATAATTATCAACGTTAAGCTTAACTTTTTCTAATTTAAGTTGTCCTTCATCCTAATGATATTAAACCGTAGCGGAGCAGGGTACTTTCAGCTAGTCTAATATATATTTGTCAAATACCACTTACTCATTTAACATGAAATATCAAAAACCACCGAACGGATTGGAATGAAATTTTGTATGTGGCTTCCTCTAGGGCCGTAGATGCTCGCTAAGAAAGGATTACAAAAAAAATCGGTCTGGAACGCGTGTAATTCGCGAAAAACGCGATTTCTCACGCATAGGAAATTCTTTGAATTAACATAACGTATCTTAATGAAACTTAGTACTCTGCTTCTTATTAGATGTTAGATGAACGATAACAATTATTTTCTAAGTAGTTTGCCCTGTATCGGTACTACAAAGGAGTAAAATAAAAGTACTCATATAACTTTACTGGGCAAATATTAATAGATTTATTGTCATATGGTATATGATGATAAGCTAAATTAAAAAATATGTTAGATGCCTAAACCGCACAATTTCATTAATTTGTTATTAAAAAAAAGAAGCAAAAAATAAGTGGATAACTGTGAAGTTTGAACATTGGCCGATAGGTGGCGAGATAGGTGAATATTTTACATGAGTGGTTATAAAGATACAGTGTTATATAGAGTTTGATATTAATAATAAAAATTACTTATTTCCAATTAAATTATTATTAAAAAATAGCTATAAATACTTGGTGTGACCTAAAGTGATCCCAATGAAGTTAAAATCTCGACCGATTTTTGGCTAAAGCCATTCTGCAATATTGTGTGCAATGGCAAAACTATTGAACCCATCTGTACCAAATTTTAAATACATCATCTTCATAGTTCTAGGAAGGCTTACAATATTGAATATTACAATAATAATTATATAAATGTACAGTTTTGAGTGCCAGAAACTAGATTTGCCACACTGTATATCATATACTTTTATGGTTAGAAATTAAAATCCAAACAGATGAAATCAATAAAGTTATTCCTGCAGAATAAAAATTAGTAGCAAATCCGAATTTCAATCCTTTTCTTCAATCTTTTTAATTGTGTCTAAAAATATAATTCAATAGGCCCTTCAGGTAAAAGCACTGACAATGCAGCCAATGCAAGATTTTCTTAATAATCTGTCCACCTGGATACCAACTCATACATTAAAATTAAATTTTGATGTCTAATTACGCTTTTACGTCATTTTCAAACACCTAATCAGTGCAATTCTAACCAGGTTAATGTTCTTTTCTTATGAGAACGGGTGAAGCCGCGAAGGAAAATGCTAGTTTTTTAAATAAATACAATAGCCTTCCGATAAATATTATTTTCTAGTATTTAGATCAAGCTGGTGCTCATTTCTAAAAATTGTAGAACTAAAGTTATAGAAAAGAACACCCAACTCTTCCACCTTTATTTTATTCGCATTTACCTCTGCGGCCCATCTCCAAGAGGAGTCAGTTAATTTGTTAATTTTACCAAAACTGTGACGATTGAAGCAATTCTCACAGAAAAAAAATTAAAATTTGTCTCGTTCAAAGCTCCCAATTAATTACAAAAGACTCATTTACATGACTGTGAATAGACCTATTTGTACGTACGGTGTTGAGCTTTGGGGTTCCACTAAACCATTCAATTCATCTCGTATTCAATCCTTACAATCCAAAATTCTTCGAAAAATCCTCAATGCTCCTTACTTTTTCACCAATAAACTTATCCATAAAGATCTTAATGCTCCATATGTTGCTGATTTAGCCCATATCAGATACCTATCCTTTCATATTAAGCTCTATAATCACTCAAATCCGTTATTTTCTCAACTTGCTTCCAATTACATTCCTGTTACTCCTCCAAGGCGTCTGAAACGAAGATGGCCTAGACACCTTCCAGTGGAGAATTTTTAATAAAGTGCTACTGATGAGTAGTTCTTTTCAAGTTTTAACATGTTATTATTATCGTTGTCAATACATTTACTTGATGTATATAATTTGTACAGTTGTAAATTTCTATAAATGTATATAAAAAAAATAAAATATTATCAAATTTTGAAAATATATTTCTACCAATGATAGGTGTTGTAATTATGTTAATTTTTTTTTTTTAAAGATTTAGGATTATAAAGTTAGACTCTATATAGTCGTTTCATGCTCTAGTATGAGTTTTATTAAAAAATAATAATGCTAAAGGTTTTAAAATGGACGTTACGATGACCGTGATAGTATGATCATGCCCCTCCTTTCTCATGACAAAATTTTTTAATTGTTGATCCATTAAAAATTGTTTATTGAAAACAAGTAAATAAATATGTATTTATAATAATTTTTTTTTTACTTTTTATAACTCGTGTCTTGGGAAATGCCTCGTGATATCCATTTTAATAACGAGGTTCATGTATACCTCAGCATCGCAATAATTGATAGGCCATAGTCAGCGAGTACTGACTGATAAAAGTTGTGATGGAATCATGATGATAAAGGAAGGCGCCACCGATGTTCCATAGATTCATGCAAAAGGTCTGTGTAAAATGTGAGATGCAGGTTTGTGTATTTCATGTTTTCCGGGGTTTCATAGAAAATAGTTAAGAATACTGTATTAGGTAATTACTTTTTGTTTGTTTGTCGTGTATAAATATAAATTAAAAAATATATATATTATCATAAAAAAAAAAGCGTTTTTACTATGGAATTTCAAAATTTAAAAAACTTTTTTTTTTACTGAACAAATTATCTGTGGAAAGACCTAGCACGATCATATGAACACGGCCAATTATTAGCAAACAGTGAGTCTAATTTAAAAAAAAAAACATTTCTCCTGAATTTTAGCACGTCCACTAACAAAGAAAAATACACAAAATCTTATTTTTATAAAAAAAAAAAAAATTTTGCTCTTCCTAGGAGGGTTAAACTATCAGCATCAATGAAGTTCCAATTATTACATCATGGAAGTTCACCGAGTTTATAAGTTTCTTAACTAAGTGGTGAATTAAGGAAATGAGAATAATGAAATTAGAAAGAGAGATCACAAGATAATTTCGCATCTCTCTGGTACGAATTAACTTGGTAACATCAAGTGAAATCAAGGCAGTGGCGCTGATGATGGAGGGGGGATGGCTCTCTGATGAACTAGTCCTAATTGACTGAGGTTTAGTAAAAGTGAAACCAAACTTTCGAATGACTTGCCGAAATTATATACGATAATAGTACTATAGAATCTTCTTATAATTGATAAAGTTATTTCGAAATATGTAATGAAATCCATTATAATAGTTTTGTGTTTGTTCGTTAGCAGTGGCTATATGGGAATCAGCTGAGGTTAAAAGCTAAGATTTGATTTAAAACCCCATCTGATGAGTTTTTACCGGAAGATTGTCACCTGTGATGAAAAATGGGTTTACTAGCGAAATCCAAATACCCGTGAACAATGGCAAGATCGCGGTCGAAGTACTTTTCCGGTCGCTATTTTGAAAAAAAAAAAATTCATGCTTTGCGTTTTTTTTTTACTTTTGAAGGTGTTATTCGTCACGAATTTGTTCCTGACTAGGGTTGCCATTTGTCCGGCTTTTTACGGCCGTGTCCGGCCAAATATTTGTGTGTCCGGCCTGTCCGGCATTTGGTAGGCTTTCTCGTCTTCTCGTTGAAAGTAGCGATCTTATGGCGTGGCGGAAATGCGACTGTGTTCAGATCTTGGAAACTATCTACTCCTCTTACCTTTTTGACTAATTTAGTAAACTTTTTGACCAATGGCAGAATTTCATAAAAGATTTTTAAAAACTTTCGGCACATAAAAAGTGGACTGCTTATTTTAGATCATTCCATAATGAAGAATTTAATTCTGAACTACTAAAATTGGAAGAATACTATTTTGCGATTCTATGCCATAACGTCAACGTTGAAAGAGTTTTCTCTTCGATTAATGCCCAGTGGACAAAGGAACGCGATAAATTGCAAACAGAAACAATTGAACAGATGATGTTCATATTATGCAATTTAAAATTAACGTGTGCAGAATTTTATGATATGATTTCTAAGGAAAACGACGTTTTGGATAAAGTAAGTGAAAAAGCAAAATACAACTAAAAATATATGGATTTTTATTATTTTTAGAAACATTGGAAATTTCTTTATAATTGGCTTTTTAATTTTAATCTTTTTGTTTTCTCCTTAGAATAGTGCATATATTTTTATATTTGTATAATAAAAACTATTAATTTATTGCCAAAGTGGAGCTGTAATTTATTTATTTTTGTTTTTGTTTTATATAAGTGAAGTCTATAGAAGACTGAAAATGTTTCAGGTAGTTATTAATTTTAATGTCATACATAAAGATCAAAAGATTAAGGATAGTACTATAAATAAGTGGTTAATGTTATAACTAGAGCCCGGATTCTCGTGCAATTGCACCTTTTTGTTGCAAGCTCGTAATCAGCCAGAGACAAATTATTTATACGAATTAGGATGTTTAGGCCAAATTTACCTTAGTTTAATATTGCACAAAAGTGCACGTTTTGGGGGTTACTGCATAAAATTGCACATTCTGCAGTTTGGATGCATAAAATTGCACATTCTACAGTTTGAATGCATAAAATTGCACATTCTGCAGTTCGAATGCATAAAATTGCACATTCAGAAGTTTGAATACACAAAATTCCTGCATTCAAATCCTGAATGCACAACACCTTCATGTTTTTGAAAAAGTAACAACTTTAAAATCAACTTTAGATTGACTTTAGCAAGGGAACTCGGGTTCCCAACTTCCAAAAAAATTTTGCCTCTCCATCCTAACTTACGGATTTTTTTAATAAGTACTTTTTAAATCAAGCCCTCTTCACTGTTAGTAAACATTTTTACTTTAAACAAAGCAAATCTATTCATTCTTCTGCCTTCTTAACGGGAAATCAAATAAAGTTTAATCATTCCTAACATATTTATACTCCTCAGTAATATATACACATAGCTTATGTATACCACGTACACTAAAGATATGCGATTTGTTCTTAACTATTTAACTACTCCCTACTAAGGACTGGATCAATAAATTTTAAGATAAAAACAACTTTTTGCAAAGAATTGTAACTAGCGAACTATTTGTTCAACCTTTCTTATCATTTGCATTTTATTTTGCATGATTATAAGTTTTAATGCACGATTTTGCACAACTTCAAGTTTTTATTTCACATTTCACAATTTTTGTTGCACGAAAATCCGGGCTTTAGTTATAAACAAAAACTTAAACCTGTAATATAAACTATGTAACATAGCTTTGATTAATTAAAAATTATATGTAACTTATCTTGACAGACTTTTTTATTATTGAAGATAATTCCAACTTTAAAAACTTACATCCGGCTTTATGTAAGGTATGTTTGGTTTTTAAAGATAATGTACGGTTTTTGTTGCAAATGTCCGGCTTAATACAGCGCCAAGTCCGGCTTTTGTATTTTAAGAGATGGCAACCCTATTCCTGACAGATGTTCAATGAATTTTGAACTCTGCTAAAAACAACTGAAAATATAATACGGGAAGTTATCAGAGCGTTTTCCAGCAATGATCAACCGGAAAGGAGTTTTATTACAACAAGATACTCGTGCTCACAGTTCCCGTCCGAACCAAAGAAAAGTTTACAGAACTTCATGGGCTCGAAATCCTTCCTCATCCACCATATAGTCCAGACCTCGAACCTTCGGATTACTACTTGCTTCGATCCATGGCCCATTTTCTTCAAGGAAAAAAATTCGATAAATTTGCTGAAGGTAAAATTGCGGCCCAAGAGTTCTTTGACAGCCATCCCAGGGAATGGTATCAGCCTGGCCTCGAGCAATTGGCAATTTTTTTTTTTTTATTTTTTAGAAACTCTATTAAATTTCCTAACGTACTAGAGTGCCTTTTTTGCCGGTAAAATTAATCTGCATCTCATAGGCAGTTCCATAAATCAGGAATCTCAAGCAGAATATTACTTTTTTTGTAATAATTAGGATATTTATAACTAAATTGCTACAATATTCGTAGCATAGATATTGTATTTTGTAATTATTTATCTTAAATGAGACTTCTACCAATCATTATCGATCGATCCAGTTTGGAGTGACACATGACGTGTGCCTTTGCGTGCGTGTCTTTTATAAATCGAAGTAGGAATGATCTTCATTAGTAATTCTTTTTTATTAAAACCTTATCAACAATTAAATGGACTTGTCCGTTTCTAAAATGTCACTACTAACGTTGATAAATTATTTGCCGTTATGTTTTAGCTTAGGAGAGTCATGTTTACTATTTGGCTTAACAAAGTACTCAAGACTGAAATTATACTGAATAGAATATTAAATACATTTGCGTTAGGATACACAAAATTAATAATAATAATAATAAAGAAAAATAAAACAAATAATTTTCATGAAAATAAAATTAATAAGTATACACAATTATAACAAAATAAAATAAAATAAAAATTAAAATACCAAAAAAATTATGATACATTCATACTCTATATACAATACAAACACGCTCAGCCTGGGAAACCCTGAATCGATCCTATTCCCCACTTATTGGGAGTCAAGATCAAACCAGAACAGATCCCAGTGCTGCTCACTCAGCTGCAACACATGGTAATATCCAGTGGAGGCTGAGAGGGAGTGCTATAGCCACAGATGCTCTGGAATTTCAGTAGAAAAGCTGGTCATTACCAGGACTCCAATATAACTTTATATTACAAAAGGTCTCAGGACCATTGCCGTTTCCACCTTCTGGGAGGGTTATAGGGATAGGAAGGGAAGCTGGATAGGGATTGGGATAGTTGGATAGATTTTGCGTTGAAATTTCGAGAATTTTGAAGGAATGATATCAAAGACAAAAGTTATTTTTAGGTCATTATGTGGGGTTTTATTTTTATGCGCATAAAAAGGTGCATTGTCAATTGTTCGCAGGCCCGGCTTTAGGGTGAATAGCGCCCTGGGCTGCAAACAGCTTTGGCTGGGCCCCCTCCTTGCCGAGGGACCTGGGGTATGGAATAGCAAAAGTAAGTTTCATTAATAAGACCACCAAAGTTGTGAGCTTTAAGGGTTTATTTAACACCAATAAAAATTGAAGTTAGTACTTAGTAAGTACATAAGCTTTAGAAAAGGAATAAAGCTAAATAAACCTTAACAAAACATAAATAAATGACAGATTTTTTTCTTAATTTCGCTTGCGCAAAGTAAAATGAAAAATTAAAAGGATCAATGCTAACTTGTACACATTTAACACTTTATAGAAAACCATTTCTGTTATTGTTTTCACAGAACCTAGATCTCCGGTTTAAAATATACAGCATTAAGTGGTACCTTTCAAGAGCAACTTGATAGTTTTCCAAAAGAAAACGTTTGACTATGATGGCGGGCGGAATCGTAGCACCTAACATGGAAACTTTTGCAACCGAAGCTTACGTATTACGTAGGTATTTAACATATGCGACGTATAGCGTAATCGATCAGTTTTATGATTCATCATTTAATTGATTATTCATTACTTTGGGTCGTATTCGAATATAAACCCTTCATTATGACTTCATTTCTTCAACAGATAATGTAATGTCAAATTTCAAGTGGAATGCAAACTTGAGATAAGTGGAAGACCAATATTTATGAGGTGATAAATACCATGGTTTTTACTTTTTTTCCCTGGAAAAATACGTTAAATATGTTGTTGATTAATTAAAACAAATGAACTTGGTTAATGCAATCATCACCTGCTAACAAATGAACATCTAAGATACATAAATATAAGGGTTATTCCGAGACTACAATGAAAATACAGAAAGTAAAATTCAAAAAATTTTTATTCACTGAAACGCATTCAATTTTTAAAAAAAAATTAATATAATCTGATCCTTTGCTTGATCTTGGTTGTGGAAAATTAGAATAAAATTCCCCAAGGAACAAATTAAATTAGAATAGAATAAATCTAATTTTGAAAATTTAGATTTTCACTTTCCGTTTTAGTACTCTCTTTTTTTAACTAGACTTGTTAAAGAATGTATTTCTAAATTTATAGATTATAAATTTATAAATGTACTAAAAATTTACACTAGTGTTAAACTTAATTCACATATTCTACATTTAAGTATTTGTTTTATAAATATAAAATATAAATTATATAGTTTTAAAAAACTGTATATTAATATATAGATTTTATTAATACATTTTTTATTTTTCAGGTTATGAATAGCGCTTATTCCAACTACAACCTTGTTAATGCTTTTGGAAACTAAATTTTTTATTACAGGTAAATTGATTTGGAGAATCTTTTTTTAAACATTTATTTTAGATTACTCATCACATTTGTAGGCTTTTTAAATATTTTATGTTAGTATTTTATTAAACTTCTGTTTGAGTATTCTTCCAGCTTAACTTAAAAAAGGATTATTTTTATGAAGGATTATTAATAGTTAAGAATTATTTTTTTAATTTATTTTTTTAACCATCATTTGTAAATTTCGGAATCATATTTTTAAATATTTAGTAGCAAACAATATTACCTATAAAAAAATTTAGCGTTGTTTTTTAATTATCATATTTGTACAAGATGATTTATAATGCTCAGCCTGGTGCCGAGTGGAAGAAGTCAGAGTGGGAGAAGGAAAATTAAGATTTTTAAAGGAAATGTCCGTCAATTAAAGATAGTTGAATAGAAACAAAATGTCGACAGCTTATCAGGTGGTACGTCTAAAGAGGAAAAACATTTTAAGATATTTTATATCTTAACATGTTATTTATTGCATGGGGAAATTTTAAAAATAAAAATGTTCTCAAATAAAAAAAAGAATTTTGAAAGATCACTTCCACTTTAAACCAGAAGAAATATTAAAAGAAAAAAAACTAACATATTACAATATAATGTTTGATAAATATGTAAGAAAGGTTATTATTATTCATAATTCAGTGATTTTTGGTAATTTAGTTTAAAATAAATATTTATTTTATTTTTTTATTTGTAAACAGGGCCATGCCCTATACAAAGGAGGTTGGTTATTTACTATGTACCATAAAATGCAATACAAATATATTACAATTAAAATACATAACAAATAATAATCCCAACAATTAATAGAAAACTTGAAAACAATTCATTAGAAAATTGAGTCATAAAAACTAGAGAAAAAACGAAAAGGTTCCAAAGTTTAATAAGTTCTGGGAAAAAGTGAACTCTGCAAATTAAGTTACATTAGTTAATTTTTTTTTTTTAACACACTTCTAATTTTACTTAGAATTTGTAAAGGAAAACAATTATAACTGGTTGTTAACGTAGGAAGCAAAACTAAATAGGACGTTTAGAATTAATTACGATTGTCTAACCAAGTTTCATTGTTTGTTTCAATATTAGAACTTTTTAAAGTTGGATTTTTATTAGAATTTTAAAAAAAAATTTAGGAAAGAGTGTGTTCTTCACTTTTGTCGTCCTGGAAATAAGCCGAAATGTGTTGTTTGACAATGTCGATTGAATAATATCCTCCCGGTAACCTACCTAGATGACGTACGGAGAAGTTGTCTCTATTCCTGCCTTCTTGGTTCACAGAATCCCCTTCACTTCCTTTTTAAAAACTGTGTATTAATTATTCCTTTAGTTGTTGCCCGAGTTTATATCATAGTACTTTTTCATATTTTTTTGACCCCCAATGATTCATACTTCTGCCTTCGTTATACCGCGGTTAGGTCTATAACGCGGGAGGTTTCATTTCCCCTTAACCCGCGATATAACGAGGGTCCACTGTACTAAGAATTATTTATATTACAATATAAATAATAAACAGTACGTAACATAACTATAATTATACATTATATAATATATTATTGAATTAAGAGGCTTGTTATAAATTGGATAACAAATTAACAAATTGATTAACAAATTAAATTGTCTTTTAATAGACATCCATTAAGCTGAATTTTATTTAGGCGTCTAGCCACAATCATTTGTCGAACTTCGAAGAATTTTGCCAACTTTAAAAAGTCAGTTTTGGTCATCTTTAAGAGTCTATTACTCAGAAATGATTAATTTAATCAAAAAATGTTATATGATAAAAGATGTAGATCATTAGATTTAGTGCAAGATGGAATTTTTAAATTAAAAATTTGCCCATTCGTACTCTGAGATATGTAAAAAAAAAGAAATTGTTGGTTGTTTTTGGATAAACTGTGTTGTTAAAAATGCAAAACAAATACGAATTGAACAGGGAAATAAGCTTCGAACCTTGAATTAAAAAAATTTAAAGGTCTGACTGCTACAAATTGTTCACCACACTTAGCTTTTTAGTTAGGTTTCCTATAAAAGCGTGTTTTTTTAAACTATAATTTTTATTTATTTTTTAGTTCAAGTTTGTACATGTAGTTTAATCTTGAAGTCAGTTTTTGTTTTTTTCCCCCCGAAAAATGAACTTTATTTTCTCATTTTTTAGTTATAAGTGTATTTTTATTTATAAAGTTAACTCTCGATAAGTAGATTTTCGAGGGATCCTGAAAAATAGTTATCATATATCATTATTATATTTTCCAACTACAGTCCTCCGCTCTACCAACTTAACCTTAACCCTGGCCGAGCACTCGACATGGCTCAGAGGGCAACCTCCACCATTGTCGAAGCTCTACACACCTGTGGAATCAAGGTTAACCCCAAGAAAACTGACGCTATTGTGATGTCATTTGCTAAATTCAGGAGATCCCAGAGATTGCCTAAGCACTTCACAGTAGACAATGTTGAGCAACCGATATCCAGCTCTATCCTATATCTTGGGGTCAACATTGACCGACACCTGACCTTCTCTACCCACGTGAAGAGCAGGATCAAACAGGCCAGGGCAAAGACCTACCGCCTCTATCATCTCCTGACTTCTCCCCAACTATCCCTCCGCCTCAAGCTCCAGATATACAAATCCATAATTAGACCCACCCTACTCCATGGAGCTCCACTGCTGCACCACATGTACAAGAGTACACTACATGCCCTCCAAACGTTCCAGAACACCGTTCTTCGGCGAATCGTCCGTGGTACCAACCTTGAGAGGGCCAAAAACAGTCACATCCTAGAACAGCTGAGGATGCCTTCCATCCCGACCTACATTGGTCGCCGGCACATCAAATTTTTTGATGGGCTGAAGCACTGTTCCAACCCTCTCTTCAGGGACGTAGCCCCGC
The DNA here is from genome assembly GCA_003667255.2 of Euschistus heros. Lineage (NCBI taxonomy): Eukaryota > Metazoa > Arthropoda > Insecta > Hemiptera > Pentatomidae > Euschistus > Euschistus heros. The sequence continues at coordinate 97,087 of RCWM02000355.1, forward strand.
CTCCCAGGCCTGGGAGGTGGCAAGGTTTGACCCCCTTAGCGGACGTACTCGCCGAGGGAAGGGGTTCAGGCTCAACAGACTGACCCGTTAGAACCACCACTGCCAGCAGAGTGACTCCTCCTCGCTCAACATAGAAGAAGGAAGACCATCCGTCGACAGAGTGGATCCAGCAGCTGCCAAAGACACCCATCTTCAAATGCCGCAAGGCAATCCAAGATCCTACTATATATATTGTAAATTGTATTGTAAATAAATGGAGGATTAGAAAAAAAACACAAAAAAAAACATTATTATATTATATCATTCCACTTATCTACATGTAAATGGGAAATATAGACACAAAATTGGAGTTGAACTCACTACCTATATTTTTCAGTAATAGGTACATGTATGTTGTTTTTGCAGATACATATAAAGTCGATAAAAACTTTGGATTAAATGACTGAAACATAATCATAAAACATTCAACATCAGTGAACTGCGTTTTTTTCTGACTCAGTAGTAGACTTACCGTTTTCCACCAGTGGTCATCTTTTTTTTTTTATTGTTTATGAAGATTGAAAAAGAACTGCGCGGAATTCCAAATTCACTAGCAATAACTGCATAACTTCTTTCTCCTTCCTCCACTGCGCTAACCATTTTAACTATTCGTTCATTGTAAGAATTTTCAGTTTTCGCGGAGTCGTTTTAAAACCACTCGAATGAATTACCAAAAACTGACTGGTGTATCTATAAACTGAAAAGGTAACCAATGACAGGAATCTGAAAAGAAAAATTTGGGAAATATTAGACTGAGACGTTTTTGTTTTACATGTGGGCCCAAGGTCATTCTTCTGTCGAATGTAAGTCCTAAGTAATAGGTTTCGTTTGTCTGTGGTATGGGTTGATTGGCGATGAAGACAATTGAAAAAAATCCAACCTTGGTAGGTTTTCTCGAAAAGATATGTGAACCTGCTTCATTCAAACTAAAAATAAATTTTAAAAACATATCGTTATACCCAAACACACCCAATGGCTATAGTCGTTACAACTATAATCACTGCCCTGCGGAAAGAAAATTTCTTAAAGTAATTGTTCCTCTACAAAACAGAAGCCAATGCCTGACAAACCTAGACTTAACAAGCCGTTACGATATTGATCTTTCAAAACTATCATGTACACTTCAACTGAGAATAATTTCCTTAAATGAGTTGACAACGTTTTCCTGCAAACTTTTTTCATTTCATATTAAATCGTACTGAAACTGAAGTGGTATAATTTAAATTGATATGTATAAAAAAAAAAAAAAAAAAAAGAAAGAAAAGCTTTTGAAATGACAGTGATTGCCCATGAAGATAAATGATAGCTAACAATATGTTTTGTCAGTTCGGATGTACTTGACCGTTCACACGTAGGATGAATGTTAATCAGATGAGTTAATAATAAGTTATTTAATTTTACAAGCTAAAATTTATAATTCGCAGAAAGACAAACAGTATAGTGTGAAAAGAGAAATACCCTTTGATGTCACTTGAGGTACGCATGATGGTATATAAGGATCAATACAATTAGGATTGATGAATTAATTGCCACTTCTATTAGGATTATTTTATTAGAAAACTAGTTTCGAATGCTAAACATTCATCTTTAGTTCTATTAAAAATTGCTATTAAAAAATTGTTATTCATATTTTTACGGTCAGAGGAAGTTGGCGATGCCGCGGGCGGCCCGGGCGGGCAGGTAGCCGAAAAGGGCCCGTGCGGGTGGCTAGAAAGGCCCAGGCTTGAACCTGGTAGAACAGTCTGGAATGCTCGGCGTGGGTTTGAATAGGCCAGCCCCTAGCCTTGACAGGCAGTATTTATGTGTCAGCGGTCAGTGAACGATCAGTATTCAAGTTTCAGTGACAGTTCAGTCAGTGGGTTAGTGTCAGTGAAAGTAGTAACAGTCTCTGTGTGTCATTGTAATAGAATATTATGCATAAATGTGAAACCTAGTATTAAGATACTGAAGATAAGCATTGTATAATATATAAATTAGTGAAATTAGATAGAAGTTAGACCTAAGTATACTTGTTATTAGAACCTATTTGTATTTATTATGTTGTAAATAAATTAATATTTTGTATTTAATTGTAGTTTGATTAGTCATACCCTCAGTGGCCCGTAACAACATTTTCATAGCAAGAGAATAAGTACTTGGAAAAACTGAAATAATAAACTATTTTGGTACAAAGGCTTCTACGAAAATTGTTCTTCAGACATTTTTTAATTTGTATTGCGTAATTTTCATTCAATAGTGATAAATTATTATGCGTTGAGATATCTTTTAAGTATCGGAATCCACAAGTATTTCCTTTATATTTACTTAATTAAATTAAGAGACATACTTAAGATGCGCAATAAAATTACGACCTTGAATGAATAAAGTGACATGTATAATTGTTTTGTTTTTAATAATTCTGATAAGAATCATTAATTAGTAATAGTATAACGTACATATTGAGTTTTAAATCATTAATGTAGTATAAATATTTATCAGCCGATTCCAGTAAAAACGATTTTCACCCACTAATTGTATCTCAATGTTTAAAAAAAAAACTAAATCCTGTACCACTACATGTCTTGGGTTCAGTACTTGGTAAGGAAGTATCGTTGCGTAACAAAATTGCTAAAACCAAATGTTTGACACAAAGTGAGGTAAAAATAATTTGAAAACTATCGCTTTTCAATATCGTATATCTCGAAAACCGTTGGAAGTTCGACAAATGTCTTAATAAACAATTTTATAAAAAACTAGCTGAAAGTACCCTGCTCCGCTACGGTTTAATATCAGTAGAATTAAGGACAACTTAAATATGTAAAAGTTAAGCTAAGCATTGATAATTATTATTACTTAAATAAACCTAAAAAATTCCATTCTTAGAATAATTTCAATAAGTAAATTTGACAATTTGCAAAAGGTAATTTTATATTATTTTGATAGCCCTCCAGTGAAGCTTCGAGGCAGCACTACCATCTTACCCAGCTCTGATACCAGACCAGCTTTTCTTATGGCATACTTTAAGTAAATATAGTCTTAACTTCTCAACTTTTTTGAAGAAAGTTTAGTCTTTCTGTTTCTATTTTTGCATACATATCAAGCATAAATTGGTTGAGGAGATTACGAAATTAAAGTAAATAAGGTTCTTCACCTCCTCGCTCCACTAACATTTAGGCGTAAAAATCAGCTGCAGACAGTTTTCTTAAGTGATGTATTGGAGTTTGGGTCACGCTGAGGAATGTTAATACTGTACCTTTCTTCTCCATGGTAGAACATGATACGATACTAAAGAGAATCATACACTTGGTAGAACTATTGATTCTTATCTGTTTTTTGTCCCTACATCGAACTGGCCTTACATGTCATCACCAGAGAACATAAGTCTTTTAACCTCCTCTTTAACATAAGTCTTTTAATAGTTTCTCGTCACGAAACAACTCAAACTTGTAAGGGTCCACCTCTGCAGCCACCATCACTGTTCACAGAAAGTACCAATATTATAAGGTTTCGACATCGATCGTATTTTTGTTTGTTTACAACTAAAAGGAACTTAATTTGTGGTCAAAGTGTGCGGCTTAAATATCTAACCTATTTTTTAACTTAGCTTATATCCAAATACCATATGATAATTAATCTTTTATTATTCACCTTAAAAATTGAAATCGCATTTTTCGCAAATTAGCCGCGATCCAGGCCGATTTTTTAAAATTCCTTTCTTAGCGAGCACCTACGGCCCTAGAGGAATCTACATATCGAATTTCATTCCAATCCGTTCGGTGGTTTCTGAGATTTCGTGTTAAGTGAGTGAGTGGTATTTGACAAATATATAATAGATTTAATTTTTATCTGAAAGTTATTTTTTTTCCGTTTACCATTTTCGAGATATAATCAAAAAACCCAAAAATGGGACCTTCTTCCCTCCCTCCACAGTTAACTCACCCCCCAGGGGTGGGGACTTTTAGTATGTTTACTAACTTCCTAACGGCTTCCTAACGAAGCCCTGAGGTATAAAACAATCGCATATTTTTTTTGCAGTAATGTCTAAAAATTACGAGAATTTCGTAGGACACTGTCATGTTTCTTCTTTGAAAAAAATAACTGAACTGAGGCTTTTTTTTTAAGAAGTCCAGGGTTAGAACTAAGCTTAGAGAATGCTCTAAAGGGACTATTAAGTATTGGTAAATAATAAATAGCATTAAAATATTTACAGACTTTTGAACTCTGGAATTTGATAAAACGGTCATTTTTTTTTTATACGCCCTATTATATCTTATGAAATTATTTTTTTATTTTTCTCTTGTTTCCACTTATTGCTTATTATACATATTGTGAATTAAGCTATCCATATTACTTAATGCTCTCTTTCAGACAGATTGTAATACTTTCTCAATAAAAGATTGAATATCAAAAAAAGAACTGATGATCAATGTTCAACTTTCGGAACTAGTTTTCTAATAAAATAATTCCAATAGAAGTGGCGATTAATTTATTAATCCTAATTGTATTGATCCTTCTATACCATCATGCGTAACTGAAGTGATTAAAATATTCCGTTCGTTAAATGTGGTTATGTTCCGTAATGAAGTAAAGAGATTTTGGGTAACGGTCGGGTTAAGAGGAGGCAGCAAACTGGCTTGACCAGCGCTACACCGACCAGTTCGATCCTTACGCTTCACTTCGAGTTTACATTTATCGATAGCTCTTTCCTATAACCTCACATGTAAACAATCACTTCTACAGTTTCAACTTGGGTTGTGTTGTTTAGTGTGTTATATTGATATTTAGTCTTCTTAAATGTAAATAAGTGAAACAGAAGTTAATAAAATGAGTTTCATAAAGGATTAAGTGTTTTACCAATTCATGTTTTCTTATTTCCTCTTATCTAATGTGTAAAAGTGTTACAAAACTTAAGATCATTAATTTGTACATGGATTTGTTGTATATTTTTATTTGTTGTATCAATTTAAGTGATAAAGTTTCAGTATGCTTATTTTGTGAATGCATTCTTTGTCATCCATAATACTTATTGCCCTAAAGTGAGACAGATTGTATAATTATTTCAATAAAACATATCGATCTAAAAATAAATTTGAGAAAGTATATCATAGGTTTCATATTTTCTTATTTCCACTTTCCTTGAGAAAACATAGCAGAAATGACCATCATAACTTTCAACAAGGATTCTGTCTTATATTATATAAGTACATGTAGCTACAAATGTTAAATAAATAGGAGTTATGTGAAATAAATACTTAAGGATTCTGTCTTTTAAATATTTATAATTTGTTATTTAAACTTCATTCGCATCACAAAGTTTATCAAGAATTAACATTACTGGTGGTTTAGCATTATATTAATTCTGATTTAATATAAAGTTAATTCAAAATTGATTTAGTGTCTTTTATTTTGACATTTTCTTATTTCTCATTTTAATATCATTAGGTAAACAGAAGTTAATATTACTTTGAACAGGGATTTAAAGTTTCTCCGTAAATAAATGAGAATAACCTCCCCCCTCTAAAAGTAGCGACTAAAACACAGAAATAAATCGGAAGAAGGTAAGAATCGATAAAATGTATTCTCGGCGGGCGTAGGGGTTGCCTCCTCTTAACCCGACCGTTACCAGATTTTGTAATAAATTTTACTACGAAAAAAAAGTATGTTTTTTTTGCTATATTTTTATGGTATAGGTCTTTACTGGTATAAAATAATTGTAAACATTTTAGTTGCTGTCGGAGTTTTAATGCCGGCCGGTTTTCGAGAATTGGATACAGGAGCCTTGGTCCCGTGTTTGAACTGAGACATTCTTGTTTATTTAACGTGTCGGCCTGAGGTCACCCTCCCATCCTAAGTAAAGAATTTCGTTTGTTTACGTAATGAGTTGGTTGTCAAGGAAAACAAAAGAATAAGTGTCATGTCTGAGTACCTAGGTGATTCAATGTTATTTAACTCCGTAACATTTTATTTTCCGTATTTGATACGGAAAATAACTCTCTACCGTTTAGCACTGTTTTAAACTATTTTCTGTGACTTTTTTTGAAGTGGGCCCATATTCACACCTAAATTTTTCTGGTGCTATTTTGAAAGTATTTTGTAAATTGTCCTTTTTGAAATAAAATAACACTGGTCGACAGTATTTTTGTTAAATGGGTAAATGTGGTTGTCTCATATGTATTTTGCCATGGTAGTTACCCATATGACCATCAAAGCTATCCATGGGGCTCAGATATTTTGTAATTTTAAATTTTGTTAACAAAAAAGTGTTAGGACTTTTGTTAGGTTTTCAATCAGGTTATACGAAATTTTGTGGAAACAAGTGGCCCTGAATTTCTAAATTTAAAGCCACATTTCCTCGGATGAGTAATGCATAAACAAAAGAAGTTGTATTTGTTGGTCTACAAATAAGAGAGCTTATGAAACATCAAGACTTTGAGGAATATTTGAATAGAGCCGATAAATCAGCTTGGATTTCTTTTAAAAATGTTGTAAAAGAATCTCTGGCAAATAAAATAGTAGAAAGCGACAGAGAGCTAGTTTATGATCTTCTACATAATTATAAGGCTAAGAATGTAATACTCCAACTCATCCTACCACTGTCCTCACCACTTACACTGATGACACATGTGTGTTATCAGTAAACAATGATCCCTTCATTGCCTCCCAAACATTCCAATCCCATATCCTAACCCTTCAAGAATGGTGTCAAAAATAGAGAATCAAAATAAATCCAAAAAAATCTCACCAAATAACCTTTACCCTTCGTCGTAAGCCCAGGACTTCCTGTCCTACAGTATCCTTTAATGATATTCCACTAATCCCTGTTGAACAGATCCGCTACCTTGGACTCCACTTGGACAAACGTCTTACTTGGAATCCACATACAAGACTAAAAAGACAAGAAACTGCCCGTCGTTACAGATTACTTCAACATTTATTAGACAAACGTTCAAAGCTCTCAATTAATTACAAAAAACTAATATACATGACTGTGATTAGACCTATCTGGACGAACGGAGTTGAGCTTTGGGGCTCCACTAAACTATCCAATTCATCTCGTATCCAATCCTTACAATCCAAAATCCTTCGAAAAATCCTCAATGCACCTTACTTTGTCACCAATAAACTTATCCATAAAGATCTTAATGTTCCATATGTTGCAGATTTAGCCCAAACCAGATATCTATCCTTTCATAGTAAGCTCCATATCCACTCAAATCCCCTAATTTCTCAACTTGCTTCCCACACTATTCCTGATAATCCTCCGAGGCGTCCTAGTGTAGGATTTTTATTAAAGTGCTACTGATGGGTAGTTATTTTCATGTCTCGTCACGTTATTGTAAAAGTTAACAGCACATTTACTTGATGTATAAATTCTGTACAGTTGTAAATTTGAATAAATTGTTATTAAAAAAAAAAAAAAAAAAAAAAAAAAAAAAGAATGTAATATGTCTCTATAAATACATTTTCTTGACTCGCAATTGAATTTTGGGGCTGTTAGTGATAAACAAGGTGAGCGATTCCATCAAGAAATATTCACTCTGGACAAACGATACCAGGAAAAGTGGAATCCAAATATGTTGGCAGACTGTTGTTGGTCTTTGAAAAGAGATGTACCAGCCGCAAAATAAACTAGGGAATCATCATAGGATACATTTTTTTTTAAATTACGGTTTGAAAGCTGATCAAATGAAATTGCTTGTTTTAACACTATATTATTTTTTTATTTTGAAATTATACAAAATTCTTGCCCCTGAGACAAAAATGCTTTTCAAATTTGCAATTAGAGCACCAAATTCGAAAAGAAACAGCCATTGTAATTCATTTAAAAGACAAAAAGTTAAATTTTGTTGTCCAGAGTAATTGATGTTAATCATTGCTTTGCCTTCTCGCATTTAAGAAACTTGTTATAGTTGTTAATAGAAGACAAAAATAAAATAATTTCTCAAGTTAAAAGTATCTTTAAATAAAAAACAAAAAAGGGTGCCCATATTTACACCTTTTCCTCAAAGTTAAATATATTTTTTTTATTTTTTAGCAAAAGAATTGATTCCTAGATCTGAATCACAATCTTATAATAACTGTTTTCTAATAAATCTGCCAGAAAATAAATTACTGACTTTTTGAAGAGATGTGTGATATTCTGCTTCTGCAAACAATGCGAAGGACGAGAATTTTTAAAACACTGTTGAATAGTCAAATTACTGATAATACCCTGATTTTCTACAATAGTTTCCTGATGCGCGTGTATAATTTATGATTGACCTTCATGTCTGGGCGGAAATGTTTTGTATGTTGATGGGGGGACACTTCCAGATTCATGTATACTATTATATATATTTGTAAAGAAAACCACTTCATTCATATACGAGTCTTTTTCTTAAGTTACCCATGATGCAATACCTTTACCCATAATGCCTATTAGAAGTGACAATAAACAGCTGTGAATGATAAGAATAGGTTGTTATTATTAACCTGTACGACCACATTAATATTAACTCTACATTAATATTAATTTTATATTATGAATATATAAAGGAGATCGGAATAAGGGCTTTAAATGTAGTTTGTTTTGTTACAGCTGAGTGAATGTCTTGTATTAACAGCTAACAGCTTGTAATTAATGTAAATATATATTGTAAAAAAAAAACCTTTGTTACAGAAAGAAACAAAATTAAGTCTTCATTTCACTTCCTAAGAGAAACTAACTATCATTATACACACACACACACACACACACACACACACACACACACACACACACACACAAACACACACACACACACACACACACACACACACACACACACACACACACACACACACACACACATTTATCAAATGTACAAAATTTACAATTAATAAGGTTTATACACACCCTTTGCGTTCATCACGTCTTGCATTAGATGAGGCATAATTTTAATGTGATTTTGAATAAATTCTTGAAAGATATGGCTACCTAATGTAAATACGAGTATGTAATAAATCATATAAATTTAAAATCTTTTTACTTAATTTTTTTTTTTTTAAATCCTGTTTTCTTATGTTTAATTACTATTTTAACAAACACTATTACGTTTCTTAAGCCCTGGTTGAAGTATATGGAGAAGTTAACACCTATGTAGAGTACATTTTTTAGCCGAGATAATGAAAAAATATATTGTGTGAAATTCTCTTATTTTTTTAAATTTCTTTCATTTGTTTATACATGGTGATTCCCTGTTAGTGTAAAAAAAAAAAATAGTGAAACTAGTCCAAAAATGCCGCATACCTTACCTTTCTATTCCAATCCATTGCTGACATATTCAATTCCAAGACTTATTTGAGGATTCAAAGACCTATTAGTTCTTTGTTCTTGGTACGGAATCATTTATTTGATCATACAATATGAAAGCTGATTAAATTTGCGAATTTTTGTTAGATATGCAGTTTTGTGGATTTTATTTTCGAAGAACGGTGAGGTACACTTTTGATATTTGATATTCATATATCCCAACTCATCCTACCACTTACGCTGATGACACATGTTTATTATCAGTAACCAATGATCCCTTCATTGCCTCCCAAACAGTCCAATCCCATATCCTAAACATTCAAGAATGGCGTCAAAAATGGAAAATCAAAATAAACCCAAATAAATCTCACCAAATAACCTTTACCCTTCACGTAAACCTACAACTTCCTGTCCTACAGTATTCTTCCACTAATCCCTGTTGAACAGATCCGCTACCTAGGACTTCACTTGGACAAACGTCCTTATTCGAATCCACATACAAGACTAAAGTGACAAGAAACTGCTCGTCGTTACAGACTACTTCAACATTTACTAGACAAACGATCAAAGCTCCCAATTTATTACAAAAGACTTATTTACATGACTGGGATTAGACCTATTTGGACGTATGGAGTTGAGCTTTGGGGCTCTACTAAACCATCCAATTCATCTCGTACCCAATCCTTACAATCCAAAATCCTTCGAAAAATCCTAAATGCACCTTACTTTGTCACCAATAAACTAATCCATACAGACCTTAATGTTCCATATGTAGCAGAGATAGCCCAAACCAGATACCTTTCATGGTAAGCTCCATAACCGCTCAAATCCATTAGTTTCTCAACTTACTTCCCACTCCATTTCCGATTAATGCCGGGTACTTCTTTTCAAGTTTTGAAATGTTATTGTAATCGTTATCAGCTCATTTACTTAATGTATATATTTGTACAGTTGTAAATTTCAATAAATTGATATATACCTATAAAAAAAAAAAAAAAAAAAAAAAAAAAATATTCACATAAGATTGTAAGAATTTTCAATTTTTTAATACTGGTTTTTGAGTTGTGTCCCTTTATAAATACATGTGCAATATGCCTCTATAATAATCATTCGATCTGCCAACTGCGTTAAAATGAGAATCGAATTCGAATCTTATAGGTATTCTCGACAGTTTTGTACACTTACAGAGGTGTACTTGTACTATTATAACTATAAAGGTATAAATATCTACTATTTTCTAAAATAAAACAAAATTGAAGAGAAAAAAAAAAAAAAAAAAAAAAAACGCAGGCAACTTGATATTGATAATTATCTAGTGTCACTTAATTTATTTTTATCAGCTTATTCATCTGCCTGATACAGCTGAATAAAATTTGTCAGGTGATGGTGTCATCGTATGGCCGCATGATCAGATCGTGCCTAAATGGATGCATGTAATTATCACTATCTATATTTCCGATCACATGGTGAATCATTCAGTCCGAGTGTGTCTCCTGTTGTATTTAGTTCGGTCAGTATTGACGTATTTGTATGAAAACGCATTCTATTTCTAAAGTAAAATCTACATTTCTTACATTTATTATTAGTCCATTTTTGAGTATTCATTACAATTAGCGAGCATATATAAATATTCATGATAATGTTCTTTTTTTTTTTTTAGTGCCATAGTTGGGGCTATGACAACGTGGTATTCATACAGCAAATTATAGGATCAGAGATAAATCGGGACAGTTAAGACCCCATAAATATTCAGCATACAACATAATTTAAACGTAATTGTAAAAAAAGAGTAAATGAACTAGTCTGTTCTTGACGTCAAGAAATTTCCGTGCAGGAAACCGTTATACAATGGAATCTCGTTAATCCGAACTAATTGTTGCTAAGTGTTCGGATTAACGAAAAATTGGCAAGGTTAGGAAAAATATTTTAAAAAATCAGAATAAACGTCGTTTTTAATGTATTGAATATATATTAATATTTAACAAGTACGTAAAATATTAACAAAATAAGGACTCATTTGAATATTTTTATTTTGTTTTGATTTTTATCATCTAATTAATCATTTATATATTTGTGAATTATTATTTCATTAATTTATTAATTATTAAAAACCCAATGAAATAGATTTCTTAAAGAAAATTTACCAGTAAATATGTAAAATTAAAAAAAAAAAAAACTTATGCTTACTCGCTAGTTCGGATTACTGATGTTCGGATTACCGAGAGTTCACTGTACTGTGAAAATAACCGTTAGAAATAAACTTAAATATTAGCATTGCTTGGCCGGGAACACACTTAGCGTTTTTTTCCGATAGGGTTTTTTGCTGTCGCACATAGGGGTATTTGGCTAATCTAGGCGGCCAAAAGTCGATTTTATAAAATCCACCGAAAGTTAATTTAACCAAGCTATTTTTAAAGTTAGATAAACCGAAGTTAGTAGTAAACTTGGATATAAAAAAATAAAATATGAAAATCACGTTTTATTTTTTTTCTCAGTTCTTAGTCAAGATAGAGAAATGATTCTTTCACCTTTAGTAGCAGTTAGGTATGCTATTTGATCGAAATATACTTTCGTTATGATCAAGACACTACCCGGCTTAAGGGTGCTCAAAAATGACAAAATTTCAAGGAAATCCGCTGTAAATCAGTAGAAACATTTTTTCATGAACAACTGACCTCAAATCTCGATTTAACGCACCATAAAACCCTTATCTGTGAAATTTTATCAAAATCAAAAAATATTGATTTTTTACCCCTTTAGAGAAGGTTAAAATTTTGAAGTTGAGATTTCATTAACAATTTCTAAAGGCCATAACAACTGCTGTGTTCAACCGATTACAATAGTAATAGCATCACAAGAATCAGCATACATTCTGCTTTTTATCCATGCATATAACATTGGATTTACTCCAGATTTCAGTGGACAAAAACTGATGTGAATGAAAAAATCCAAGGCAAGCTATAACTTGAGATATTTCAATAAGAGGAAATTCTGCGACGTCCGGATATGCAGTTTTATCTCTTCTAGATGACCTTAAAATTTGGTCTTAATCGGTGGCGAAATATGTGAGATAGCGCAAATTTTTTATATTTTTTTCGGAAATTGACAGCCCTTACTAAAATCCTACACAATTTTAAAGGTAAAAAAAATTATTTTTGATTTCGACAAAATTAAGTTTCTACGTGTTTTTTCTGATGAGGAATTTGAAAAAAATATCAGTTTTTCATGAAAAAAAGTTTCTACTGATTTACAGCTGACTTCCTTGGAATTTAGTAATTTTTGAGCACCCTTAAGCCAGGTAGTGTCTTGAGCATAACAACAGTATTTTTATATCCAATAGCATACATAACTGCAATTAAACGTGAAATAATCATTTCTCTATCTTGACTGAGAGCTGAGAAAAAAAATAAAACGTGATTTTCATATTTTTTTTTTCTCGGCTCCTAATGGCCATTGGCGGCTATAACTTCGGCATTCAAATATGTTAGTTACAACTCCAAATGTCCCTTTGTTAGATTTACTCCTAACGGTTATTATTTTCACAGCACAGTGGAATCTCGCTAATCCGAACACTTCAGTAATCCGAACCAGCAAGTTAGCAGATTTTTTAATTTTGTTTTACTTATTTACATATAATTTTTTTTTAAATCTATTTCACTGGCTGTCGTCAATTTAATAAAACATAATACACAAATATATAAAGGATTAATTAGAAGATAACCAATAAAACAAAATAAATAAATTCAAATGAGCCCGTACTCGATTTTCGATCCCGATTCTTTTCTTAAGAAGAAATCGAGAATCGATTATCCAAAGTCAATTCCTAGGAACCAATCGATACCTCTGACCGATCTTTTGTCATACGTAATTAAATTATTATTATTAATACGCCGATTCTTCTCCCTTGCGATAAAAAAAAGTTGATAAAAAAAAAAAAAAGTTTCAAATATCTTTCTAAAAACAGAGAAATTTTTCACACAATTCGATGAACAATGCTCGATACAGAATTCGTGACATTGTTTTTGAAAAATGAAACATTACAACTGAAATCCAAACATCAAATATTTTAAGATGTTTATTCGTAATGAAATGAAGAAATATGATTAATATTTCCACTGTCGGAGCTGAAGCATTAAACAAATGAATGTGGCTAGATAATAGTGCCATTTTATAATAATTTTTGGTTATTCTTAAAGAATTTTTATAATCCCAAAATAAAGATTAATTTTTCATATCATTAAATGCTTATACTGGTTTTAGAACCCTGATACACTATTAAAATCTCTATCCAGAAAAATATTTAGAGTTTATAGAATGGTTTCAGTTAAGCATTTGCGCTTCCTTTAATTAAAATTCATAACTTATGGAATATTTATCTTCTTAAATTGTAATTAAGAAAATTAATTATCTTTTGTACAATTTTTTAAAAGAAATTAACTTATACAGGGTTTCCCAAATTTGAATGGCAAAACTTCAGGAACTTATAGAGGACCGAAAAACTAAGACAAAAAGTTCTTTAGAAATTTGCTCTATTTTGCTTAGTTTTAGAGAAAATCGCAAAAAAAGAAACAAAACAAAAATGTTACAGGTAGCGATTATCACCTTTCAAAGTTCGTCAGGCTAGGCAGTGAGATATGTAAACACTTAATTCCTTTACATTCTTTTATTTATTTACATTTTGGCTTCCTTCGAGGATTATAATTCTTAAATCAGTCTTCAGTCAGTTACTCAGATATTTTTGTGTGAATAGCCTCAGCCACAATGCCGCATACATATTCTAATGTTGAATACGCTGGTATGATTTTTGTGTATGGTTTCTGTAACGGTAATGCTTTAGAAGCGGTGCGGGAGTATGCGCGCCGATTTCCAAATAGAAGAGTGCCTAATCGACGAGTATTTTCGTAAACTTTTAATAGACTGCGAGGGACTGGGTCCGAAGAGAATTTGTTGCATTAGCAATATCGCGGCAAGCAATATGGCGAACTTTGAAAGGTGATAATCGCAACCCATACCATCTTCAAAAAGTTCAGAATATGTTACCTCAAGATTATGTCACGAGATTGAATTTTAGTAACTGTTTTCTTGACAAAATTCGCATGATAATTTATTTCCATTAAAAATTATATGGACTGATGAAGCTACCTTTACAAGAGGAGGAATTGTTAATCAAAGAAATTATCATGTATGGGCTCTTGAAAATCCCACAGCTATTAGAGAGAATAGGTTTCAGCATGAATTTGCTATTAACATTTGGCTTGGAATTTGGAACGGATTACTGGTGGGACCATATTTTTTACCTGGAAGATTGAATGGTTTCACATTTACACATTGTTTGGAGAACGACTTTTCTAATTATTTAGATGCCATTCCCTTACAGCAGCGGATTGAAATGTTGTTCCAACTCGATGGATGTCCAGCTCATTATAGCAGAGTTGCTCGAGCTTGGCTGGATATAAATTATCCACAACGATGGATTGGACGTGGAGGAGTAGTACCTTGGCCACCCAGATCACCTGATATGACACCCATGGATTTCTTCGTATGGGGAACCTTGAAGCAGAAAGTTTATTCGGTGTCAATCAACTCAAGAGAACAATTAAGAGACCGAATCATAGATGCAGTTCACCAAATATCATCAGAACAATGTTTAGCTGCAATTTATCAAGTGAGTGCTAGATGTAATGCTTGCATTGGTGCAAGAGGACAACATTTTGAGCAATATTTACATTAAAAAAGAACATAACATAAATATAAATGTAAATAAATAAGTATAAAAATGAAAACTTGTTTTGTTTCTTTTTTGGCGATTTTCTCTAAAACTAAGCAAAAACGAGCAAATCTCTAAAGGACTTTTTGTCTTAGTTTTTTGGTCCCCTATAAGTTCCTGAAGTTTTGCCATTTAAATTCGGAACGCCCTGTATATTGTAGGTGTGCTGATAATAATAAAATCTATTTGCTGTTAACTTAAATATTTCTTGAGTTATTATTAAGATATGGTTAGCTCTTATATCGATTATTTTATATAATTACAATTTATGTTTACTGAGGTACAGTTACCGAGAATCTGAAAATTTTGTATTCAAACAACACTAGTTTACACTTAGCTGAATAATTGAAAACTTAGTAAGAAAAATTAGAAAATTAAAAAATAATAAGCAATAAGTAATCATTCACTGTAATAATATAAACATATGAATAAAGAATTTTATTGACCTTCATCTGTTTTCAGAACTGGATAGTGAGTTGTCCTTTAAAACTAACAACCTAGAGCCTAGAACTAGAATTCCATTTCCTGATTGTTGGTATTCTTTCAGTCGTCCCATATTCCCAGAACAGTCTTGCATATAAAATAATTGATTTTCTTGTAAGTTCAGGAAATATCCTTCTGTCGAGGTTCAACTTATATGTTTCGCCAAGGACAGACAACATGAAAGAGACTAAAATCAGCGATGTGTCGGTACCAAAATTTTTCCATTACAGATACCGGTATCGATAACAAGAAATCGATTCCTCGAACCTCGGAAACGATACCTCAGTTTAAAAATAAATTGCCATTTTAAAACATAATCCAAAAATATGCTTAAAAAGCAAAGCAAATCGATTTAAAAAAACGATTATAAATCAAGACATAAATTAGTAAGCCGCTAGTAGCATTTATTATCTATAGCATATAATATATATTATTAATTATAATTTAGACAATGTACAATCATAATTCTTATTTACGGAGATAAACATTGCAAGGTTTCATTTATTGATTGAGGAATTTAAAATGTTATTAAACTCTTTTACTAAACATAGATGCATTGGATATGTTTTAATTGTGTATTAGGGTTCGAAAACCAGTATTTGCAGGTAAAAAAAATGAAAAATAATCTTTATTATTGGACATATCGTCGCTTAAGAATAACATGGCATTATTTCAAGCTTGTAATTGCATTTTCTTCATTTTCCAATAACAAATAAATGAGGCTTTTACCCACGAAGAAACTTTCAAAACGTGTTTTGTCACAGTAATCCTAACTGCTTGGTTTCTTCCCTTATCCTACCCCATTTCACCACACAGGGACTACAGCTGTGTTGCATATGGGTGGGTTGACGGTGGAACTCGAGAGTAAACTAAGAAAAGACTAATGAACTGTTTCGTTAGGTTTATCTTTAGGGTTCCTAAAGCCTCCCACTTATTATTGGACACATCACATCTATATACAGAGTTAAAATGGCTTTATCCTTCATCCCGCATAAATTACTAATTACTGTTTCCTAGCCTCCTTCTTTAGCCTTTCCCCCGCATACCTTCCTAGCCCGCATATACATTTCTAACGTCCTAGTCCTCCTTACTCTATCAAACCATCAATTCTCGGAATCCCTCCTACATCTATAACATCTTCCAGTTCAGATCCTCGGTCTCCTCCCGCACTACAAGATCTCGCTCCTCTGACCTGTATACTTCTTCCCATAAGAGTACATCATTTGACCACTCCTTCATTTCCCGTGCTACTTCCTTATGGAATTCACTACCCTGTAATATCCGTAATGCTCCATCTCTGTCCACATTTAAATCCCTTCTCTTTCAATACCTCCTTTCCCTCCAGAATGATACTGACTAGCAAAACTTCACTCAAAAAAAAAAAAAAAAAAAAAAAAAAAAAGAAGTGCATTCAGTAGATGTAAATAGGTTTTTTTATTTTTCTCCTACAATCATTGGATTTTTGTAATTTTATTTATATTTTTGTTCTTCATTTGTAAAATTGTAAATAGTTGACCAGATAGTTTGTTAATTTATTTTATTTCATCTTATGAAAGCTAGACTCATTGTATTTATTTACGTACATTATATTATTCTTAGGGGACATCGTCCCAGAATAAAGTTTATTTTCTATTCTGTTCTATTCTATTCTAATCCCACTTTTCAACAATAACAAAAAAACGTATATTATGAGATGTAATTACCCTTCAGAAACAAAAATTCCTAATTAAACTTATAGCATATAAAAAAACACATTACAACAAGGATCAGAAATATTCTTTACTCCTAAAATTAGCATTTTTAATTTTAAATATGAAAAATAAACACGTCTTGAAGGAACACAGTGGACAAAACACGGTTTGATGAAATAAGAAAGGGACAAAACACTGTTTGATGTGGCTATGTTTGGTTTACTGAAGGCAATGTTTGCTCAAAAGTACACAAAATAAAAATTATAATTACATAATAGATTATGTATGTTAATGACACTAATAATTTTCGGGGAGTATTTTCATTTTCTTAACAGTAACTAGTTTTTAAAATATGCAGCTCACATCTTTCGTTTTCTAAACGGTCACAACATTTTCAACACTTGTCAAAAAGTACAATCTTGTACCAGTGTAAGCGGTTATTGTCAATGTTGTCATTATAGTCAATAATGCTGCGTTCCCATTGGCTTAGTGGATAAAGCATGGTTTGAACTAAAAACAGGCTATGAGCAAAACACTCTTTGCTTAAAACAATGATTTTGTTTATTAATTTTGGATAGAAAAAAGCTTGTTTTGATGGCTAATACTCATTACATATTGCAGGGGTCTGAAAAACAAATCTAGGGATACCAAAAACTCAAAAAAAAAAAAAAAAAAATTGTGATAAAACACGTTTTGAAAGTTACTTCCTCAAATATTTTCAACAAACTGAAGTTTAGCTTGCAGTCTTATGGAAATTTTTTATATTATGTACAAAGAAGGCTTGGTTATAATGAGAAGAATTGATGTATAATAATAACATAATTAGATATCACAAAACTATTTCCAACGTCAGAGGTATCGATCGGTTCCTAGGAATCGACTTTGGATCATCGATCGATGGAACCGAGAATCGACATAACCCTAGATAAATTAATTGCAAACATATTATTCTTCCTCACGAGGCTGGATTTGCAACAGATAAATTCCAGCCTATCAGCAGGAGACTTCTGAATAAGAGTTAAAATAGACAGTGATTCTACGAACAGCCGCTTATATATTATTCTTCTACTTCTATGTTTCAATTCCTAAGTCACAATATTTCGTAATAGCTAGTAAAATATTTTTAAATATATTTACTGTCTATTTAATAAAAAAAAAAAAAAACCTGTACCCACTTACAACCCATGAAGGGTCTCGGGTTCAGTACTTAGGTAGGCTGTACTGTTTTCTAAGCCACGGTTGTGAAAGGTGGTGGTTTGGCCAGAATCACGCTCACCGAACCGCCAGGTTTTTCCCCAATTAAGGGTACCCACTTTTTAGGAGGCTGGGTGTGCCCCAGAGGGTCTCCCGACCTCGAATTCGATCCACGGATTTATATTTACAACGAATTTATACTTATTACTATCTATTGCGGCTAGTAAATATATATAAAATATCATAGCTAGTAAAAATAGACAGTGATTCTACGAACAGCCGCTTATATATTATTCTTTTACTTCTATGTTTCAATTACTAAGTCGCAATATTTCGTAATAGATAGTAATAAATATAATTGATAATAGTTAGCACAATATAAACTGACAGGGAAAAAATTCCACCCAATGTTATTTTTTAACATGGTACCTACATGTTTTTACGGGGACCAACTCGTACAAAAGTGTAACCTTCCGTTCGTGAACTCTCTTTACAATTATTTTATTAATTTTACAAAAACGTTCGACATTAAAACTCTGACATTGAATAAAGGACATATACTTACTTATGGTCAGAGTTAGGCGAAATTTAATCATAGCTATTTGACAAATAATTTCCTGGAATCTATCACCAAATTTAATAATGGTTAAATCTTTCAGTCATTTTTTGAGAACTAATGATTATTTGATTGAAATATTTAATCATTATTAAATTTGGTGATATATTCCAGGAAATTATTTGTCACATATCTATGAATTGATTTTGATAACATTTTGCACAACTCTGCTTAATACAAAAGCTCGCTGAAGCGTTGGTGTATTTATATAAGTTTTAAACAATCGAGCATCTCACCTCATATTAACATGGATGGATAAGACATTTTTAATTTATATATGTATGTGTGTTTAGTAAGGTTCCTGAGGTTCAGTCAATAAATAAAAAACAACTATTTTGGCGACGTTTCGACACTGTATTGTTCTCATCATCATGATCAACAATGAAAAAACAGGCTACAATAAAATTTTCATTGTAGGGCATGATTATGAGCACAATATAGTCTCGAAACGTCGCCAAAATAGTTGTTTTTATTGGGTTGTTTCACATGAAATGTCCGATTTTATAATATTTGAAATACATAGAGGATTTTGCGAGTCTCTGTTGTTGAAAAAGCTCGATACATGGGTACCTCACGATCTCACTGAGCGACAGCAATTGAAACGTCTTGAGACCTGCGTTTCGTTGCTTGCTAGGCAAAAAACCGACCCTTTCCTTGAAAGAATAATAACTTGCGACGAAAAATGGATTGCTTATGACAATCAGCGTCGGTCTGGGCAGTGGTTAGACATCGACGAAAGCCCAGGACAAATGCCAAAACCAAATTTGCACCCGAAAAAATTGATGGTTACAGTATGGTGGTCCATGGCTGGAATCATACATTATTCCTTTTTGCCTAGAGGTGAGACCATTATCTCTACAACCTACTGCAATGAAATTGGCCAAATGCACGAAAAATTATTGAAAAAAAACAACCTGGATTGGTAAATCGGAAGGGCCCTATACTCCTACACGACAACGCTAGACCCCACGTTTCAAAACTTACCATGCATAAATTGAAAGAGCTGGGGTACGAAGTTCTTCCGCACCCACCATATTCTCCCGACTTGTCTCCAACAGATTATCACCTTTTCAGGAATTTAGACAGCTTCTGCCGAGGAAAATTTTTTGCAAATGATGCTGAAATCAAAAGTGCGTTTTTCAGATTTTGTTTCACTTCAAAGCTCAGAGTTTTTCAAATCCGGGATAAAAAAGTTGTTGTCACGTTGGGAAAAATGTGTAGAAAAAGAAGGTAAATACTTCGAATAAAATTATATTGTTTTCATATTGTATTTTTACTAAAATCCCTATACCTTGAAAACGGACATTTCATGTGAAACAACCCAATATTTATTGACTGAACCTCAAGAACCTTGCTAAACACACACACAAAAATTGTTTTATATTCTTCAGAACTGTTATATATATATATATATATATATATATGTATATATATATATATATATATATATATATATATAAAACAGTTCTTAAGAATATAAATTTTTTTTAATGTTATTAGAGTTGGAGAAACTGTATATATCGGTTAAAAAGAGAAGAAAATTTACTTCTGCTTTTAATTCAATTTCTTATCCAAAGTTACGCTTCGATTCGCATAAGAAATTAGGAGGAACTTCCACAAGATAGTTTGAGAAATTTTCGAAGAAAGATAAGAACATTAATACGATAAAGTTGTCGTTTTGACGTCGATATCTTTTGAAATTATTTATAAATATAACCATGACCATAATCAGTTATGCAACACGATAATACAAAATTATTTAATTCGGTTTATCTGCTATGATAGTACATGTTAAGGTACCGTGAGCGTGGTATGTTGCAAACTTCAACACTGGGCCTGCGACTGCTGGTCACCTGACAACAACTCAGCAGTTTCATGACTGTGACATGACTCTGTTCTGTGATAATCATAAGATCAAATCCAAGTCTCAAGGTTAAATATAACAGAAATATTGCTAACCTTCACTGGAATGTTTCCCATGTTTCTTGTATAAACACTGTAATTGATGTCAAGCATCTCAACAATTCACTACGGAACAAACAAGACAAATCTCTAAGATTTTATTTCATGATTTTAAAATTTTCAATTATTCCAAATATTTTATAAACGACATAAGATATAGGACGAAGAAATTAATTTTTTTTTGTTAATCTCATTGTCTAACAAAGATGAATCCATCAGCCAGAAATCTTTATTTTTATATATAAAATAAATAATAATCAATAACGAAACATAAAAAACAACGGAACTATATCAATTAGCAAACAAAAAAACACAGTAAATAAAACATTACCACATAAATATACGCTAGTTGAATTAAGATAATAAACAATTACAGTCAAAACTCGATAAGTTTCGAGATATCGAGTTCACAAAAAATATTTTTTCAAGTTATCGAGTTTTTTAATATAATATCTGTTGCACTTGTGCATAGTGGGCTAAGTGCGAAAATTGCAATTTTAGGAAAACTGAGTTGAATGTTTGTAGTTTTTTCCAAAATCGTCCAGTTGAAAAATTTCAAATTTGTGGGGATTAAAATCTTGATAGTACATTTCTATTTATCTTGGTAAGTTATGTTTCAATTCTTGCCAATATTCAAATATTTAATCCTAATCGTTCCAAAAAAATCGAAACACTAATCGATTTTGTGTGAAATGGGCTAAGTGATTAACGTGATTAACCCCTGAATGAAAGCCAAGTGCTTAACTAATTTTCAGAGTTGAGAAAAATTAGGTATCCATTAAATAATTGATTTTTGACATTTTTTTTTTTTTTCATAAAAAAAATAATAGATAAAAAAAACATACACAGCATGCCTAAAGAAAAAATAATTATTTTATTGGTAGTTTTTAAAACATTGAAAACAAATTTATTTCATTCGTCTTCTTATATAAATCTGGGTACAGATCCTGCTTGGATGTAGATTTTAGCTCTTCATTGAATCGCTCAAATGCCTAAATGTATTTTAAGATCTTTCTTCTTTTCTGCCGCTACCGGAAGTGATTAAACATATCTGATTGCTGGCTCTAATTTTTGTAGCCTGCCCTTTTTAAAAAAACTTACTGTTTTAAAATTAGCATTTATATCGAGAGTCGACTTGTAGTAGAGAACACTGCAGCTGCCTTTGTTATAGTTAAGCCATCTTAGCTTCCCCCAATGCATATTGCCCTTTTCATTATCTCTTTTTTTCAATGAACAATGGCGGTTTTTAAAAGGGACAACAAATTATAATTGTGAAAAATTGTGGGGCTTAGTAAACTTGACTCGCTTTTCACAAGTAAAAGTTCAAGATTGGAGTATCAGCCCACGAACACGATTCTCAAAGGAATATCCTTCATTGCAATGGACGGAACACTTGGCCCGTTAGACACAAGAAAAGAGAAAAAAAATTACAATTCTGGTGATGTAGATAGATCAAAATTGACATAATTCGACTTAGCCCACTATGAATAGGTGCCAAACATACATATGTGTGTGTATTAGGGTAATTAATTTTAAACAACTTAATGTTTTAAATAATTTATTCGAAGAAAAATTAACCGAAACGGAGATAGTAATGCAAACAAAATCATCATAAAATATGTGATAAATTACATAATTTTAAATAGTCTGTAGCTTTCTTTTGTTTATATGTAGGAGTGCGGTGATCTGTCTATCATAGGCTGAATTGTGTGCAAAGCTGCAAAGAACTGATTCTTTCTAGAAGCTGTCTTCTACCCCTGGTAGCCATGGTTAATAAACAAAAAATTAACGCAATAAATGTCTGTCTTGTCCCGGAATTGAAACAGTACTGAGGATAAGCGAGCATAGAGTTGAGATAGACTGATTTATTCATGTTCATGGTTCTAGAAAACTTCGAGTTATAGTCTTAGGAGTTGTGTAGACACAAAAATTACTTCGAGTTATCGAATACAATTCATCATATAAACGTAATCGAGAAATGGGGTTCACTTCGACTAACCGAGTCTTTCGACTAAACGAGTTTCGATCAATCGAGTTTTGACTGTATAAACTAGATCCTTCAGATGGTTATCAACGAAACCTACATATGCATTTGACGTAAAATTTTAAATATTGAATTGTAAAAAAGCATATCCCTCTATAATTACTGGGTTCTTTTCCATCTCGTTTCTTGAATATTGGAGTGAGGCTTGTTTGTTGGTTTTAAATTAATTAAATTTAATTTAAAAGAGAAATATCCCCGAGTAAATGGAGGGAAGGAAACTGAGTTGGTTCGGCCATATTAAAAGAATGGATAGTAAAATAATCCCCAAAATAGCTTATGAATGGGAAGCAGAGGGAAGGAGGAGAGGTAGGACTCGCATCAGGTGGAGAGATGTGGCTGAAATATGGTGCGGTGGGGGCTAACATAAGAAGAAGCGATGGAGAGAGAGGAGTGGAGGAACCGTTTGAGGGAGAAGTTTGGATGAAGGAAATTTACAGCAAAGGAAATCTTTTCAAAGAAGAAGCATTGTACAAAAATAAACTAAATAACCATACTAAGAAAGCAATTATTAACTATAATTAATTTTTTTTTTTTTTAATATATTTTAAGGTATATTCCATAAACAGATATAGTTTTTGCAACTCTGGTCCATTTAAATAGTCTATTGTCTCTTTTTCATTTACTTCACTCTTATCTAAATATGTTGTTCAAGATATGTAGATTGTTGGGGTATGCGGTCATAGATACACAGTAATTAAAAATAATAACATATATATATATATATATATATATATATATATATATATATATATATATATATATATATATATATATATATATATATATATATATATATATAATATATATATATATATATATATATATATATATATATATATATATTTTTTTTTGGTTCAAGTTTTTTATACAACTTAAGAATCTGACATTTTTACTAATTTTATTATTTCTTCAAATTAAAACTTTTAATTTGTTATTAATATTATGCATTAAAGTTTTCCATCTTTCCATTGATACTAAATCTCCATTTAAGTAGCAATCAAGATTTTTACCATTGCAGTGCAATGATTGCAATATACATTATGTTATTTAAAGTAAAGTCAGCTGTTTTTTTTTTTTTTTTTTTTTCCCAGCTGATTCCTAGATTTTTATATTTTTTTAAAATCTCTATTTCCTTTCCTGTAAGATCTCTCCTTAAAAAATTGAAGAATAGTTTACTAATAACTTATCTACAAGTAGATAAGCCACATATTTTTTCCATTAAGTAGTTATTATTTGCTTCTGCTATTAAGTTTGATTAATTGTATAGCATGTGCTTTGATAGGTTTGAAATAAAAAAAAATAGATATATTTAGAGATTATGATATAAGTCTACCAAATAATTTAATAATTGAAAAAAATTGTCATATTAATTAATAAACTTTTCATTTTATTTCCCTTCCATTCCATTCCCATGGAATTTTAATGAACATTTACAGCTGTCGAGTCATAATGCATAAATAATTCCATATTAAAATTTTTCAATTATAGAAATTTACTTTAGCATATTTCAAATGCAAAATAAAATAAGAGATAGAAATTAAAATTTAATATTACAGTGAATTATTGGGCATAATCTGTTAAGCTTAGTTAATAAGAAATTAATGATTCAATGTTTCGATTAAACATAAATTAAATATAATTAATAACAATTATAAAATAAACAATAGAAGCAAATATGTTTAGATAACAAGACCGTTTCTCATACTTACGTTAAAAAGGAAAAAACTATTTTCCATTTTTAGTATAATTTTAGTTTCTCTTCTTTTTTAAACTAATGTTATGAATAACATTATAATTGTGAAAACATTAAATAAATACCAAAGAAACAACTAGTATTAATATGCAGTTAAGCATGAATAAGCAAGTGTATAATTTTATAAGAGTAGAGCTTTTAAGGAAATAATGGATATAAGTTTTGCATTTTATAACTGAGAAACTGATTAAAACAAAAGAGCTGAGATGTAATCATCATATGCTAGTCACTCATTTTAAAACCTATACATCAAATTTTTAACTGTACTCAGATATATACAAACAGAATATTTCACACACTATAAACTATAAAACTGAAGATATCAGAACTTTCAAGACAGCACTGCCCACTTTTACAGCTTTAAGATTACAAAATCTCCAACTTCAAAACTATTGACTCTATTCCATTTTGAAGTTAAAACAATTTACCCTAATGGAGGAAAACTTTTTAAATAAAACTTATTAAAAAATTTATTAAATAATATAAAAAATGCAGGCTACAATCATAAGAAAATGCAAAAAATGCGGCAAAAGATACAACTCTTCAAATAGTATTTAATAAGGCACTAATTATTACCATTAACCAAATTTTGAAAACAACAACTCGACAAACTTGGAACGAAAAATGGACAAATTCGACAAATGGTAGACATACTAATGAATTTGTTAAAACTTTAGATGATAGAAACAAAATTAAATAAATGACATACAAACTAACCCAATTTTTGACAGGACATTGCAGAGCAAAAAGTTACTTACACAGATTTAAACTTACTGATAACAGCATTTGCAACTGCAATGGAAAAAGTGAGCAAACTTACGAGCATCTCATTTATGACTGCAGAAAATTGGAAAAGTACAGACACAAACTGGAATCCGCATCCCTACTGAATGGAGGTGAATGGCCGCCTTCAAAGAAGGACCTCATAGACAAATATTTTGATGAATTTGATATATTAATGGATCATGTTGATTATATAGAGCTCAACTATTGAACAGTTTGTCTATAATTCTAAATCTACTTGTTTATATTTATTCTTATTTTTATTTTATTTTATTTATTTTATCTCTCTTTTTTCTATTGATTAATTATTGTTTATGATGATGATTGTATTGTTGACTGTGAGTTTTTACTAAGGAGATGAATTTGTCAGGGGTGCAGTCAGGATGAATAAACACAGCCAGTTTTTAAATGAAATACTTATATTTTGGCGTGCCAACGTTTCGACCTGCCTTGTAGGTCTTCATCAGGGCTAAAATAACAAAAATTGGATGTGACCAAGATGATACAAACATTAAAAAAAAAAAAAAAAATTAATAAAAATAATAAAAATAATTTAAAAAATGAAAAGAAACAAGAAAAAAATCTGTAGTTAACTAGATAATTGAATACAAAATAGTAGTAAAGTCTAGTCAAAAATACAGCTGTAATAAAGTAATTAAATAATTTAAATTGAATAATATAAATTTTAAATTTTATAAAAATTGTTAAATTGTATTAGTTTACAAAATTTAAAATTTATATTATTCAATTTAAATTATTTAATTACTTTATTACAACTGTATTTTTGACTAGACTTTACTACTATTTTGTATTCAATTATCTAGTTAACTACAGATTTTTTTCTTGTTTCTTTTTAATTTTTAAATTATTTTTATAATTTATTAATTTTTTTTTTTTTTTTTTTTTTTTAATGTTTGTATCATCTTGGTCACATCCAATTTTTGTTATTTTAGCCCTGATGAAGACCTACAAGGCAGGTCAAAACGTTGGCCACCAAAATATAAGTTTTTCATTTAAAAACTGGCTGTGTTTAATCATCCTGACTGCAGCCCTGGCAAAACTATTGTTTATATTTCATATTCACCCACATCAAATCCCCTATATCATTTTAAAATATTTCATATTATGTATAACTTAACTTTATTTCACAAATATTTATGATAATACTCTTTATATCGAGAGTTGGGATGAATAGAAATATCTGCACCCATTGCAGGGTTACTGCAATATAGAGAAGTGGAACAATTAGAAAAATTGTTATTTCATTTAACTAATAAGTCTTTAATGAACAACATAAACATGTTAACTGTTAAAATGTATATACCTAATCAAAAAATGTAATATATTTCATATTTTCTTTAAGCAGCAACTCAGTTCCCTTGTGAGATATGTTTATTATTTTTATTAATTGGCAATCAGAGCACTAGCTATTTTTCAGGTCCAAGGATTTCTGGTTTTCAGTATCATTTTTTAGGCAAAAATCATATTTGTCAATTACAAGGTATTTACAATTGTACAATCATGAATAATAAACCAAAATAGAATATAGAATATTAAATTTACTTAATGCACTAATTTTTAGTTGCAAAAAAATGTTTATTGATTAGATAATATGCAAGCAAAATTACATTATTTTAATATTATATTTTTTAAACATTGAATTTACTCGAGTTAATATAAAGTATATACAGTTTAATATAAAACCTACTTGTAATAAGAGGTTGTAAATACTTTTATACTATCAGTAAAAATATATATAGAGGGAAAAAAAAAAACAGTTGAAATTTAAGTGGTATTCTTTAAGTTAATGAGAGGATTTAAAAGTTCCTGTCATGCTGTAAACATGATGCCTCAAAATAGAAAGTTTATAGAAGAAGAAAAAAATAAATTTTATTCAGGGACAACTTGTCCCTTGAGAATAACATAAGTGTACAATTCATAGGGCAATCGTCTGGCTATGATAATTGACTATGAATGACTTGTATTTCTGAATAAACAAAAGAAAAATGCTTTGAAGAGATTTAATTTACATATAAATACAACATTTGCTCACTAGATTGATAATTTAGGAGGTAGAGAAATAGGTTGTGTTTATATGTATATGATATATATTTGATAGAGATATAACTAGGGAGCCTTTCAGTTCAGAAAAAAATGGCTCACTGGTTATAATTATTTCCAGAATTCTTCCATATCGTAGAAAAGATCATTCAACTTAAGTTGATCACTGATAAGCTATCTTTTGGTCCTGATATTTAAAACAGAATATCCTTATGTTATGATTTATGATGATAATACCATATTATTCTGAATAAAATGTTATCACAATGATAATAATAAAAAAATTTAAAACTGATTCACTATTTTCAATTTCCTCAATATAAGCCGACAAAACTACAGAACAAAAATCCACTGGAGCGAGTAGGCTTGAATTCAAGATCAATGAAAGAAAGAAAGGAAATATAATCTTTCTTCTGTGACACCTTAGAATAACATAACAGCACAATAGAAAGGTGTTATTGTCTGGCTGTGTATATATCAGGCAGTAACTTCTTTAGATTATAAATTAGGAAATTATTAAATAAATTATAAATAAAATACTAATAAATATATAAGATAAAAATTTAAAATTAAGAACTAATCTTTGAGATATAAGAAACATGTGAAACACTTCGAGATATAAGAAAAACTCTTACACTAATGTATCGTTACTAAATTGGTGGATGAATAAATTGTTTTTTAAAGGATGTGAGACAAGTAGCATTGCAAATTGAAATTGGAATAAAATTCCATAATATAGCTGCATAAAGGATTTTTCAAAGGAAGCGATGCTATTGTTCAGCTTTAAAATTCTTATTAGGAAATATGCTTTTTCTTAGTTAATTAAGCTCAGTTCCACATTCAGAAACAGGGTAAAATGTTCATCATTTCTTTCTTCTTTTTTTTTGGAAAAAATCTTATTATTACTTAAAACTAGTTTTCAAAACATTTAAAAAATTAAAATTTGCATGATTTTTGAGGTATTGTGATACTATAGTAAATTATGAGATCATTTTTGGAAATTTAAGTATAATTACTCATGTATTATTCATTCACAGGGTAATTAAGGTTGCCAATTAGAACAATTTTCTAGGTTGAGCACCATAGAAATAACATGATTGGTCAACCATAAATCTAGGGACTATATAAATAAAACGTGTTCAAGAATTGAGTTCTTCATATAAAATGTTGGTGTGTAACAAGTCTCGTAACATTTAACTCACACACCCTTCCTTTTCTATTTGGATTTTTTTTTCATCTATATCACTCAACAGTCTGCAAAACACTGTCACCACGATACATTACCAATAGAATGAAGGTAAAGTAAGAGGTGGTGTCAGAAAAAATTGGCTTACTGTTGGATAATATGATGGGAAACAGCCGATGGAAAATTATAAAAGGCTAAAAGTCACTAGCGATCATATATTTACTCAAGTTTAATCAAACTTTAAACAAGGTTAAACGAGATATAAATAATTATATTTTGCATAGGCTAACCTTGGATTTAGGCTCAGTATTATTTGAAAACTGAGTGGCATTAGGTATAAATTATTATTGGGTTGGAAAATAAGTCCTTTTGGTTTTTCTGTTAATTTTTATATCATTATGGTTCATTTCTCGTCTGATGAATTAATCCCTGAGGTGAATTTTTTGCCCTGTTTGTACATTTCTGCTTATTCTTATTTACATTAGCTTAGTATTGAAATTGTTATTGTACTGTGAACATGGAAAAAAATACCATTCATTATCAGCATATTTTGCTGTATTATTTTAAAAAAAGGTAACCAAGGTAAAAAGTTGCTTGGGATAAAAAAAATTTTATGGGGATGATTCCTTAACCGAATGCACCTGTCAAAATTGGTTTGCCAAATTTCGTTCAGGAAATTTTGACATCAATGACAAGGTCTGGTCGCCCACAAGAAATTAAAACAAGCCATTAACATCAGGACAAACAATGGATTTAACTCTATACTGTTTGCAATTAACAAAGTTAGATCAATAAATTTAAAAAAAGCTCCCAGAACAAACCGAAAGAGTGTTGTTTTCCACCAAGACAACGCAAGGTTTCCCACACCTCGTTGGTCACTCGCAATAAATTATTTAGCTTTGGATGGGTCTGTATTCCCCAGACCGAGTTCCAAGTGACTAACACTTATTCCGGTCTCTGTGGAAATCCATAAATGGAAAACAATTCCGAAATGAACAGGACATCAAAAACAACTTGGATCAGTTTTTTGACAGTAAATCCCAGACGTTCTATGATCATGGCATTATGCAATGGGTCAAAAGATGAGGACAAGTTATACTAAATAATGGTGAATATATTAAATAATGATTTCCAACTTTTATATCTACCTTTTCTGCGTTCGTCTTTAGCTTTATAAAAGTTGGAAATCATAGCTTACAATACGTAGACGATTATAAATACCTTGGACAGTTGGTCTCTTTTACAAATAAATCGTGGATGGAAGTGGACAGAAGAACATCCATAGGTTGTGCTAAGTACTGGTCGTTGAAAACAATAATGAAAAACGATTTCCCACAAGAGATCAAAAAAGAAAGTGTTCAATACCTGTATACTTCCAGCCGTCTCCTTTGGTAGTCAGACTTGGTCCCTAACGAAAGCCCAAACAAGAAATGATAAAGATAAGTAGGAAGGAGAAGGTTAGGAGTTGTGTCATCAGAGAGAAGACTGGCCTGAAAGACATAATTCACCATATCAAGAAACAAAAATGGGAATGGGCGGGGCACATCTTAAGGAGAACTGATAAAAGGTGGTCAATGGAAGTGACTGTTTGGACACCCTATGACTACAAAAGGCGAAGAGGAAGACAGTTGAAATGATGGAGTGACTTCTTTAAGAAGAAGGCCGGACCACTATGGTGCAGAATGGCAAGGGACAGAGATAAATGAAAAGAGAAGTGGATCCAAATCGCGAACCCGGCTTCCCAGTAGGCTGGTCACCTGGGAAAGTCTAGACCTATACTCCCTGAGGGAAGGCCCATGTTCAAACTCACAGAAGAATTTTGTTTGTAAATATGATAATAATTGTGAACTTATTTGTAGATATGTTAAATTTTTATTTTTGTTGTATTTATTTGAATTATGGTTTATTTGTTGAGTTATGGACATAATAAAAGGCTATTATTATTATTATTATTATTATATTAAATAATAATAAATTTGAAAGACGGTTGTTTCATGAAAATTTATAGTTTTTATATTTCTACTTATACTTTTTATATCGATCAATTATTTCAGAAATAGAGATTAGATAATTATCAACATTCTGAATTAATCTGAGAAGAATTAAAGAAAACAAAAAAAAACTAAGAACTAACCTTATTCATGTGAAATAATGTTAGTTTGGTACCTGGAGCTGGATGAATGCTGTAAATAACTCAGTTGAGTGGCAGAGTCTCCCACAAGAAATCCTGATTCAGCCATGACTTGTTGCACCAATGATACTTGTGTAGGACCAGGATAACATTTATTATTTTTTTTTTTTTTTTTTTTTAGGGCACCTACAATGTACAAATATAGTTTTACTACAATACACAATTACCAATGGTTTAAACTTTAGTGAAAAAATTTCCATTTCAAGTGTTTATATAAAAAAGATGTCTCATTTTTGTTTCTCTATGTTCTTTTTCTCTTTTAGCAACTTTTTCATATCTACAAAAAGGAATTTTAATGTTTTATGTTAGCTATTACCTTAGAATAACCCTAAGAAAAAATCTTTCCGATACAACAGCCAAATAACCATTCATACTATCAGGTGAGGCACTAATATTCTATCTTCCTCAAAAACATGTTTACCTCTAAAAAAAAAAAATTTCCTGGGTTGGGTAAAACAACAGAACATGGATATTTCTATCTATAATTACTGCTTTTCACAATTTGCATTTTTGAATTAAGTGGATCAAATTACTTAAATTAATAATCAATTATTATTTGAGATAAACAAAGTTGAGAGAAAATAGTGGTTTCAAACATGACTTTTTTCATTAAAATCAATATAGCTCCTAAACGGTTAGTCCTAGCGATAAACGCTATAAAACAAAAAAATTTTCCATTTAATTTCTGATAAAGGAAACTGTTGTAAAATTTTTGATGCGGGCAATATTAACAGAACTAGAGCATGTCAAAGAAACCCTAACAATGACAAAATTTAGGCATACATAACTTATTTCCATTCAAACCAATATAGCTCCTAAACATTAGGTCCTCGCTACAAATGTTACATAACAAAAAATATTCTCCATTTAATTTATAATAAGAAAAATGTCAACAAAATTTTGAACCGAGCAACACCAACAGAGCTAGAGCTTGTCAAAATGTTACATTTTTGACTGTGAAAAAAGCTTGCATAAAAAAAGTATAGACCCCTAACCAAAAGACATATCCATGTAAAAAACAAAAGGTAGGAGATAGTTGGCAAGCCATGTGGAATGACAGCCCAAGGTTCACGAGACATCAATGAATCCATGATTTATATAAGATCGCTTTTATTACAGTGGTTGCCTTCTAAATCTGACATATTCACATCTGATCAATTAATAGCCACCTCAAAAATGCCAGTATGATAACAATACACTCACAGTGATCCAAATTTTCCCAGAGAGCACTTTCTACATTTCAGTAATAAATAAATTAAGATTCAAACTCAATACATCAGTCATATATAATAATGAAAAATCAAAAATAAAATTTGTAATGAAGTTTTTAAAAATGAATAATTTATTGAACCAAATTCAGTCCAGTAGGCTCGAAACTCTATTGAAAAATAAAAATGAAATTGATAATCATTGGGGGCATTAAGGCCCAAATTAACAAACAAAAAAAAAAACAACTAAAAAATATTAGAATTAATCAGCAATTCTAATTTATTATGAATTGCAAATAAATGCTATAGAATAGATAAACACTGAATTATACCAAACAAAATGGGAATGAAATGGATTACATTTTATAGGTTTATTATCAGTTTGATTAGTTTTTAAATATTTTATGGCAAAAACATTTTTTTTTTTTTTTTTAACATGAAGATTCATTGATCATTATTGTTCAATCAGTTGTTTTAAAAGCTACTAATTAACAAATTACTGAATTAACAAAAATTACTGAATATTTTTAAACAATGAAAAGTATTGGTTTATCACATAAAAAGGTTATAAATATTCTAGCTAAACCCATTTTCATTCACAATAGTGGAAATAAAGAAACAGCTATTAGAAAAACACTATAGATAAGGAAAATTGTGTTTTCCAATGCGTTGGAGTTTAAAATTATGAGTATTGGCACTTGTATTTGCTGTGTTATAAAGCTATCTCTATGATGAAAAAATATTGGTAATTTTGGATTCAGAATTTGGAAACATTTAGAACAAATTTTATTCTTCTAGAGAAAGATCTCATTAGAAACTTCAATGAAACCACTAGAACTCAGTACAAAATAACTAATATTAATACAAATTGATCAATTTATCTTTATTTTAATGTTTCAAAAAATTTAAGTTAATGCTTCGTAAAACAAAGATTAAACTAACCATAAAACAATGATAAAATAGAAAAGCCTCAACTCAAAAATATACATGATTAGTTTTAGTATTAAAATACAGATAGAACATTAAGTTGGTTAAACACAATGAAACTTTATTGCTGTTCAGAGTTGTAGATTGTTGGGGTATGCAGTCATTAAACATAACAATTAAAAATAATATTTTAATTTAATTTAATTATAACAGCATTATAAATTAAAATATTATTTTTAATTGTCCTGTTTAATGACTGAATACCCCAACAATCTACAACTATAAATCCTTCTCAGTCAACTAGTACCTTATCTTTATTGCTATTCATTCATATATTTGATTGTCATACCAGTTATTTCTTATTTTAATATGTTTCATGTTTTTCAGTGTAAATATTTTTTTTAAAAATATATTTACTAATTAAACAATTATATCAATTATACTTGCTAATGAAATTGGAAAAATCATGAATTGTGGCTCAGAGATTTGATTTTTATTTATTGCTTTAGATATATTTTTGAAGAACTCAACAAGCAGAATAGATTTCACATAATTTTAATTGTTAAGTTGTCACAATAACTAATTTATACCTCAACAAAAAACAAAGTAGAAAGCAGTCAATATTATTACTCAAATATTATTACTGTATTCTATGTAGGAGCCAAAAAATTGCTAATAACTTGGATCAAGTAACTCAAGATTTAAAAATCAGCTCAATGTTAAATTTTTTGTTTAAATTTAAAATGGAAACATGAATATATTTTCAAAAAAATATTCTACTTATAAAAGATAATCATTTAACAATTAAAACTGTTTAATGAGTTTTAAATTTTAATTAAATTTGTCCAATTCATACATTTCCCTCCTATTTCATTTAAAGAGGTTATGAAGCTATTCTTTTGTTTGTATATTCTCTGATTAAGCTGGCGAATTCACACAATTCATTTCACTTATAAAACTATTTTAAAATACTAATTTTGCTTCTTTTTTTTTAAATTTAATTGACCTTATCATTAGCTGACATTTAAGGCACAAAAACAAAACTGCTATGTTTGTTTAAATTAATGTTACAATCATTATATCATTGGTATATTTTTAATTTAACTGAAATTATATCTTATTGATTATATTAGCTAATAAATATGTTTATCATAAAAATAATCACAGAATGAATAGACAAGATACTTAAAGTTTATTTTACAATCCAATATAATTGGCAATCAATCAATTTGAATAATAAAATGTTCAGGAATTAGGTAATTATTACTTCATTTTATGTTATCTATATAAATAATAACTTAAATGAATATGCCGACTGAAAACATTTGGAATTCTCAAAAATGTAATTATAATTTTTTTGACATATAAATTACAATAATAAAATTGTGAGTCCTAGTTTGAATTCATGATTCTTAAAATAAGAAGTTATATTTGGATAATATTTTAATTTTGTTTTTGTTTTACGGTGATATATATAGATAATATTTTAATTTTTTTTTTGTTTTACAGAGATCAATGGGTTAGATAAAAAATTTTATAAAAGAAATCCAGCCAGCTTTATTGGCAAAAATGCCATTCTATAAAACAAGGTATCATTTTTTGAAAGAATTGTTTTTAGTTTAATTAATTTTAATATTCTTTTTTTTTTTTTACAAATAATTTTTTTGATGTGAACAAGAATATTCAAAAAGTTGTTTGTTTTATTTATAATTTATAATTTTATTCATTATTTTTATTCAATAACACCAGTACTTGTCATTGAATAAAATTTAAAACTGTTTTTACTCATTGAAACACAAATGTTTATGCTTTAGAAAAAGAGAGATTAATTTTTATCTAGCTTTTTAAACCCTTCCTAAGATCTATTTGATAAAAATTCAGTAAATACCCAAATTTGGTTGATTTTGCTTTAGGAGTTAAAAACTTGGTTTAGAAACTAATAAAGCTACTAAAAATAACAGGTTCATTGTTGGGGAAAGAAAGTCTTTTTTTTTTTTTTTTTTTTTTTTTTTTTTTTTACAGATTTATTCAATATTGCACCAATGAAAATGAAAATTTGTATGCTTGACCTGAAAAGGTTTAATTATCAAATAATGTTCTCAAATCAATAAGTTCATTACTAAATAACCAATAGATTGCTAACAGTCCTTTATGATGTTTTCTTTTGTTAGATTAAATTATGATATTTAAACTGTAAATTATTAATTAAAATAGTAAGAATTGTTTTTTTAAATTTAATTTACCATTTATGAACTTAGTTGGTTCTGAACAATTGACAGTCTGTAGCTAATATTTCTATGAATATAATATTATTGATGTAGAATATTTCTTTGTTTCACTCTAAAACTCCTGAGAACTGAGAAAGAACTGGTTCTTAAGTTTTTTCTCAAAATTATGGATTTATGTCTCCTTGAAATCTTGTGACCCTTCTAATTCTTTTACTATTTCATGATTTTGTGAACTTTAGTTATTAAAGTTTTTAACTGCTCCCTGGTACAAAGTTTTGATCATGAGCAATTTTCATTTGTTTTAACTCTATCAATTATTTTTGTTGTTTCATTTCGCTTTAGTCCCATGCATTACTCAATATGATTACTGTCTCTTCATTGAGAAAAGATGAACCGGTTGGATATTCTTTCAATAATATAATGTATTAACTCCACCAATTTTTCACCATTTTATAGAAGGATCACCCAAATAAATGAATTTAAACTTAAAGATTAAAATTGAAGAAGTTTGGATGTCAATACTAACCACAAACAGCTCAAAAATTAAAAAAAATCACATCCTTAGAATTTCCTTAATGTATAGAAGAAGGAAGAGTCCTATTAATTAATGTAAATACTAGAAAAAATAAATACGAGGGGGTCTGAAAAAAAAGTATCAAAGTAATCAAAATATTATATCATAAGCAAGTAACAAAATAGTATATATTTTTTAATTAATCTTAATATGGAATTTATGTACTATTTATATAATTGTAGAGATATATGAAATTTGGGGTATCTTTCATTAATGTTGTTAGTTTAAACTAATGAAATAAATTTATTATAAGTTTTTATTCGAATAAAACATTAAATTTCAAAATTAAAGCAAATGCCATTCCAAAGGTCATATTGGAAGACTTTATGACACCGTGACCTTCTCACCATCTAATGAGAGAACAGGACCTTTCTCATAGTTGTGAAATTGAGTACTCACAAGCAAGATTATTATTTCTATAATCAAGACTTAGGATAATTTTTATTTTATGACTCCTAATGTCTAATTTATACCTAAGGTCTATTTTTCTGATCCCTTTGAAAAAACTGTACTTCAAGAAGGTTATTAAAAGAAAAAGATTACTTTTAAAAGGTACAGAATGTTGTGTCTGGTTAAACTACTTAGGTAGGTTATAATTTATTTTGTGGTGGACCTATGAAATGAATCTTGGCCTTCCCACTGAAGCTAAAATGAGTTGATTGCCTGTAGGATAACCTGCCCTTCCTACCCTAGTTGGAGTGAATAAGAATGTTATTCCCCAATAAACAACAATACTTACCATAATTGAACAGCATAAAAAAATTAGGAATATTAAAAATAATTCCTCTCCTGTTTATTCTATCTATTGGGTGTTATCAGGTATTTCTTAATCATTAAATTAATAATTTAGCTTTTCATTCCTATATTGAACTATCCGGTTTTTTTTTAAGTAAAAGATATATTCATTTTAAATAGTTGTCCTGTTAGTTTTATTACTTCTAAAAGCAGAAGAAGTACATGTTTCCCATGAAATATTTGGAAATCTTATAAAAGATAATTTTATAATTTTTTTTTTTTGGAGGATTTTTTTCTATTTATTTAATTGAATTTTACATATTGTACGAATGGATTCTTTGTCATCCATATTACTCATTGCCTTGTAAGAGGCAGCTTGTAATATTTATTCAATAAAACAATTTATAAAAAAATAAATAAATAAAAAAAGGTTAATATTGAAACAATTTTTATTTTATAAAAATTGGTGGTTATAGTAGAATTGTGATGTGCAAGCTTAAGCTTAGAGGATTCATGATTATCGTTTTTAAAATATGCCATGTA
Organism: Euschistus heros; assembly: GCA_003667255.2. NCBI lineage: Eukaryota > Metazoa > Arthropoda > Insecta > Hemiptera > Pentatomidae > Euschistus > Euschistus heros. Next base: position 134,322 of record RCWM02000355.1, read on the forward strand.
AATCTATTTAGGCTTAAATATTGAAGTACACCTCTCACCACACCAATTGGCAACTAGTTTCCCCTTTATTATATCTAGGAATATTTTCTAACAATCATATATAAAACATTGTATATAACATACCAAACATCCAGCCTTTTCTTCCATATTATGAAAAACTGGAATTAATAGCCTTGTTCATTGAAAGAATAGTGTAGGAGCCGAGGTGAATATGTTTATTAATTAATAAATTAAATATCAATTCATATTTTATTATTATTCTTCAACAAAATTTATAGTTCATGTATTATGATCAAAAGTAATATATAGTAGGAACCTTATCAGTTCATCTGTACCACCGTAGGTGGCGAGGTTTCTGCCTATGCAGCCATCTTCAGATTATTTTCTCCTCCAGCAATTTTCATCTCTCTGCCCAGCTTCTCTTACGATGGCTTCCTTTATGGCTTATTCCCATCATAGTCTGGCTCACTCATTACTCTTTGTAGGCTGGTGTCATAAGCCATTTTGGCAAAATAATGGTTTGGTATTCTAAGGATATAAACAAACTAACTTGTTAAGGATTTATCGATAATGGGTTGCCCGGGGTTAAAATCGAGAATGGATATTATTACATTATTCCTGACCCAGTACCTTCTGGTTCTGCCGCCCACCTTCACATGGTAACACATATTTCAAGATATCCAAACTTACAATTTATATGGTTACTTATAATTTATAAGTAAGCTTCTTACTTAGTAGTGATTATAACTTATTATAAAAAAAATTTCCATATAAATAAAACCTAAATAAAATGTAAGGCAGCATTAAACTACTTAGTTATATTAATTATTACACTGATTCATTAGTCATAAAGTATATTTCAAATGAATTGTTCAAAAATGTATATTTCTTAAAACTCTTTGTATTTCTTTAAAAACATGCCAGATTCTGCAGCAGTTGGTTTTGAAAACTCAGTAATTAAAATTTATAAACAATTAACAAATTTAAATCAAACTTTAGGCAAAACTAAAATACATCTATTGCAACTATGTTATGTAAATATTTTATTCAAATAGTTTAGGGATGTGTCGATTCCAAATGTCGATTTGATTCCAATGACTATTGAAGAAAGAATTGGTATCAAGAATCAATGACTCAAAGTCGATTCCTATGAACTGATTGATTCTGTTGGAGATAGTTCTGTAATAATAATTATGTAATTACCATACTATGATTCTTCACCTTAACGATAAAACAAAAATGTAAGATTATTTATTTTAAAAATATGTTTTACATCTAATATTAACAGAGTAATTTTTCATAAGTTTGATCAATACTGCTCGGTAAAGATTTCTATAATCCCAAAATAAAGATTAGTTTTAATTTCATTAAATGCTCATATAGGTTTTTGAACCCTATATATATCTTCCATCTACAGTGTTTTGTGGAAGGTTTTAGTTGTTCAACTTTTAGTTCTAACCTTGCCCTAATATTACATATTACCTTAAGTAATAAATGTAATTCTCAACCTTTGTCATATCATCTCCTTAAATAATAGTTAACCCTTTATAAATTAATTTTTGTACATTGTTTGAACCGCAATTTACTTATATATTAAACTGTTTGGTAATTTATTTCTAAGGTTATTACTGTTTTTTTAAACAAGATCTGGCAACCTTTCTAGATCTCTTATCGATTACTTTATGTAATAACAATTTATTTTTTACTGAGGTTCTGGTACCGAGAATCAAAATATCTAGGTAGCAACACATTACTTAAATGGTTTGTTAAACAATCATAAATGATTATTCCATAAATAAACACTATACTAAACAGAATTGGAATTTTTTTTCTATATAAATATTTTTTTAATTTTAAAAAAGTTATATTAAATTGTTTGATATACCTAGATAACAACAAATTGCCAACTACACAATAGTTTTGTAGTTAGTTGAACTGCTCATAGGTAGCGCTAAAAACCAATAACCATTGATATCTCTTCATTGATTATGAATAATTACATGAATTATTTTGGGCAAGCATTGATGGAATATGATTTACTTATTCTTTCTTAATGATAAAACTATAATCAATACTTTTAAAAGTATTAAAACAGCTGATAAATTTATTAAGAAAAAATGTTGCAATAAATATTCATGGAAGATTTTTTTAAATATGATTAACTATGTTTATATTGTTTTCGTCATCACCAACTGTTTTGTTCTGAAATATAATATCAATGCATTAATACATTTGTGTCAGGTCTATTTTAATTCTTGATTAATCAGAATCAAAACCGTTTTTCTCTGTAAAATAGTTCAGTTATTTTACTTTTTTTTGTTGTAACAGGTATGTTTTTCTTTATACTTTATTTATTATACTCCTTTGTATTTTTCTGATCTGTTGAATTACATAGAATTTTACAACTTAATTAGTATCTATTCTTTCTTTATCTCTTCTGTAAGATTTGAGAATAGCTGAACTAAACAATTTGCAACAAGATTAAAATAAATCAATTTATATTATTTGTTTCAGAAATATTCTGAGAAGTTTTGTGAATGATGAAAAACATTTATTTTTTCTGAATCTAGAATATTTGTTTTATGTTCAGCATTATGTGAATAGATCACTGTTTTAAATATCACTTTCATATTTGTTAAATAGCCCTTTCCTAGAAAATAGAATAATACTTACATGGAAATGTTGTTCCTTTGCTATTATGCATAAAAAAAAACAAACGAAAAACGAATATATATAAATATATATATAAAATTAAATTTCCTGAGTGTATGTCTTGATCATTGTTATTATCACAAGCCCTTCTTAAACATAAATATGAAGATAGTAGGAGATAACTATCATAAAGCATTATATTATACATAACTGAAATAAAGGGTGAGATGAATTATATGAATTAAACGTGAAAAAACAATTTTAGAAACGTTTTATTTCATAAATGTTTAGTTATAAGAACAGTTTCTGCATTTTCTTTACCAATTATATTAAATTTTTCTCCAGTTTTGCTTTCCTTAAAAATTTTGTAATCACACATCCCTTAATTGGTTGTTTATTTAAAAAAAAAATATTGAATCTTTTAAATGGATGAATTAGGAAAGGAACCTTCAGTCTTGATGTTACTCAATACCTTCTTGATTACGGGAAAACCAGCTGATTCATAAGGTTACGATAAATATAATCGAACTATAAAAACAATCAAATGAACGACTATTTGATTTTTCTATGATATAAAACTAAATAATTAGCTAACGATGAATCATTATTATGATAAATAATGTTCTTTTAATAATTTTATACAACAGACGCTTCTGAAAGCGGCCGATTTCTCAAAGGTGAGATGAGAATCGATATCAAATGTTAGCCACGTCATTGGCCCAGCAAAGGTCGTTATCCACCATTTTCAAGTATTGATAAGAAAGATGTATTGCGTCGTTGCATTGCCATTCTAGAATCTAAAACTTATATTTTTCGAAATAATACGATGCAATACTAATAAAAATTCGAAATTTAGTAAATTTCGAATTCATAATTTGGTCTGTTTTTTGTTGTGTTTTTTTTATCTATGTTGTTTTGTTGATTAGCATCCCCGTCGCGGCTTCACCTGCTCTCAGTAGTAAAAAACTTAGATTATTTTAACTAATAATTGAATTTAATTTGTTTGTCGATAAAAATCTTGTATTGAAGTTTGGAATTCAGTATTATTTCTTAAATGATATTTTCACGCATGACAGTAATTTCTAACCTGGTTAAAATGGCATTGATTAGACGTTTGAAGATTACGTAAAGGCATAATTAGATATCTCATTCTAAATATTAATTTATGAGCTGTTAATACCGGCTGACAAGGGACTATTAAGAAGCTTGCTTACAACTAATGACCCATAAATCATATTTTTACACACAATATTAAAAATAAAGAGATCGACTTTTTGATTTGGAAACAATTTTTAATTTGGTAGAAATAATTTTATGGATCCATACAGTTAGATTTTAATTTATAATCATAAAAGTATAGGACAATTTGGCAAACCTCGTTTCTGGCACTCAAGACTATTCATTTAAATTATTTTTATAGTAAACCTTCCTAGAACTATAAAGATGTAGTTAAAATTTGGTACAGTTGTGTTCAATAGTTTTACCATTGCAGACTCTGTTTTAGAATGGCCCTATATTTATAAGCTATATTTATAGCTTTTTCAATAACAATTTAATTGAAAATAAGTAAATGCTACCATAAATTTCTCGCTCTATATAACACCGTACCTTTGTAACCTCTCTAGAATAGTGATCGCCACCTATAAGTCGATTATCAAACTTCACTGCGCACCACATATTTAACGCTTTTTTATGGTAATATAATTGAAAATATTTTAATTTTATTATTTCTAAACCTTCCTTGAACTACGAAGATGATGTAGTTAAAAGTTAGTGCAGATTAGTTCAGTAGTTTTCGTGATTAGTGATCAAAAACGAAAAATGGCTTGTCCTTTTATAGTATAGTATAGGTAAAAAACAAATTGACCACAATGTTATAAATTAAGGGGAAAATTAAATTTTACAAGGGAGGGGGGAATAAAAGAAAAAAAACAAATTGACTATCAATCTGGAAGCCATAGACCCAATTTTTAGTTTAATGTAGGATCACAATCGTTAGCAATTTCACAGTGCAATGTTATTTTATAGAAACAGCCGTTGTTTCTGATTAATAATCTCAATTTTAATAATTATGGGATTTTAATTAAGGGGGGTTATTGAGATTTAAAATAGAAGAAATCAATGAATTATGAATTTAAACTGTGGAGGAAGTTTAATTGAGATTTGTTTTTTCGATTAAATAAAACTAATCCATCATTAAGATAATGTAATTACTATAGTTTTATAAGACTTTATCGACCAAGGTTGTAGTAAGAGATAAAAAAAAAAAAAAAAACCAGCTGGTAAAAATACCATGGTAGAAAGGCAGGACTATCAGTGAAATATTTTCTTTTTTTATCAAGAAAAATTTATTAGATTTGTTCAAGAAATCGCTGTTTCTCATTTTGGGCCTCCTTCTTCAACATATTAACATCGCACATCGGGAAGAATACTGTCACATCTCAAAATGTATCAATTTTGAGTTAAACACTTTATTCTGTTAAGGGAATAAACCCACTTCGAAAGAAGAAAAGTGTAGAGAGTATCGCTTGGGGCACACAATTTAATTCAATTTAGGTAATTTAGTGTCTATTTTAAAATTATGGCGAACCTTAAAAGTGCTCTTCCAATAAGATAAGAAGTTTGAGCTGTGACACTGTTCTTGCCGGTGCTCGCTGTGTAGTTTTTATCAGAAATCGGTTATCAACTTTCACAATACACCGATTGCCTTGAATTTAAATTAAGAAGCTCATTTTTGTTGTTGAAAACTTTTATTTCTTTCAGTTTAAAATTTGGAATCTGCCATTATTCTCAGATAACATGGCAGTTGGAATATCTATTGAAATAAATATTATACAGGGTGTCTAAAAAGAGTATCGGGTATTTGTTACTTCGATAAAACACAAACTACTTAAAATATAAAAAAAATAAAAACGTTTATCGTTAATTGTTAAAATATAAAGTGGAAAATTATTTAGAAAAGATGATGTTATCTTATAGTGACCGTTATGCTGTTGGCACTCTTCTAATTGGGAACGAAGAATGGCGATCACATGCTGACATATAGCTCTCGATATTGCTGCCATTTCTCACCTGATGTTTTGCTTCAATCACGTTCTCATAGACCTTACTTTTAAGGTACCCCCATGCAAAATAGTCATGTGGGCTAAGGTCGGGGCTTCTGGGTGGACAGTTGATGTTACCCCTTCGCGAAATGACCTTATTAGGGAATAATTCGTTAGCAGCTCCCATTGCTTGATTTGATGTATGGCAAGTGGCCCCACGTTCTTGAGTTGAAACCTTGAAATTCCAGTAACTCTGGACCCAAAAAGTTTCGCAGCATATCGTTATAACGGTCACTATTTACATTGAGTGGTCGGCATCGTCGATCGTCAGGAAATATGGACCGATTATGCCTCTAGCAGACATAGTGGGTTCTAGCAGACCGATTATGACATAGCTAACGACTTTTTGGCTGTGCAGGGGTCCATCATGCTTTCGTCTCGGATTTTCCTCTGTCCACTACAGTCAATGCTGTTTATTGACATACCATTCAGATGGAAGTTTTATTTATCACTGAAGAGTATGTTATCATGAGGCCGATCGCTTTGCCATACATCAAATCAAGCAATGGGAGCTGCTAACGAATTATTCCCTAATAAGGTCATTTCGCGAAGGGGTAACATCAACTGTCCACCCAGAAGCCCCGACCTTAGCCCACATGACTATTTTGCTTGGGGGTACCTTGAAAGTAAGGTCTATGAGAACGTAATTGAAGCAAAACATCAGGTGAGAAATGGCAGCAATACTGAGAGCTATATGTCAGCATGTGATCGCCATTCTTCGTTCCCGATTAGAAGATTGCCAACAGCATAACGGTCACTATTAGATAACATCATCTTTTCTAAATAATTTTCCACTTTATATTGTAATAATTAAGAATAACCTTTTTTTTATATTTTAAGTAGTTTTTGTTTTATCGAAGTAACAAATACCCGATACTCTTTTTGAACACTCTGTATTTGTCTCTTCTGCTTTCTTCTTCTTTTCTTAACTCAACTGGCGCATAGAGCGGCTCCTGGCTTTTTCATCTTCTGCCTTTCATATGTCCCTATCCATTGCATACAACCCATTCATTTTCGTCTACCCTATGTCTTGGAGTACACTGTCTCTCTAGCGGCCCTTTGGTGTCCCTCTACTTCTCTTTCCACCTGGTGTGCCTTCATAGATTTTCCTTGACATCCTACTGTCCTGCATTCCCCTTAGGCGACCAAATCATTTTAGTCTCAGGATTCTGATACTGGCCGAGATATTAATGTTTTAGTTTTTGTTGTACAGGTTCTTATATTTCCTTCTCTGCCAAATTCCATCTTGGCGTACAGGTCACAGAATATTCCTAAGTATTCTTCTCTCAAACCGGTCCAGTGGATAACTTGTCTTTTTGTCCATGTTCCAGATTTCGCTGGCATAGCTTACCACAAGTTTAATCAGCGTTTTATACATCGTCATCTCGAGGTATTACTGGTAAGCCTACTCCTCAGAATCTTAGACATGCCGAAGTATGCTCTATTTCCCTCCAGAATCCTTTTCTTTACTTCCTCCTCCTCATCCAGTCGATTATTTATTGTGGATCCAAGGTACTGTAAGCTGTTCTCCACTTCGAGCCAGTGGTTTCCAATTATGTAATATTTTTTTCCTATTATGTATATTTGTCTCAAGTTAAGTTATTGCTTATACAGACTACTTCAACATTCACTAGACAAACGTTCAATGCTCCCAATTAATTACAAAAGACTAAATATACATGACTGTGATCAGACCTATTTGGACGTACGGAGTTGAGCTTTGGGGCTCCACTAAACTATCCAATTCATCTCGTATTCAATACTTACAATCCAAAATCCTTCGAAAAAATCCTCAATGCTCCTTACTTTGTCACCAATAATCTTATCCATAAAGATCTTAATATTCCATATGTTGCTGATTTAGCCCATACCAGATACCTATCCTTTCATAGTAAGCTCCATAATCACTCAAATCCGTTAGTTTCTCAACTTGCTTCCCACTCCTTCCAGGTGTCTGAAACGAAGATGGCCTAGAGATCTTCTAGTGTAGAATTTTTAATAAAGTGCTACTGTTTTAAGATGTTACTAATATTGATGTCAATACATTTACTTGGTGTATAAATTTTGTTAAATGTATATAAAAAAAAAAGAAAAAAAATGATTGTTTGTTGTAAGACTGAAGGATGCAAGCTGAGGAAAACTTCCACAGCCTTGTTGATGTAACATGTATATCAGATTATAAAAATAGGCTAAGAATCCTTCGTCCCACTGTTTGCTTCTAAGAATTCATATCACTTTTAATAATTAAACTATTTATAGTTTATTTTGTTGACTTCAATTTATTATTTAACTGATTTCAGATTCCAGAAAACAAGACATAATAGAGTTTAAAGTTAAAAGGAGTTGGAAGAATTGAGCTGAATTGTAATTAAACCAAAGGAAAGTGGTTTCCTGATAACAGCTGATAAGTCCATGGTTTGGAGCTCTCATATTCCACTTAATTCTGAGGTACGTTTTTTTGCAATGTTATCAACATAGAAATGCAATATGTCACCCCAGATACGTGACATTTTGTAATAAACTGGAACTATTTCTCGTTAATTATAATATTATGAAGTTTTCTTTTATGTCGGCCTTGACAAAGTTGATTAGATCAGTCGTGGAACAAACAACCTGCCCTGGGGAACGTAATAATGGCTAACAACCGCTACAAGGTCTTAACTTTTTTTAAATAGTTACTTCACTTTATATAAGGCTTAAAACTTTTTTTTATTCTATTTTGGTAGTGGTGGTTGTCCTTTACGATTGATATATCATAGAAATAACTTTATATTCTGAATTACTATCGAAACAGTAAAATTGTATTCCTTATTCCTCAAATCATTGATTTTTCTGGTCCAAATATAATTTACGGTCGCCTCTAGAATACCTTTAAAAAAAATTTAAATTAATACAGTTTTATCTACTTATTATAATTTCGTTGATCAACTCATTCTTTTTGCTTAACTTTTTTAGTTAATTTTCATTTTTTTTTTCTAGGTATATGTACATTTTTTCTTAGCAATGTTTTTCTAAATCTATACCAGTTGATATCACTGATGTTTGGGCAAAAGGGCTTTCAGTCTTGTAATGTGACGATTTACAGGACGATTTTCCAAAGTTTTGGAAAATTATTTTAAATCCTGTATAAGTATTTATATATGGATTACTATATTATCTCATAAGGGACTAATTTATAACAGTAATATACATACTTAAAGAAAATAATATTTATTTATTTATTTGATGTCCATTAAATCCGTTTGTGCCTAACCGTTTTTGCTCTTATGGCGTTCCAATAATAACCTAATCCCTGTAGATCAGAAAGAACGTATTATACTACATGTCAACAAACTATTCAAAACAGAATAAAAAACTATCGAGATTTATTTAAAGGTTCCGCCAAAAAAATTAACCAATCGAGTTTCTCAAAATTATAGCGATTTTTTCAGTGGTTCTTGATGATTCTTTGTTAGGAAACCCTGTTTTTGTGAATTTAGTAGGTGTATAAAAACTGCTCACTGTATCTGGTTTTAGCTAAATAAGAAACAAATCGCACATCAATGAAAAAGGCACAACTCCAAAAGTGATGCTTTTCAGGAAGCCCCCGTTTAAAGTTTTCTATTCCTCTTTTGAACCACAGATTTTGTCTGTTTTGAACGTTTACGAATTTGTTTTTGTATCTCATTAACTTTAGGTTTATTCGACCCTCTCCAATTTTTTTCAACGACAAGAAACAAAATTTTAATTTTTTTTTTTTGAGTTGTGCCTTTTTACATTATTACTAGCGGCAAACTCTCACAAAAGAAAAAGGCCTGTAACCTACAAAGATAAAAACCCTTCTCGTGAATCGTGCAATGCTACTAACTCAAAATGGCACTTTGTGAGTTGAGCCCTTTTTATTCTCGGTGGTATGGTAGATTAAGATCTTAATGGATAAGTTTGTTTATGACAAAGTAAACAGCATTGTAGTTTTTTCGAAGGATTTTTATAGTAAGGATTGGATACGAGATGAATTGGATGGTTTAGTAGAGCCCCAAAGCTCAACACCGTACGTCCTAATGGGTCTAACAGTCATGTATATGGGTCTTTTGTAATTAATTGGGAGCTTTGAACGTTTGTCTAGTGAATGTTAAAGTAGTTGAATACGACGTGAAGTTTTATGGCACATCTTTCAGTGTAACTCTGAAACTATTCGTCCGATCCAAAATTTGTTTTTTTCATCGAGGAACTGGTTAATTTTACTATTAGGCTCCATATTTGAGGTTTTAATCAGATCCCTTAAAACACGCATGCAGGAACGCTAAAATTTCCTTAAAGCCAAAAAATTACTAATAGATAGTATATATGTAGTTTATATTAAGTCCCGTGAAACATCCACGCTAAAATGACAATTATGACATGTTTAGTGAGCTAGTGTGGGTGCCTCACGGAATTTAATATAAATTTATATGGATATAATAGTAAGTTTTAACAGCTTTATGATGAAAAGATCGGACATATAGTTTCGAAGTTATAGCAAAAAATGTGCCAAAGAAAATATGGATTTCACAACAGTACGCTACTGGATTTGTAGCGTACTGGCATGTGTATTTTAAGAGACTTTATTAAAATTCCATATATATAAGTCTAATAGTAAATTTAACAAACTTTAAGATGAAAAAAAGGAAGTTTAAGTTTCGGATTTATAGCCAAAAGAGTACGACATTGTTTTCGCGGAGAAGTCAGTCTGACCGCAGATTGGCCAATTTCTACAATTTTTTCAAGACCATAATTTCGCGAAATATGGTCAGAGTTCATTGTTTTTTTGTTTTTTTCTCATTTCGTAGATTCTGGTACCAGCTTACTTACTTACTTACTCCTCGCTGCTACAGGTTAGGACGACCCTTGGCCTCCTGGAATTTTCTTCTGCATCTATCTCTGTCCTCCGATTCCATTCTCCAATTTCTTATGCTTAATTTCGCTACTCCGTCCTCCCATCTTCCTTCTTACTTTAATGAAGTTTAAAACATTTTCCCTTTTTAACACCTCTATTTCTTCATTCTTTTTATATATATATATATATGTATATATATATATATATATATATATATATATACATCAATTTATTGAAATTTGAAACTATACAAATATGTACATCAAGTAAATGAGCTGATAACGATTACAATGAAAAAGAACTACTCATCAGTAGCACTTAATAAAATTCTACACTAAAAGATCTCTAGCCCATCTTCTTTTCAGACGCCTCTGAGGATTATCGAGAATGGAGTGGGAAGCAAGTTGAGAAACTAGTGCATTTGAGTGGTAATGGAGCTTACTATGAAAGGATAGGTATCTGGTGTGGGCTAACTCAGCAACATATGGAACATTAAGGTCTTTATGGATTTCTTCATTCGTTTTTATTTTCCATATTCCTCCTACTTGTGTTGCGCTGCATATTCGTCTTTTTACTTTTCTTTCAAAAACTTTCAGTTTCTGGACGTCATTTTTGGCTAAACACCAAGTTTCAGCTCCATATGTAACTACAAGTCTTATTAATGACATATATAGTTTTAGTTTAGTTTTTCTAGACAACAGTTTAGACTTCAGTAACTTATAATTCGCAATATAGGCTCGGTTTCCTGCCATAATTCTCATTTCAATTTCACAGCTGATCTTATTTTCATTATTGACTGTGGAGCCAAGGTGGACGAAGCTAGGAGCATTTTCAAACTTGAAGTCAAGGATTTCAATGAAGCGCACGGATCTCATATTTGCTGCCGAAGACATTTTCAAGAATTTAATTTTTTCTTTTTTCCAGTTACAGTTATTATATAAAGATTTTCTTGAAAAAATTTAGCGGTTTTTTAATGGAATATCATAAGAATTTAAGAACACTGTTTTGGCTATTTAGGCTTGTTTTATATTATCCGGCACGACACGTAGCGTATCAGACACGGCACGGTCAGACAAATACATGGTATATTTATATTATCAGAAACAGCGCGTTCCAGCACGGACCGGGAGCACAGGCGAAGCAGAGATTTTTTTTTTTAATGACTTTTTGTTTATAGTATATTACTTCATACTAGTGTTTAGTCATTAGGTTTAGTTCAGATGTGTTATTTGTCCAATACAAAAAGATAAAAAAAGTCAAGAAAGCATGCACTAAATGTAGAAAACCAACATGTCCTGAACATCGAGTAGATATTTATACAAATTGTTTTGATTAGATTTTTTTTTTATAATTGCATATGTTAAATTTCTGTTTTTATATTCTTATATTAATATAAAATGTTCATTGTGTTAGGCCAGTTGCACACACACCGACTTTTTGCCGGCCGGCAAAAAACCGACCGATATTTTGCCGGTGCTGGTGCTTGCACACACACCGACTTTTTGCCGGTCAAACAATTACTAGAATTATAATTTCATTTTATTCTTGACTTTTCGACCTAAAACGTTTAACAATTTCTGATTAACAAATTGATATTGTTCCATTCGATTCAGTAACCCAAGCAAATAGTAGCTTTTGTAATTATAGTGCATAAAACAGTAATTATAATGTAGTGGCAGGCGCCGGCAACTCACCGGCATTTTGCCGGCCGGCAAAAAGTCGGTGTGTGTGCAAGGTTACTATTTGACATGTCGTTCACTATTGAAATTTGGACGACCGGTAAAAAACCGGCCGTCCAAAACCGGGGTGTGTGCAACGAGCCTTACTCCTTACGCACTCAATTAATTTTTCAACATCCAGTTTTGCAAAAAAAACAAAAATGGAATCAAATTTAAACACAGAAAAAGAACTGGAACGGGGAAAATCAGTTCAGTACTGCACTGTCGGAGTCGGTAAGTAATTTATACTACGAAAAAGACACGTTAAGACACGGCCGGCTCCGACCAAATATTCTTTTGGAGAAATGTCTTAAGGTCTTGTCTGAAACGTACGGTCCGCTACGTGTCGTGCCGGATAATATAAAACAACCTTTATGGTCAATATCAAGAAAAAAGGAACTCCAACATTGTTTGATTAATGCTTGTTAATCGGTAGAATTGAGTTGTTTAAACAAAAAAAAAAATTAAATTACATGCTAAAGACGTGGCATAATCAACTCGAGATACCGTCAGATAATTCATTTCAGTTGAATCAAATTCTAAGATCTAACGATCTTTGGTGTTGCGATGCCTGCCATTCTGGCAAAAAGGAAATTCTGGCAGACCTGTTGGTGCCTTCACGGCTGACCCCAAGTATTAGGCTCCAGATAGTCCGAAACATTTACATTAGTATTCCCCATTTCTAAGTTTATCAAACAAAATAGCTCATCGGATAGCCATTATGTAAATAATATTGTATCACTATTATGTGGAAAAGTTATAAAAAAATTAATTATTTAACCATCTCGAAAATTATCAATATTTTATGAAATAGATTTATGTCGTTTAACAAAAAAAAGCAATTAAATTATAATTGATAGAAGAAGAAGAAAATGAACTTTATTCTGGGACTAACATATGATTACAGTACATAGGACAATCATCTGGCTTTGATAATTAATTAAAATAAATGATAATCATAGATAATAATAAAAATTGTTTAATAATTAAATTATGAGTTACAAAATAACTGAGACATCTTGCAAAGTAATACATCTTATGTAAACTATTACAATGTATATTACATAAATATTCATGTTTTACATTTGTCTTGAAGATTGAAAATTAAGAAATAAATAAAGTTTAAAGGAAGTAAGAGTGGAGCTTTTTCGAATTGAGATGGGCAATGAATTCCTTACAGAGGGAGCAGGGAAAATGAAGAATTTTTCGAAGGATGGAGTTCGATGCGCAGGAGTGTACAGGTTGATGGGTTGGTTTCTAGTATTTAGGAGGTGGATGGAGGAGCGCAGGAAAAGGAGGTCATGAATTTAAAAATAAAGAAAATAAAAATAAATTGAATAAAAGTAAAAGTAAAAATTAAATTAAATTAAAAGTTCAAACTACATTTATACTTTATTTACAAAACACGCTCATCCTAGACTCATAAATTAAAATTAAAAATTGGATGTCGTTATGTGTTTACATGTACTTCAACTATCTTTATCTGTACAATGGTATCAGGCTAAAAATTACTAATTTTCTTGGAAATATTATTGAAGAAATAATACTCAATTACTAAACAAATAAAACTTCAATTGTTACTTAAAATTATCTGCAGGTAATTCATCGAGAGAGCGTGCAAAGCCGCGATAGGTAATGCTAGTTAAATGTAATTTAAGTTTTAGGTAATATACAAATTATAAAAATTAACGAGATAGGTGTTAAATAGATTGTCATATAAAACAAAATCCCATCGGAGAAGAACAAGGCCATCGCTAAGGGTTGAGATCAATGAAGGGCCGGGAGAGGGGCGGGGGAGGGGAGGGGATGGATCGAGCGAAGAGGGGCAGGCGCAGTCGGGGGTTCGGCTACGGTCTGGGAGGATGAGAGACACCAGCAACAACATGGCCGAGCTACAGTTCGAGGCCCCGTTGGCCAAGCTCGAAGAGGCTGAGGACTGGGGTCACGGCGATGTGAAGCCTTCCGAGGATATCAACCTAAACCTCAACCTCAAAGTGGACAACGTCAAGCAGTGCCTCTGCAGTCCCAATGGTACCGATACCGCTGGAGAACCGGACAACTTCACAGAGACCTTCTCCGGCAGCCTGGAAGACTTGGTCAACACCTTCGACGACAAGATCACCAGGTGCTTCTGCAACTACGATGAGTCCGTCGAGAAGTTGGCTCCAGTCCAGGTCCGCTCTCAGGAGGAGATTATGAACGAGTGCCAGTAAGTAGATGTTCCTTATCGCTTAACAGGTGTCCCAGTCTAGCCTCAAACTATAAACAAACTCACAAGTCATAGTTGTTCCCATATAATTCTATTTACAACCAGTCACTCCTTACGGTTTGTTTATATGTATGTTTATCTAGGCCCGCTCTGACATGAACGTACAGATGCAGTAGTGTGATGTCAAACTCAATTGTAGCCTATGCTTTAACCTTAATTAGATATAACTGTAGTTAAAAATATGTTTATTCCAGTATAATTTATTCAATTTTAATTATTTTCAATTTATTTTGGCGATATAGATACCTCTTCTATGACCAAGAATACAATAATTAATAGATGCAAGAATAATGCTATTATTAACTTTATGTATCATTGGGTTATTGACAGTAATTGTCGAAGTATCGCAACACATTGGAATATTTTAATTTTATAAAACCTTTTTTTTTTTTTTTTTTTCATAATAAAGAAACGTTCTGAAGTCTATAATAAACATTCCTAAACTATACATAAACAATTTTAATTAAAATAAATTACATTATTTTTTCCAATAAACAAAAAAGTTTAATTTTTTACAATTTTAACTTTTACATTTATATTTAATTAGACATATTGCCCCCTCTGGCTTGAATGACTGCTTCACACTAGTCCTGGCATACTTGTAAATAACGAAACGAATGATAAACAGACTGATCGAAATATGAAAAAAAAAATAATCTAAAATTCCATCTTTTGTTATTAACAGGGAAAAGCATCGATGTGTCTAATCCTTAATGTCTCACATTCAATAAATAATATTAATATGAACATAAACCAAGTATGGATTTAGGTAAAAAACACGAAAAATCTCGATAATTATGTGTGTTGCAATACTTTTGACGGGGAGTTTATTTGTAATAGTCCTATAAAGTTGAAATTTGCAGTCATTTTTCCTTAATTACTATACTTTAAGCTAAGCAAGAAAGTTCCCATAAAACATTATTCTTGGAATGTACTCTACAAGATAGTGACAATAAATAATGTAGAATCAGTTATTGACACACTATGGGTATCTTTTAAAATACGGACAGAATGGAAAGTATTTTTATACAGTTGAGTTGTAGGATTAAAGAGGAATTTAATGATTTTGTTTATTTTGGCTAAATATTTTATTTTTTTTTAAGATGGGGTTTCAATAACTGTCTGGTTTACCGCCGAACTACATTTCTAATCAATTAACTTTAATTTATCAAATGATTGCCTTAGATTTGTATTCAAATGTTACATTATTTATTTATCCTTGATTTGATTATAAATTTATTTTAAATAAATTTGAGTCATCAATTAATCTTCCTGTTTGAAAATTTTTCTTCTACTGCTTTTCTCTGATTTAAATTTTATTTCTTAAGTAGATTTGACCACATAAATGCATGGTATTAAAAAATTATAGTAGATTATTTATTCAGATACCTGGAAATTATTTGAAATCATTATTAATTTATTTAATTTTTTTAAAATTGTAATATTTGTTTGCTATATAATTTTCTATTTTTTCCTGTTTATATTAAAATGAACTATGATCTTATAATAAAACTACAATAATACAAAAAACTAAGAGATAGGGTTTTCTCAAACATCATCCAGCTGATAATCGATAAGAATGTTTTTGTTAGTTTCACATTCACTGCGCGTATCATGCCTTTTAAAAAATCTTTTTTGATATTCCTAATTAATGTTATACTTTCATTAAAAATAACTAATAATAAATGAAACTTTTATTTATTTTTTTTTTTACTGCTACAAAATTTGCAAAATAATAACTGAATCAATTATAACACTGATCTTCATATACACATATATATTTATAATTAACAAACAGAAATACGATTACAACTGATAAGAAATCCACTTATTTGGAAATTTCCTTAACGCAACAATTGATAACGTGTCCCTGAACAAGAAAACCGCTATGTGAATTTCTCAAAATTAAGAATTGTCTGCACATAGTGTTGGCTGCATTTTTATTGTGTATTGTTATTAGAACAATTTCAAATTAAAAACAAATATTAAATAGGTACATGACTAAAATAAAAATTATTAAAAAAAAAAAAAAATCTTGATTTCGGCTGAAGGAAATCATAAATTTAGGATAATTCAAATATGTAAATAAGGTTTTTAATAAATTATTCATTAATTTTTGCATCTTCATTATTCATATTAGCTAAAAATGAATAGGAACTCATTAATATTTTTATAAACAGTTTTTATGGATGTCATGAGTTTAATTAATTATATATATATTTGTTTGCTTGTTTGGTTTTTTGATTTTTCTAGGTATATATTAACTAGAACATGTAGAACTTTGTTTCATAACAGACATTAAATATATGTGTGTTTACATAATATAATACAATATATAAACGAAACCACTATTTAGTAATAAAATAATAAATCTAATTTAGTATTAAATATTTAAATGAAGGACGAGCATAATTAAATCAATATTCTAATGAACATGTTAAATTTCTTCTTATTAATTTTACAAATTGTAATAGATATTGAAAAGAAAAAAAAAATTAATCTGCGCGAACTTTATTTTTTTTCTTACGTTGACAAAACCTTTAATATAAAATGTTAATTCAGTAATTTTTTATTTAGGTGAAATTTTCGTAATAAAATTGAACATTTATAAATGTTTATCTATAATAATACTAATTGATTTTCCGATTTAAATACCTTAAAGTACCAACCATGGGTATGCAAAGAATGATGGTTGGTACCATTTGCACGCTTGTCATTACCTTGAAAAATATATATAACTAGCATCCCCGTCGCGGCTTCGCCCGCCCTTCATAAGTAAAGCTAATTTCAACTAAAAATTAATGTTTTATTTGTTTATCGATAAGATTCTTGTATTTTAGCATGTGGTTCAGCATTATTTCTTCAATGATTTTTTCACGCATAGCAGTAATTATTAATCTAGTTATAATCGCACTGATTAGGCAGTTGGAGATTGCGTAAAAGCACCATTAGACATAAAATTTTGAATTTTAATGTATGAATTGGTAATCAAGTTGGATAAAGACTATTGAGAAACTCTTGCGGAAAATAAACTGCATTATCAGTGCTTACGGCAGAAGGCCCGTGTATCATATTTTTACACACAATAT
The DNA here is from genome assembly GCA_003667255.2 of Euschistus heros. NCBI lineage: Eukaryota > Metazoa > Arthropoda > Insecta > Hemiptera > Pentatomidae > Euschistus > Euschistus heros. The sequence goes on from RCWM02000355.1 coordinate 152,009, forward strand.
AAAAAAGTAAAGGATCGACATTTTGATTTAGTAATAATTTGTATTCGGCAGTAATAACTTTATTGATTTCATCTGGTTGGATGTTGATTTCGACCTATAAAAGTATATGACTGTGTGGCAAACCTCAGTCCTGCCTCTCAACATTGTACGTTTAAATTTTAGTTATTGTAAATTTTACCATTGCAAAACCTTCCTAGAATTATAAAAATTATTTTTTTAGATGTCGGTACAGATAGGTTCAGTTTACCATTGTTGACTCTATTGTGGGATGGCGCTATACACAATCATTCGATTTTCAAGCTTCACTGGGATCCACATATCGCACACCATATTTAAATCTTTTTTAATAATTTTCTTTATAGTTTAATAAGTAAATTTTATCATCAATTTCAAGCTGTTTTGTAACCTCTCGTGTAGAATGGCACTCGCCACCTATCGGTCAATTCTCAAACTTCACTGTTGTCCACATATTACCTTTTTTCAATAAAATATAAATTAAAAATCAGTAGATTTTAATATTGCTAAACCTTCTTGGAACTATGAAGATGATGTAGTTAATATTTAGCACAGATTGGTTCAGTAGTATTCGTGGTTAGTGATCACAAACGTAAAATGACTTGTCCTTTTATATAATAGTATAAGTTATTATTATGGTAAACTTTCTAATTTTAAATCTTTCAAGGACTATGAAGATGATGTAGTTAAAATTTGGTTCAGATAGGTTCATTAGTTTTACTAAAACGTTATTGTCGCTTACCACATATTTATAGCTTTTTGGATAACAATTTAATTGAATTAAGTAACTTTATTATCAATTTCTAGCTATATTTAACACCGGATCATTGTAACCTCTCTTAAGTGGCGCTCGCTTTACTGCACTCTACATATTTATCGCTTTTTAAACAGTTATTTAATAGAAAATATATAAATTTTATTATTGCTAAACCTTCCTTGAACTATGAAGATGGTATAGTTATATTTGGTACAGAATAGTTCTATAGTTTTCGTGGTTAGTGATAACGAACGAAAATGGCTTGTCCTTTTTATATATAACTTCATCATCCCCCGTCGAGGCTTCGCCCGCTCTCATGAGTGAAGATCTTAGATAATTTTAACTAATAATTAATTTTTTTTTAATATTTATCGATAAAAATCTTGTATTAAAGTGAAGAATTGAAAATTTTATTTTTGATGATATTTTCACGCATAGCAGCCATTATTAACTGGGTTAAATTTAGATTGATTAGGTATTTGAAGATAACATAAAGCATAATTAGACATCCAATTTTCAATTTTAATATATGAGTTGGTAATCCAGATGGACAGAGACTATTAAGAAACTGCATTATCAGTGCTTACAACGAAAGGTTCAAAGTTCATATTTTTTACACACAATATTAAACAGCTGAGGATCGGCATTTTGATTTTTAATAATTTTCATTCGACAGAAATAATTTTATTGATTTGATCTGGTTGGATTTTAATTTCTAACCATAAAAGTATGTGATAGTGTGGCAAAACCCGTTTTTAACACTCAACATTGTACATTTAAATTTTTATTGTTGCTAAACCTAGAATTATGAACATGATGTAGTTAAACTATGGTATATTTCACTCAATATACCTGTTTTTATAACAATTTAATTGAAAATAAGTAAATTTTATTATCAATGTTCACCTCTATGTAACACTGTACATTTTAACCTTTCATGTAGATTGCAATTGCCACCATTTTTAAACTTCACTGTTATCCACTTATTATTCATTTTTCAATAAAGAATTAGTTGAAAATCATTAGATTTTACTATTGCTAAACTATCCTATAAAGATGATGTAGTCAAAATTTGGTAGAGATTGGTTCAGTAGTTTTTGGCGGTTAGTGAACACAAACGAAACATTGCTTGTCCTTTTATATAATAGTATAACCTTATACCGCCATATGTTAGAATCGTATAAAGCTAACAGATAATTGTGACTTACAGATAATATACAAATAATATTGCGACTATAAATTAAGATATAAGGTATCCTATCTTTTTTGTTGGATCAAACTGCACACGGTGTGCAAATTTGATTAAAATCGGTTCAGTAGTTTAGGTGTTAGCCGGCCCCTAGGCGGCGACACGTAATTTATATATATTAAGATAATATAACTCATTCATTTATCTTACTTATTTTGATAATTTGTTTAATTTTTATTGTTTTTCATTCAGTTATTTATATAGACACAAAGTCGATAACCGAGGGATGTCATTCCGCTGCCTACACCTAGCAGGGGTCAACAAACAGACTGTTAGTGTACATTCAACTAACAACTCAAATCAACTAATTGAAATACTTTTATGTAACGTCACTAATTAGCACATATGTACCAATTATCTTAACACGATAATTTAGTAATTTACACCATCATGTGCAAAAGTTATGTTTACTGAACTCCAGTTCAGAAAAAACTTAATCTGTAACAGAATAAACTCACGAAAACTCGTTAGATATTGAATCGATTCAATTATCGAAATATTTTTTATATAAAATATCTATAAAAATTATATAAAAAATACACTAGCTATTTCATTAAGATTAACAACTATCCGAAAAAAAAATTCATATTTTATATTTCAAGCTACATTTTTCTGACCTTTGGATAAGTTATATTTGTACGAGCTGATAACCGACAACAAGTTGATTTATTTGCTAGTTATTATCTCAGTTCATATTGACATAATCAAGGTCAGACATAAATCCGGGAAGTGTAAATGATAAAAAGAAAATAATTTTGTCACATATCCTTTCAATTTACAAGTGCTTTTTCAAAGTAAAAATGAAATGTTGACCTTTGATAAACACTACATTATTAATATATCTGAATTATTATTTTTCTTAAAATAGTACATAAAGCATTACCGAATGCTCCTTGTCGTTATAAACTATTTAATACAGTAGAGCGTCGATTATCCGAACTAATTGTTACATTCTTTGTGCTAAAAACGGAAATATAATTAAAAACTAGTAATATTTTAATTTATTTTTCATCTTTTTTGTTTCACGTTGTTTTCGTATATTTTCAACTCGAATCATTTATTGGACTTATGATAAATTTTGTAAAACTCATCTATAAAATCGTACATAAAAAATATTAAAATTCATAATTTATTGTTAGGATTGATGAATTAATTTCCAATTCTATTGGAATTACTTTATTAGAAAATTAGTTTCGGATGCTAAACATTCATCTTCAGTTTTGAGGAGATATAACAGATCCTCACAACTGAAGATAATTTTTTTTTTTTTTAAATCAAGTTCTGTCCGACGGAGTTGAGCTTTGGGGCTCTACTAAACCATCCAATTCATCTCGTATCCAATCCTTACAATCCAAAATCATTCGAAAGACCCTAATGTTCCATATGCTGCTGATTTAGCCGTGACCAGATACGTATCCTTCCATAGTAAGTTCCATAACCACTCCAATTCATTAGTCTCCCAACTTGCTTTCCGCTATATTCCCGACAATCCTCCGAGGCGTCTGAAAAAAAGATGGCCTAGAGATCTTTTAGTGTAGATTTTATTGAAGCGCTACTAGTGAGTGGTTCTTCACAAGTTATTTACATGCCATTATATTCATATCCAACATAGTTATTTGGTATATATATTTTGTACAGTTGTGAATTATAATAAATTGATATATAAAAAAAAATAAATCAAGTTCTTTGAAGCTGTTCAAATAAGAAAATCATAGTTAAATAACCGTTCTAATTAAGACGTTTTTAAGAAATAGCTCTATTTTTCTTTAGGAACTTAATTAATTAATATACTTTTCTGCGATCTCGATTTCAGGTTGTAAATTAATTTGTTTTTTATTTAAACAGTTTACTCGTTGAACGCTACGACCTCATATAATTTATCCATTTCGTGAGAAAAGATCCTTGAAAGTAACAGAAGACTTGGCCTTCAGGCTGCAGTCTCCTTTCTCTGCATTATCCAATCAGAAGAGATAACTTCAACTATATCTCGAACCCTTTAAAAGTTCTTAAACCAATACTTCAAATTAAATTATTTATTCCACATCGTCCTGAACAAAAAAATTAAAAAAGGCCATTTAAATTTAGATTTGTGGTGAGTCTAGTCCCAAGATCCCAGACTCAATTAAAGTTGTATTGTCCTCGAAAGGAGTTTAGTTCATTAAGAAGTTAGAACTTTATCTATGGCCCCATTAGTTTAGTGCCGCAATTTGGGGCTACTTAGCTCTTTCCCAGTTTCATTCATTAATTTACGTTGCATTAGGAGTACGTACCAATTTTTAATAATACTTCTTTCTTTTTTAAATAATATTGCAATCTTACTCTCGGAAAGAGAATAAAAAAATATGAATGGTAGTGACATTTATAACATTATGTATTAAAAATAAGTAAGTATCCTCCAAATATATATTTTATATGTGTGTAAAGAAAACCACTTCATTCGATATACAAGTGCTTTTCTTAAGTTACCCATGATGCAATACGACCTTACCCAGAATGCCTCTTTGAAGTGATAATAAACAGCTGTGAATGATAAGAGTGGGTTGTTCTTATTAACCTGTACGGCTACATTAATATTAACTCTGATTAATATTAATTTTATATTTTGAATATATAAATAAGATCGGAATAAGGGCTTTAAATGTAGTTTGTTTTGTTACAGGTGAGTGAATGTATTGTATTAACAGCTAACAACTTATAATTAATGTTAATATATATTGTAAATAAAACTTTTGTCACAGAGATAAACGAAATCAAGTCTTTATTTCACTACCATTTATCATTATAAAATATATATATATATATATATATATATATATATATATATATATATATACACATATAAACAGGAGTACAGTAAAAACCTTCAATAAAAAATGAGTTTATTTGTTTATCGATAAAAATCTTATTTTGGAATATGCAAATGAGCATAATTTTTTCAATGTTTTCGTCACGCATAGGAGAATTTTTTTACCTGGTTAAAATTGCACTGATTAGGTGGTTGAAGATTATGTAAAAGCATAACTATACATAATTTTTTTATTTTAATGTATGTGTTTGTAATCCATATCAACAAACACATAAATGTTTAAACATGACAATTTGTTAAATTTTTTTTTAACATTAAACTATTTTAAAAAATAATAATAAAAATGTTACACTACGAAAAAGGGTATATGACACATATACATTTAAAAAAAATATATACAAATTAATTACTGTCTACTTCGTGTTTTTATTGAACACTTCTGCTTTTGAATAACCAGAACTTTACTCAATGCTTTCTTCGATTTCGATAGAAGTTGATGGAAGTTCAGAAATACCTTGCACTGGATTTTGAGCCATTGGAAGTCCCAGAAGCGAGACTTATCTGATATAAAAAGACCGCGTGAGTAGGCATCGCCTTTTAGGATCTTCTTTATATTTGTCTTTGGCCCAATGTAAATCTCTCCTGACACATAGCTCTTACTAAAGTGCATCCGGTTTTTAGAACTCACAAATCATATTTATTAATATATCCATACGAAAATATTTGTGCTTAGATAAGGTTTCTTTGTCTGACAAGTTCCAAAGCATTATCAAAATACTTTGTCATTAAGTTCGGCTCTAAAATTAATCCACCATTTATTTAAAATTTATTTTTACATATAGTTATTGTTTATTAACAACAAATAAACATTATTGTTATAATTTAATTTCAAATGGCATACCTCCTCATTTATTCTAATTTTACATAAACATGTTTCGTGATTCTCATTCTATATTCAGAATTCTAAATTAAATAAACACCATAATACTTTTTACAAATTAACATTACAATCAAAATATTTTACCTTGTTTCTGCGTTGTTTTCACATTTTCACTAATTATTAAAGGCACTGAACCTATTTTAGCCAACTGTACTATGTCCAACTTTAGTTTACCCTCATGGCTCACAAACATTACCAACTTAGAACTATTTATATCAATGATTATTTATTAAACTTATTGACAATATTCGTTTTTAAATACTTGTTAGCAATATTCATTTTATAATTAATTCTTTTAATTCAGCTTTAATATTAATTATATTTTTTATTTGTCAATAATATATGCATAGTTTCCCATTTTAATACGCTTTTATTAACTTGTTATGATTATTAAGTCGTATTTATGTAATTGGTAACATTTTTAGAATCCTGAATATGGGAATGAGAATCACTAAACATATTGATAATAAAATTATAATAAATGAGGATTTATGCCATTTGAAATTGAATTAATAATACCAACCTCCTTCAAAATAAATTGAAATTAAATTATTTTTATATTTTAAAATGTGACTATTCGAGTTTTGAGCTATGAAAATAAGAAATATAAACAAACAAACTAAATACAGACGTAATTCTAAACCCTGATAAATGGGCTTGGATTATCGTGAGTTTGGTGTATCAACAACGAAAAATCATTCTTGATTGATCAAAAATTGATCATTCTTGATTAAACTAACGATATACAAAAAATAAAATTAAATTAATATGTATTTATTAATTATGATGACCATATTTATTTTGTATTATTCATTTTATTTATTTTTACTACTAAATTCTTCATATTGATAATGATGCTGTTTAATAGTCCGCAAAATAAAAATTAATTTTTCACTGAGAACAAGTAATTTATTATTTATTATTAAAAGTTGTGTAAAAGAGGAGAGTGTGGTCCGTTGAAGAAATTTGAAATAAAATTAATAACTATCGAACTTCTATTTTTAAATTCACATAATTTTTAAATATCACTATTTACGATTCTCATTTTTTTTTCTTTTTATGTTGAAACCTAAAGCTGTAAATTTTTTTTTGTTTTTTTAATACTAAAAAATATGAAAATGTTTATTTATGAATTAATTAAATAAATACTTTATTGAACATTTTTATTATTGATATTTGTATTTCGAATAACGACAAGGACTTTAAAATTTCTATAATTGCCACTACGTTTAATATAAATTATTTTTATTATTTTTTCACTAATATATATTGGTTTTATAAAGTCCATATCGTAATTCTGAAAGCCTAGATGTTATTGGTATGCAGTATTACAGATTATTACAGTATTATGCAATATTACAGTATTGTTAGATGTGATTGGATCAATGAATCTCTTATTTTGAAATCATAGCTTAAATTCATTTGAAGTACTTATATTAAAATTGATTTAATGATTTTATACCACTGTATCCAATCTATTGGAACCATCTATATTTTCAATTTAAATGGCGAATTTAGCTTCTATTGGTAGGATTGGCGTGGGAGAGGAAGGCAGCGACATCACGGCATGGCATTCGCTTATGTTGGCAATTTTATCACTTTTTTTATCTTCTATTATTCACGTGTTTCGAGTTAGTAACTATCTATTTCTTAGTATATCGTAAATAAAGATTTATTTCTATGTTATAAATAAATAAATAAAAAATTCTGCAGGTAATCCTGCCTTATGAGATAAATAGTTAATACTAAATAAAGTTACATAATCCATTAAAGAATTATAAAGACTCTTGTATTCACAATACACACGCATATATTTATATAATGATTTTATATTACAATAAGGTAATGAAATAACGACAAAATTGCGTTACTTTCTGTAACAAAAGTTTTATTTATGCCTCATATTTGCATCAACTATTAAACAATTCTATTAGTTGTTAATATAAGGGATTCACTCACCTGTAACAAAATAATATTATTAGGTTTATATTAATCTAGTTGTAGAGGTTAATTGTTTACAATAATAAACAACTTATTCTTATCATTCACAGCTGTTTGTTATGACTTCAAATAGGCATTATGGGTAATGGTGGTAGTATTGCATTCTGGGTAGGTAACTTAAGAAAAGCACTCGTTCATATGTGCTATATCTAAATGGATATATTTATTCTTATTTAACAGATAATGGGCTGACTATAAGGTGTGACAAAAAAAAATAAAAGTTTTAAATTAAAATGAAATAGGTACGTTGATTTGTTTTTAGGTATATATTAAGATACAATATCGGTGGTTGTCTTAAAAAAGTGAATAATTCAAATTAACTTGAAAATGAGTCACCTATTAACTTTCAATGCTGAATTTCTAATATCTGCGTTACGAGAAATTTGTTAAGTTGTGCTTCTTAAGGCCTTAAAGCATCTATTTTGACACTCATAGTATTTTTATTGTAATTGAACAATTTGGAAAAATGATCAACTGAAAAGTGCACAATTTTGGCTTATCTACTTATTTACGAAACCCCCCTGGTTTAATTGGTTTAGGGGTGTATAATTAGATTTGAGGGAGAAAAACTGCATTTTCCTCCATAAACAATTATCTTTTAACAAAGAAATAAAATAGGGTTATGATATAAATGAAAAAAAAAAAAAATCTAGATTATTTTTAAGTTGTCATTAAGATTTTTTTCTTTGAATTTTTCAACTAGCACCAAAGTATTTTCTTTCAATAGAAAAAATAAATTAGGAATCTTTGAAATTAAATATACACTCTTTTATATAATTGAATTATCATTTGTTTTTTTGGACAGCTCGTTTATAATTTTAAATTGAATATGAAGTAATTTAATACACACAACACAATCTTTGACATGGATATGTTTTTTTATACTTCATACATTTTTGGTGTAACGTTTTTTTCACAGTCAAAAATGTAATAATTTGACAAGCTCTTGCTCAATTGGTGATGCTGGTATGCAACATTTTTCGACAGTTTTTTAATCATAAATTTAATGGAGTATAATTTTTGTTATATAACATTTGTTAATTTAACCTACTGTTTAGGAGCTATATTGGTTTGAATGAAAAAAGTCATGTATACTTTTTTTTTTTAATTGTGGCTTTTTGATACGAATATGGAATATTTTTTTTTCTTTTTTTTATTATTATAATGGATCATAATCTGTTATTCGGCGTTTTCTCTTATCCGGTGTCGGTCCCAAAATCGTCAGATATGAGGGGGGGGGGGGGGGGAGTGTACTGCATTTGTTTTGACATCGATAGGTCTTTTGGAAGAGGTTTATCTTTTTTTGGTGAAACGTTTTAATCACATTTAAAAATACAACATTTTGACATGTTCTAGTTCTGTTGTTGTTGCTCAAATCGAATATTGGCGACAGTTTCCTGATCAGAAATTTAATGAAGAATATTTTGTTTTATATATCAATTTCTGCTAGGACTTACCGTTTAGGAGCCATAATGGTTTGAATTAAAAAAGTCACGTTTAAAACCTCTTTTTTCTCTTAACTTTTTTTTATTTCTAATAATCATTGATTGTTAATTTGATTTAATTATTATTTTAAGTAATTTATTCCTTTTAATTCTAAACTGTAAATTAGGGATAGCAGAATATTATAAATAGACATATCCATGTTCTTTTGTTTTTCCCAATCAGGGAGAAAACAATTTATTTAATACAGATTTTTTACTGTGTTACACTCTTGTAATATAATTATTTTTTAGAGATAATTGCTATTTCTTAACATACATTGCATCGTTTATTCCTTGTTGTAAGTGAATTTTCCCATTACAATGAACCTGAGAAGTGGGGTAGGGTATTACTCAGAAGCTAAGCTGCGGTTGCGTCAGTTAATTAGTTAACCATTAGCTACCGACCCATTCTCATGAAATATTCACGTGCCCCTAGATCTGTATCTCGGTGGCAGTGGAAATTAATACATCGACATTATGGAAATGGAGGGGACACTGTGTTAGGCCTTACGACACAGCCGAAAACTAAAACCTGTTTCAGGTTGTTCGACCGACTTTCGAAACTGTTTAAGGTTGAAACTTAGCTACTCAATATGGGCATGGTAGGTTATGGAAACAACTACGTGTAAATTTTACAAGACAATACGACTTCTTTGTGAGAAATTTGCATTGCGGAAATGTTCTGCTTATGCAATCTTACAAAAAACTAGTGAAACGACAATAAATTAATATATACTAAACTTTATAGACTCGGATATGTATCAATCATATTATCAACTGTATATTTTATATTTTTATGAATTTTTAAACTTTTGTAATATTATTTTTAATTTCAAGCGTTTTTCCTCCAGCTATTCTAAATATGTTACATATCAAGAATTTTTTTATATTTTTTTTATTTATACATTTTTAAGTATGTTTAGTCAGAATGAAAAAAAATTTAGGTGTTATTAATAATACAATATATTATTATTATATTAATATATAGTAATATATATATATATATATATATATATATATATATATATATTAATATATAATATATATAGTAATATATATTAATAATTATATTAATATATTATTAACATCTCGTTTGTTGACTTTAAGAAAGCTTACGACTCAGTGGATAGAAGATCGTTACTGGAAATACTAAAAGAATACGGAGTAGATCAAAAGACTCGAAAACTAATAGAACTTACACTAACGGACACCGAATCCAAGGTAAGATTTAGAGGGATCAGCAGCAAACCTTTCCAAATAAAAACAGGACTTAGACAAGGAGACGGCCTCTCCCCAACATTGTTTAACGTTGTATTGGATAAAATAATGAAAGAACTATGGAAAGTTAATAATACGGGTGCGATTATAGGGACCAAGAACAACCATGTCAAGTAAGATGCCTTGCCTACGCAGACGATCTTGCCCTTTTAGCGGAAACGGAAGAAGAAGCGATCGAACAAATAAACATCCTGACAGAAATTTCGGAAAAAACAGGTCTACATATCTCTTACGAAAAAACAGAATTAATGACTACCGACCCAGACTTCAAAAAAAAATCAGTGGAAACCAAATACGGAACAATAAAAGTAACAAACAAATTTAAGTACCTAGGTGAGGCTATATGTAGCAACGGTTCGGAAAAAGAAAGTATAAAGGAAAGAATAACTAAACTACAGAAACTATCTTTTGCAACCACTAACGTTTACAACAAAAAAATCCTGTCCACAAAAGCAAAAATAAGACACTACAACACTGTCGTTAAACCTGTGATTTTATACGGGACAGAAACTACTTGCATTCCTAGTCTGGAAGAATTACTAAGGATTGAACGGAGAATTCTGAGAAGGATCTATGGCCCCAAAAAGACTCAAGAAGGATACAGGCTTAGACCCAACCGGGAAATCTATAAAGATACAACGGACATAGAAACGGAAATCCGGGTTAGAAGACTGAAATTCTATGGACATTGTTCAGAAAATCCATGGATATAAAAGCTCAGGAGGATATATGAAACAGATGAAAGATTAGGTATAACGGACCAGGACTGTCAGGACAGAGAAAGATATAGAAACAGACTTAAGGAATCGAAGGTTGTTGTGGGCAGAAGAAGTTCAAAAAAGGGAGTGGCGTGGACAGAAGAAAGGAAAAAGAGACACGGAGAAATAATGAAAGAAAAATGGAAGGAAAGAAAAAAACAAGAGAGGAGCCAAAAATTGATATTCGCGTGGTCTCTAAGGCCGTTTCGTGAAAAAAAAAAAAAAAAAAAAAAAAAAAAAAAAAAAAAAAAAAAAAAAAAAAAAAAAAATATATATATATATATATATATATATATATATATATATATATATATATATATTAATGTCTATTCTATTGAATTATGAAATTATGATAAAAACATAATTTAAAAAAATAAATAACTTTTTTTTTTAATATTAATTATTGAAATTTACATCTGTACAAAATACATATATACATCAAGTAAATGTGTTGATAATGATTATGATGTCAAAATTTAAAAGGAACTACTCATCAGTAATACTTCAATAAAAATTCTACATTAGAAGGTCTCTAGGCAATCTTCTTTTCAGACGCCTCTGAGGTTTGTCGGGAATGGAGAGGGACGAAAGGTCAGAAACTAGTGGATTGGAGTGGTTATGGAGCTTACTATAAAAGAATAAGTAGCTGGTTTGGCATAAATCATAAATCAGCAACATATAGAACTTAAAGATCTTTATGGATAAGTCTGTGACATAGAAAGGAGCGTTGTAAGGATTGGATACGCGATGAATTGGATGGTTTAGTGGAGCCCCAAAGCTTCATACGTCCAAATAGGTTTAATCACAGTCATATATATGAGTCTTTTGTAATTAATTGGGAGCTTTGAACGTTTGTCTAATAAATATTGAAGTAATCTGTAACGACGGGCAGTTTCTTGTCGTTTCAGTCTTGTTTGTGGATTCCAAGTAAGACGTTTGTCCAAGTGGAGTCCTAGGTAGTGGATCTGTTCAACAGGAACTAGTGGAATATCATTGAAGGATACTGTAGGACAGGAGATTGTAGATTTATGACGAAGGGGAAAGGTTATTTGGATTCTCCATTTTTGAAGCCATTCTTGAATGCTTAGGATATGGGATTGGAGTGTTTGGGAGGCAATGAGGGGATCATTGTTTACTGATAATAATCATGTGCCGTCAGCATTAGTGGTGATCAGTAGGGGTGTCAGCTGTATTTGAAATTTTAATTATAAGCTGCTCTTAGTTTTAAAGTTTTTTTTTTTTTTTTTGTGATTTTAGTTATTACTTTCTTGAGAAATCTCAATCTTGTATTTAGCATTGATCTTGTAGTTAAGGATACGCAATAGTTTGTGTACATTCGGCAGCACTGTTTCTACCGATGAACGCCACATCCGATCTTGCCGTTCCATATTGCAAACGATGAACTCAGCGATGACTCAGACGCGGGGGTGGACCAAGAGGCTAAAGAAGGGTAAATGAGGCTGCAAGGTCTTCCGGCTCTACCCACGTCCTTACTGACCCACTATTGGACCTCTCCTAACATCTGTATCCTTCTTGATCCTGTTAGTTTAGGGAACGTACCAATCAGCTGGATAGGTGTAGTCAAGGAAGATTAATTCATCTCATTAAAGAAATAGGGAATTGTAGTTTTACTCTGCTTGTTATGAATGGAATGAAAGATAACATACAGGTTGATGGGTTGGGTTCTAGTATTTAAGGGTTGGATGAAAGGGCGCAGGGTAAGGTCATGAATATAGGTAGGTTCTTGGTTTTTAAAGATTGGAATATTAATTTATCTTTTTTTTACTCTGATTATAATACACAAGTATTGATTGTGAAAATACGCCGTTTTTGCATTCGATCTTTAGCGATTCTTTACATTTATTTGGTATAATCGAATAGTTTGTGTAATCGAACCTTTGAGTTATTTCCCCGTACAGAGTAAATTAGTCCAGTCAATAAACATATCGTAGACTGCATGGAATATGCGATAATTTTTGACTTCATAGCTTCGTTTGGAATAGTTGGAAGGTAAACACACTAAAAGTCTGTCACCCGCTAACGGTGGGGAAGGGGAGAAGTTTTTTGGGTCTTTCAATAATATCTCGAAAATGGTAGACTCTAGAAAAAATATGTTTCGAATAAACATAAAAGCTAATTAAATTTCCTATAAAGTTCACTTTATATAAATTTGTCGTAATTCTAACCGTTTACGAAATATACGTAATTGAAAATCGATGATTTCCGGGAAAAAACATATGTTACATCACTTTTTGTCAAACTTTTGCTTCTATTACGTTCCACAATCGGTTCTCAGAAAAAATGTCAGAATGAAAATAGTAGAGGTAAACAGTTTTTTTATTTCTAAAGTTGTCGATTTTTAATAACGTATATCTCGAAAACCGTTGGAATTTTTACGTATACGTATATAATTAATTTTATAGGAAATTTAATGAGATTTAATTTTGATCTGCTACATATTTTTCTAGGGTCCACCGTTTTCGAGATATAATCGAAAAACAACATTGGGACCTTCTCCCCTCCCTCCTTTAGCTCACCCCCCAGGGGCGGGGACTTTTAGTATGTTTACCTTCTAACTATTCCTAACGAAGCTATGAAGTCAAAAATTATCGGATATTCCATGGACTCTACGTCCCTCATTTCAGCGCTCATTGACTGGACTAAATTCAGATTTGAGAATTCGCTAAAACTTATATCAGTCCTAAAGGAATTGATAAAGTAATACAAAACATGTGTTTTTTTTTTTTGTTTACATTCGATAGTAACTTTGCAGTTGTAGGAACAAAATCATTGAAATAAAACAAATTTAATTCAGACCTTAAGGAATATAGCTTTTTCTTTATCATATTATGATCACTGTAACTATCTGCTGTTCATTAATAGTACAACTGTTCCACGGGAGGTGTACAATGAAAAAGGGGGATGTTCCCTCTTGTTCTGCTCACCCTCACAGCTGGTTTTTTTTTTATCTTGCCAAGAGTCAAAAATAAGAGGGCTTTGGGGAGCATTGCTCTTCCTAGTATAATAAAGAAAACCTAATGAAGAACAATTTACAAATGTTACAAAAGTTAGTATTATCAGGTGATTATAAAATAAGATTTTTTTTTTTTTTTTTATTTATATCTATTTATTGAAATTTACAACTGTACATAAAAACATACATCCAGTAAATGTGATAATGACAAAAATAATAAAATGACAATGCTTGTGAAGCAACTACCCATTGGTAGCACTTCAATAAAAGTTCTATTTGAGAAGGTCCCGGGGCCATCTTCTTTTCAGACGCCTCGGAGGGTTGTCAGGAATAGAATGGGTAGCAAGTTAAGAGACTAGTGGATTTGAATGGTTACGGAGTTTACAATGAAAGGATAGGTATCTGGTTTGGGCTAAATCAGCAACATATGGAACATTGAGGTCTCTATGGATAAGTTTATTTGTGACAAAGTAGGGAGCATTGAGGATTTTTCGAAAGATTTTGGACTATAAGGATTGGATAGGAGATGAATTGGATGGTTTAGTGGAACCCCAAAGCTCAACTCCGTACGTCCAGATAGGTCTAATAACAGTCATGTATATTAGTCTTTTGTAATTAATTGGGAGCTTTGAACGTTTGTCTAATAAATGTTGAAGTAATCTGTAACGACGGGTAGTTTCTTGTCGTTTTAGTCTTGTATGTAGATTCCAAGTTAGAAGTTTGTCCAAGTGGAGTCCTAGATAGCGGATCTGCTCAACAGGGATTAGTGGAATATCATTAAAGGATACTGTAGGACAGGAAGTCGTGGGTTTACGGCGAAGCGTAAAGGTTATTTGGTGAGATTTTTATGGATTTATTTTAATTCTCCGTTTTTGACACCATTCTTGAAGGGTTAGGATATGGGATTGGAGTGTTTGGGAGGCAATGAAGGGGTCATTGTTTACTGATAACACACATGTGTCACCAGCGTAAGTGGTGAGGACAGTGGTAGGATGAGTTGGAATGTCTACTTTAGAAATGAATTTAAACTAATAAGTTTTCTTATTTATACACTAGAATAACAAGAAACTTCTCTATTGGTTTTCATTGGTACTGCTCATTTGTAATTGTTACTATTAGGGATTCTCAATTCCACCGATTCATGAGAAAATAATCGATAAGCCGACCTCGATTCCTATCGAGCCAACCGATAGATATTAGCTCTATGGACACATATATAAGGTCTTTAGAACAAAAACCAGCTAAGTCCATATATTTTATTTTATTATCGAGATCATAAGTTCAAGCGATGTTTTATTTACTGGCCTGACGATTTGTTAAACCTGTTAAGTTCGCTTCAAAATGACCTTTAAAGATCAGTTTTCATGCAAATCTTGAGTCCATAGTTAACCTGGGAGACGGTAGGAGCGCTAGATAGACTGATTATTAAATAACATTTCGGCCATGAATGGACTTCAAATCCTAATTTAGGGTACTATTTGCCGACCTTAAAAAATGCTGATGATAAAAAAGAAGCAGATATAACTCATTTGGACAATGAAGATGCAAATGAAAGTGTTTTCGTTCAATTTTAATAAACAATTATTTTAAATATGATGGATGATCTTTGTCAGAAAAAAAATAAGATTAAAAAATAAGATCTAATTTCAAATGCAAGAAATTAGATGCTGAAGAAATAAAGGAACGTTTGAAAAATACTGCGTTTAAGGGAGTTAGATTTCTTTGATCTCTTGCTGATTTACTTATATATACATCGTAAATCATTAAAGTTCCTGAAAAACAACTAGTTAACTGCTAGTTGTAGCAAAAACAATTGCTAGTTTTTGATGATGCCACTGAGTGTGGTCTGCTTCTTCAATACTCATAATGAACCATTACTGAACGGTCGGACGCCGCCGCCACTTCCTAATCTCTGCCTCATTCTTGATTCTCCCCGACCACTTCCTCATTAGACCAACGGACAAAGCGTGGGTACAGTTAGAGGTGAGTATTGAGGTGGCGACTTTTTGAAGTAGGAATGGTTCAATGTCCGATGGAATGGTTAATACCAACTTCCAATTACCTGGTTTACGATCCTCCTCAGTCTTGTTAAGCATCCTTTGAAGTTTGGGGTAGTTAATTAGGTGGGCTATGAAAGGTATGCATATCTTTCTCATGTTAACTAAACCATCTATTGTTAACAAATTGCATTTCATTTGAATCATTCGAAATTAATTTATTATTTTTATGAGGATATATATATATATATATATATATATATATATATATATATATATATATATATATATATATATATATATATATGTTTAGTAAGGTTCTTGAGGTTCAGTCATAAAATAAAAAATCAACTATTTTGGCGTCGTTTCGAGACTATATTGTTCTCATAATCATGCCCTACAGTGAAAAAAACAGGTTACAATAAAATTATATAAATTATACAAGGTATTTCAAAACATAAAGTTGGCTACAGTACAGTTAGGTATATAACAACATGTGTAGGGTAATAAAAATATATATAATTACAGAATATAGAGGAGTATGAAGGTACTTACAATATTACTGGTGGATATGAATAGACTAACAATTCTAGTACACAACTAACCTAGGGGAGTGAGTTTAAACAGACAGTTACAAAGGTTAGTGGGGAAAAACACTATTTCTTAAAAATTAAGTTAAAAGGACTGTGTGGGTATTCCCAAAGGTATTCTTAACTTAATTTTTAAGAAATAGGGTTTTTCCCCACTAACCCTTGTTAACTGTCTGTTTAAACTCACTCCCCTAGGTTAGTTGTGTACTAGAATTGTTAGTCTATTCATATCCACCAGTAACATTGTAAGTAGCTTCATACTCCTCTATATTCTGTAATTATATATATTTTTATTACCCTACACATGTTGTTATATACCTACCTGTACTGTAGCTACTTTATGTTTTGAAATAACTTGTATAATTTTATTGTAACCTTTTTTTTTCACTGTAGGGCATGATTATGAGAACAATATAGTCTCGAAACGTCGCCAAAATAGTTGATTTTTTATTTTATGACTGAACCTCAAGAACCTTGCTAAACATTTAATAGTAACAGTCAAGAAATTTATCCATATATATATATATATATATATATATATATATATATATATTTCATATATAGCGACAAATGTGTGAGTGGGGATTTTGCTTGCATGTGTTTCATATCGGCATTGGATATTTCCAAAACTTAGTGGTATTCCCATGTATAGGTAGATGAAAGTTCCATTTTGGAAATACCTACATTAACCCTTATATTTTTATCCCTTGCCTTTCTTTCCCCAAATTTCTCCAGTTCAGTTTGTATATTCGAATCGTTATAATTTAGAAGTAGATAGCATATCCACCAGTAGCATTGTAAGTAGTTTCATACTCTGTGTTTCCATTATTATATCAGAGCTTTTCGTATATCTTCATTTATTGATTCCATATAATTATTATTGTTTACATTTTTATTGTATCTAACAGCCGCACAGTGAGGCCGCCAATGGACAAAAGTCTAAAATGCGATATTTTTTTCCAACTTGGTTTCCTTTAGTAATCCTTTCATAGTGACCTCAACGATATGGTATTGTAGCTTTTTAACCCATATTACAAAAGCAAAGGATAGAAATCATGTTTGAACAATTGGCAGATCGCTTATCTGTCTCATCGATACATTTTCAATTTATTGGGCCCTTAAGTACACATCAACGTCACTTAAAGTTTTAGAATGGCAGGCATCGAAGAAGGTGAGTAATAACCATTTTTTCCTTAATATCTTTAAATAACATTTTTTCGTTAATATATTTATTACATTTTTAAAAAAACAACTACAAATCGACATATTTCAATTTCGTTACCCAAAACATTCATAGTTTTTGAAATATTTTGATTTAACAACAAATATACATCATGAATATAGAAATCATTCCTGCTTTGAACTGCTTTGAATGGTTCTCTGTTTATTTCTTTAAGAAAACATAGACCTGAAAAACATTGATTTCATTAATATTTTATATGTGTGTATGTATATCAATATTTTAATATCTTCGGACCCTTTCATATCTGCAAGCAGGAATGCAAGCCACTCAAATTCAAAGCACAATTTAGAGGACATTAAAAAATATCTTTTGGGCGATGACGAATATTCTATGGATTCACTTCAATCTCACCTACGTCACCTGATAAGAGTATGTTAACGAGCAGTGACTCAATATAATTTTCAGATGTACCTTAATCAATTCATGTATTAGAAATTTTATTGTTGTGATATTAGTTATTATTTTGTAAGTCTAAAAAAACTTAATTTGTATTCAAAGATCTCTAATATATTGTTTTTTTAATGTTCAACAGAGAGTTTTCTTTAAAAGTCCGATTTAAAGAAATTGCAATATGTCGAATTGATGTTGTTTTTTTTTTAATGTTACAAAGATTTTATAAGTCTTTCCCGTCAAGAATGACTTTTGTCTACTTCGACCGTAAGAGCGCCGCACTGTGAGCCCCATTAATTAGTTACATATACGTTATTTTTAATAGTTATTTTCTATTGGAATTGATAACTGTCATTATGGTTGGTGACAAAAGGGTAAAACAGATTTTTTTAACGAATTGCTATATAGAAACTGTTATTTTTAACTGCTAATTTTAACAGTTATTTTTAATTATAACTATTCGTTTGATGGATTGATGTATTCAAAAAGATTGATTCAAAACTCTGATATTTAGAAATTTAAATAATATCCTTATTATTTTTTTTTTTAGATTAGTAAAAGGATAGCTTAATTATTATTCTTTTTTTCATATTTTTTTTTAAATTAAGACCCTCTAAAATAAAAAAAAAATAAATGATAAAAGTTAGATAAGCTATTTTGGCTGTGATGGTGAGGGGAGTGGTTTTTCTATTCCAGACTCCATTCGTTCTGCAGTTAATGGCTACCGGTCTTGTGGTTCTGTCAAAGAAGAATTTTGAGTTCGTTATGGAATAAAAAATAACTTTTTAACTAAGAAAAAACAAAACAAAAAAGCCTTGGAATTTCGCTGTCTCAATTACCTAGGGGAAAAAAGTTATATTTAAACTTTCCTTCTAAGCTGAAAATATGCTTCCATAGAAACAGAAATTTTTGATAATCATAAAGTAGTTGTGTATTAAACAAATAATTTATAATAAATTCATCTAATATATATACATGTTAATATCTAATAGGTATTTTGAGCGGCATTTTATGAGATTTTTATTCCGAAACATCCGATAATTTTATAATAATTAGTTGTTTTTTTTCGTTTCTCATTATGATATTAATGAAAATATTCCGAAAGAATGATTTGGGAAAAATAAATGGTTTCACGAATCCTCGAGGGTTCTCACCTTGTATCCTTATGGTAATATTATGTTGATGGACTTCCAACAATAAAGATTGTAGTTTCGTTCTAAATGTGGATTAGCCCACACCAGATACCTGGTACACCAGATCCTTTCATAGTAATCTCCATAATCACAAATCCGTTAGTTTCTCAACTTGCTTCCCACTCCATTCCTGATAACTCTCCGAGGCGTCTGAAACCTAGAGATCTTAATTTTTAATAAAGTGCTACTGATGAGTAGTTCTTTTCAAGTTTTAACATGTTATTATAATCGTTGTCAATACATTTACTTGATGCCTATATTTTGAACAGTTGTAAATTTTAATAAATTGTTATAATAAAAAAAATAATAAAGTAATAAACATAAATACGAGTCGTAACAGTCATATTCAACTGTTTAGTCTCCTCTTTATTAACATTTTCGTTTCTCAAAATAGCTATTTTGTAAAGGCGGTGGGAGTGAGAGGGAATGGGAGGCCATTATTTTTTGGATCTGAAGTGTTTATGATAATATTTTTATTTATAAATTATCATTGTAGAATTAATTTTTTTATAATTGAACAATAATTTTAAATAAAAATTATATTTCTTATAATATATTTTTGGCTTGCATTTTATAAAGCTTGAATAATTATGTATAATAAAAAAAAAATTAAAAAAAGCATTGAATACTGTTGTCAGACTGGTCGGACCACAATGAATAGTATGTTGTCTTGCAGCCTAAGTTATTTCCTCTTCGACCGGTTTAGATTTACTGGCTGTCTGCTGTTGCAAACCTTAAGATAAAATAACCCGTTGAGCAAGGGATAATGAAAACATTTTAAAGAATTTTATAACATTTTTTCGGATTATAACATCTCTTAATAAGAAAATGTAGGATGTATCAATTAGTAAAAGATGTTTAGTGAAAATTATTATGAATTAACATAATTCACGAGCACAATTTGCCGTGACTGTACATAATTAGATATCTTGTTAGTTTTCCTCATTTAAAAATAGAAATAGTTCCCACTCTGAGTTTTTTCTTGTAAACATCCTGGGTTGGGATATTAATAGTATATTTTAAATCATGCAAACTTTATTTATTATTTTTATTTGTTAACTTTCGATAATTCAATAAAAAAATTAGGCGATTCCAGCAATTTCTTTTTATTTAAAATAAATATTTGTTAAGAAAACTTAATTTATAATAAGTTCTCTTCCTTACTACCTCATTTAGTGTGTATAGAACATTTTCAGTTACCATCAGCTGATTAAATCAGGACTAAATAATTCTAATTTTTTATAATAGTTAAAAATAAAAAATCGATAAATGGCCTCATAATCAATTCCAAAATCGATTAAAAATAAATTAGATATATTATAAATTCTTCAATGAAGGAGTAACTTATATTGATCAATAATAGTATTATAAACAGCATTCAACTCCTCTTTATTAATAGTAAAAACATGTAACATGTTATAACTATTAATAAAGAGGAGTTGAATGCTGTTTATAATACTATTATTGATAAATTATATATATTTTTATGGATACTTACTTGGTTGTTACTAAAGTCCTTTTGCATATGTATGCTTTATATCTTATTACATGTCTGTTTTTTTAAACTAGTCTTTGATATTTACTATTGTGTATATAAGTAATTTAACAATAAGTAATATTGTAAGTACCAATAAGTAAATTTAACAAAATTATTACAATGACTTGTCAGTAGCATGTACAGAATTACTCACTAGTAGCACTTGTCTCTTGGCCGTCTTCTTTTCAGACGCCTCAGAGGATTATCGGGAATTGAGTGTGAGGCAAGGTGAGATACAAGTGGATTTGAGTGGTTATGGAGCTTACCATGAAAGGATAGGTATCTGGTTTGGGCTCAATCTGCAACATTAAGATCTTTATGGATAAGTTTATTGGTGACAAAGTAAGGAGCATTGAGGATTTTACGAAGGATTTTGTACTGGAAGGTTTAGTAGATCCCCAAAGCTGAACTCATTAGGTCAAAATGGGTCTAATTATTGTCATGTAAATAAATAATTTCGTAATATATTGGAAGTTTTGAACTCTTGTCTTGTAAATGTTAGAGTAGCCGGAAACGACGGGCAGTTTCTTGACTTTCAAGTCTGATATGTTACCCATATTTTTGCCAGTAGTTCGATTTGTTGCGAGTACAACTCCTTTGGTTTTGAGGCAAAAACTCTTCACTTCAAATTTTATACGTTCTAGTAATAGTCAAAAACCAAACATTTTTAAAAAAGTGAGCAATTGATCCAAACAAAGTTTTTTCTGATGCTCAATATAACGCAATATAAGATGAGGCCTAACGTTGCGACATTTTTTCCTTGATCAATCAAGAACAATGGAAGGGGCATTGTGGTGCTACAAACTGGCTTAAACTCTTGTTGTTCAAAGCATTGCGTCCACTTCCCGACCATGAGGACAATCTTCCATCAAATCACAAACCACTTTTTTCCCAAACCGATCCAAACGAACGGCTTGGATTTCGGCGGCTGCCTTTGTGCGTAAATCGTTTTTCTTGTTTAATATTTTCTTCTTACATTGCACTTTTTAAATCTGCAAATGTCCATGTAAAGCCAAATCTAGTCACAAGAAGTTAAAGGATTAGTCAAAGTAAACATTGTTATAAATAGCAGAAACAAATCCATTCTTATGGTGTTAATTATGAGAGTTGGAATTTAGAGTTCTTTTGAAGCTTAGAGACATTTGTACAGCTCAGAAAATTTTTTATAATGTATAATTACAGTATTTGTGCCTATTCATAACCAGCTTCATCATCAATATTCATTTAACTGAATCCCTATACTAAAGAAATCTGTAAAAAGGAAAAAAAAAAAAAAAAAAAAAAAAAGATAAACTAGCTAAATATGAATTCGTTGACATATCCGCGATTAATAACCTCAATAACCTTATAATATACCTACATTTTAAGAAACGTCAAATAAATAAATACTTTTTTATTCAGTTAAAATTGTAGTAATCGATTAATGTAGGTACTTAATTTAATGTTAAAAAGCTTAGACTACATTCACGCATTGTTTATTTTATACCAAATATAGTTCAACCCTGATTGTTTATTGATAGGTTTTCTTTCTCTTAACCTTTATATCGTATTAACAAAATATTTGCTCAAGGATTTTGTCAGGCCTCCAAAAAAGTCTGAACTTTTTCATCAACCCATCTTAAAAAGTACATATTATTGGATCTAGGCTAGTGTAGCAAAACTCTTTGCTAAGGCTTGTAACCTAGGATTTATTTAAAAGAATTTATTTACCGTAATTTTTAAACCCGCAAACCTCTCCTGTGTATGTTTATCCTACACCTATCGACCTTTACTGAGGGGTTGAGGCATTGGCCTCGCTCAAAGTGTTTCTGAGCCTGGAAATAATCGAATTTTATTCCCGAATAAACAGGACCTTCGTTATTTTGGCATCTTTTCAATCGTACTTCACATTCATGAGCCTCCATTGTTTCTATTTTAAACTGACGCCCTTACTAGAAGTAATATCATCTCTTGATTTCACGGCTCCTGTCACTTAGACGTAAATGTTCTTCATTCTGGAAAATAAATTTTTTTCCAGAGGGTTTCCTAAATATTCTGAGAAGCAACCAGTCTTATCCAGTAGAAAATTCTAGGAATAGAAACATATCTATGTTTTACTTTATTTTGCCTTAATCAGTCACCTCCACTTCTGTTCTATTGTTTTAACTATTATTGTTCGATTATAGTATATGATTTTTATATTGTTTATTTTTATTTTTATATATATTGCAGTTTTATTGTGTTTCATATAGGAATAGTTTTTCCTCCTTTTTTTTTAAGTTAAAGTCTAACACTTTTGGGTCTTGTCTCCACTAACCCCGCCAGTGATTTTATCTAGTAACAGTAATCTAGCGATAAAGTAAAACAAGTGAATTAAAAGAAACATATGTTTTTATTTAATTGAAATTTTATATGCGTAGTAATAGTGCCTTAAGCTAAATGTCAGTTAAAGTAACAGTATTTGTCAAAACCGTAACCCTTAAAAATGTCAACTTCATTGTTAGTTTTCCCATAAGCAACTTTATTCTAATTTTTCCTAATCATTAAAAGGCTAGATTATGTTAATTTAAGCAGAATTAATATGTCTATATGTCTGACGAACTTCATAACTGTGTGGCTTAGCTGATGTGGCCTTATTTGCAATACATTACATTCTGTAAAAAACTCTTTGCTTGTTCCTCTTCATTACATAATTCATAAACTTTAATAAGATTTATCTTAGTTGTTCTACTAACCGCTATTATACTAACAGTAATATATTAAAATTAAACATGGGTATAAGATTAGATAGTTTAAACTAAGGCTATCTTCAGCCTCCCGTAGAATGGGTTAACAACGAATTAATATCCTTCCGCCGCCTTAAAACAGTTAAATAGTCGAATATTTTTTAAAAAGTGTCCTTTTTAGGTCCGCCATCTTAAAACCGTTAAATATTTTAAAACAGTATCCTGGAGGACAACAATGGAGAAAGTTATCCTTCGGATAACTTAAAAAACCGTTAAAACAGCAATCCTTAAGGACGAAAAAGCTAATTCTAATTGTGGATGGAGAGAGTGGCCAAGGATGTCCTTCGGCCTCAAAAAATCGTCAGATCCTGGCAGATCTGTAAAACAGTGTCCTTATAGCATAACTTAAAAAACCGTTAAAACAGCAATCCTTAAGGACGAAAAAGCTAATTCTAATTGTGGATGGAGAGAGTGGCCAAGGATGTCCTTCCTCGGCCTCAAAAAATCAGGATTTTTGAAAGAAGGATTTTGAACCATTTTGTAAACACAAGATAAGTTAATTTATGTCCATAATAAGATAAATACTTTAGGCAACCCATATTAGTGTCCTACTCATCTTGTAAAAGTAGGCAATTTGTAATGTAAATGGTATAAAAGGAATTAAAGAACAAATGCTGAGTGCCCAAAATGAAGCTAATGATGAAAAAGGTGATGATGATGACGTTTCTAATTCTTCCTCTATTCCATGAAGTAGAGGGAATGTTAACTAAGTGCATTTAGTGGTTTGGAACAGCAATGTGAATCAGATATTTCACACCTGATGGGATGTGGCAAATGTTTAGCATTTTTTTGTGTTTTTGTCATTGCCACTCAAGTCCAGTTTGTATAATGTTCATCTGTTTGTTTTTACACTCAATAAATTGAAAAAAAAAATTACAATAATATAGTTTAAAATGTTTTTTTGTTACTTTACCAGGAAAATTCTGTAATTCATCATTTTCGTTATTTCGTCACCCTCCCCCCTCTCCCCAACTCATGACGAATTATCAAGTTTCTACTGTATTTCAAAGTGTTGAAACACTTTTGACGGAGAGCTTAGTTACGATTATAATAGGTCTTAAAAAGGTTTTGTATTTCCGAAGATTGAGTATTCAACAATTGGACGTTGTAGTTACGTTATGATATATTTGGGATCATTTTCTTTTTTCTAAAGTTGTTATTATAAATGCAGATATTTGCCAGGTGTTATAAATGTAATATTGTCTCACACGAAAATCCTATTACCTTTTACCCCAAAATAAATAAATGCGGATATACAGAAATGTAAACATTTCCCAGTGATATTTGATATTCGTCTTAAAATATTTTCCGCTCAAAGGAAACTTGGCGATTCGCTACCCCATTACCGGATATAGGTGTCGATAACCCTGAACTGAATATACTTAGCGATATTAGCCCGTCCCACTTGTGGCAAGACAATGCAGGAGCATTATCCTAATCAGGAGGTGGGGCGGCGATACCGTTGTCATCAGCTCCCGCTGCCTTCTTAATATTTAATGCCGCTCTATTCAAACCTATACCAGGTATGCAAGTTTAAAATGTCGTGTTAATTCCAATAGAATGCGCTCTTAGCCTATTGAAGGATTTGCTTATCTCTAAACGCTATTTTGTTTGTTAGTCATTTGTTTACAAAAGTCAATTGTTTTTAAGTCGTTTACGTGGACGTATCATACCTTTCTTTGGTGTTAAAAATGTCTAATTTTAAGCCAAATAAAGAGCATTTGCGGCATGTCATGATTTTCTTATTTAATCAAAAGAAAAAAGGCATCTGAATGTCATCGAATTCTTGTTGAGACTTATGGCGATGTTGCTCCAACCGTCAGGACATGTGAACGTTGGTTTCAAAGTTTCAAACGTGGTGATTTTGATGTTACTGATCAAAAACGAGGAAATCGACCAAAAAAGTTTGAGGACTTCGAATTGCAATTTTTATTAGACGAAGACAATACCCAAACCCAACAAATGATGGCAGAACAGTTGAATGTCACTAGGCAAGCCATTTCCGATCGCCTGAGAGCTATGGGAAAGAAAGATTCAAAAGGTTGGAAAATGGGTTCCACATGAATTGGACGAACGACAGATGGAAAAAAAACGAAAAACTGTGTGCGAAATGCTGCTTTTACGCCACGAAAGAAAGGTTTTTTTTGCATCGAGTTGTAACTGGCGATGAAAAATGGATTTATTTTCAGAATCCCAAACGAAAAAAAATCATGGGTAACGCCAGGACAACCATCCACATCGAGTGCAAGACCGGATCGTTTTGGGAAGAAGACAATGCTGTGTGTGTGGTGGGATCAGAAGGGAGTAGTCTACTACGAGCTTCTCAAACCCGGCGAAACAGTCGATACCGAGCGCTACCGACAACAAATGATCAATTTGAGTCACGCATTGATCGAAAAAACGCCCAGAATGGGCTCACAGGCACGCCAAAGTCATTCTTCAGCATGATAACGCTCCTGCACATTCAGCCAGATTGACTAAGGAAACGATTTCTTCGCTTGGTTGGGAACTCCTACCCCACCCGCCGTATTCACCTGACCTGGCGCCTTCTGATTATCACCTCTTCTCATCGATGGGACACTCATTGGCGGAGCAACACTTCAACAATTTCGAAAACGTACGAAAATGGCTCGATGAATGGATTTCAAATAAAGATGAAGCATTCTTTTGGAATGGTATCCATATATTGCCCGAGAGATGGGCAAAATGTGTAGAAAGCGAGGGTCAGTACTTTGAATAAAATATATTATACTTTTTTTTTAAATTACTGTGTATATATTTTAAGAAATAAACGACATTTTAAACTTGCATACCTGGTAATGCTTCTCCTAAACTTCTCAAGCTCAATTATAGTTTATCATAGCTTATTGTCAAGGATCGGTAAGTGTCTACAATGCTTATATCAACTTGTAGCCTTACCTTATGGGGTATTCTGAGTTTATATGATGTTGTTTTGTTTAAGATGAAGAAGAAGAAACTGAACTTTGTTCTGGGACTACTTGTCCCATAAGAATAACATATGATTACAGTACATAGGACAATCTTCTGGCCATGATAATTAATTATAATAAATAATAATAAAAATTGATTAATAATTAAATTATGAGTTACAAAATAACTGAGAAATATTTTAAAAGGATACATCTTACGTATACTATTATAATGTATATAACATAAGTATTCATGTTTTACATTTGTTCGGAAGATTGAAGATCCAGGAGGTAAAGAAATAGATGATGTTTAAAGGAAGTAAGAGTGGAGCTTTTCGAATTGTGATGGGCAATGTATTCCATAAAGAGGAAGCGCGAATAATAAAGGATTTCTCGAAGGATGCGCCGGAGTTTATAGGTCGATGGGTTGGGTTCTAGTATTTAAGAGGTGAACGGAGGAGCGCAGAGTAAGGAGGTCATGAATATAGGTTGAGAACGTCCGGAGATCCCGAAATCTAATAAAACAGTTCATTAGTCTTTTACGTCTCATTTCGAGCTCAGCAGACAGTCGTACATATACTTTGCATCCGTAGTTAAAGTTGGGAAAAACGAGAAATGATACCAAAAGTTTTGGAGTACTTAGTGGTAATAAATCGCGGTAATGTAAAAGCTGCTTAAGAATAAAAATAGATTTCCTCGTGATTTGGAAAATATGGTTATTCCAAGTAAGATGTTGATAAAAAGTTATATCCCAGATTTTTAATCGAATTTCGGAAATGAATTGGACGGTTTTTGAGGAAAAGCAGTGGATAGTAGGGAAGGGGTAATATTTAAAATAGAATTAAGATGGAAAATGCGCATCCAATGCCTTCATTATTGTCTTAACAATTATTTTGTTTCTGTTCTGACTGATAAATTACATTAGGATCCTTTTTGAAATATGACTCATAAATTATGGTGTCCTTCTAACAATTACGGTTCTGCTCTATTAAGAAGAGTAATTAGTTGCACATCAGTTTTAATCAAAACGTTTTTTATATCAGCTATGACAAATTAACTTAACTAAGGAAGCGCCTACGTTTTTAACAGAAATACTGATAGAAGATAGTTGATTCTTTAGATTTTGTTGGAACTTACTAGACTTAAAAGACAAGAAACTGTTCGTCGTATTCGACTATTCCAACAAGACAAGCGTTCAAAGCTCTCAATAAATGACAAAAGACTTATAAATGATAGTAATTAGACCCATTTGGACATGCGGAGTTGAACATTGGGGCTCCACTAAACCTCGAATTAAACTTATCCATAAAGATCTTAATGTTCTATATCTTGCTGATTTGACCCAACCCAGATTCTTTTCATGTAAACTCCATACCCACTCGAAACCACTAGTCTCCTAACTTGCCTCACACTCCATCTCCGATAACCCTCCAAAGCGTCTGAAAAGAAGATGACCAAGAGTCCCCATGTAGAAGTGTACTAGTGAGTAATTCTATACGTGTTATTGACACCATTGAGGCCATTTTAATCATTTTTCTTAAATTTACTTGTTGAATATAGTGTATACAGTTGTAAATATCAATGAATATTAAAAAAAAAAAGACAAGAAAAACATGTAACGAGATTTAAAGGAAACCCACGCAAAAGGACTTAAGTGTTTTTAATTGATATTGGTGTTAATTATGGACTACTGATCAATTTTAATTGTATAGATTTTTCTTATTAATTATTATTAAAAATTTAGAATTATTTAGTCATGATTTAAATATTTGATGGTAATGGAAAGTGTGGTATCCGCACTAAAAAAGTATTTGTGGGAAAGAAGAAATCTTAAATTATTATTTTTTGGAAAACCTTTGATTAATTAATTTATAATTATCTAAGATCCATAATATTTAATGAAAAACAGTTATCTTAAAACAACCTCAGCATTTTCTACTTTGGTTCTAATAAGAAACGTTTTTATGGGATCTGACATAAGAAAGTTAGTATGTATAACAACATGAACCTCATTTCAAAATTATTGAGCCTTATACGTTTAATACAATGATTTTCGTAAATGTGATCGCTGAAATAAACTTAACGTAACAGCTCTCGAAAGTATTCAGGAACAGAAATTCGAGGTATTTTTACAGATTGGATGTAAAAATTAATGTAAAACTTAATAAACGTTAAACAATCAATTAAAAAAAATGGAATGTCCAATAACTTCTTGACATTATGCACTACTGCTTAAAAATATACAAATGTTCAAACTAAACCAATTAGAAAGTATGACTTTTAAATATGGCAATACAGGGTGTCCCGAATTTAAATGGCAAAACTTCAGGAACTTATAGGGGACCGAAAAACTAAGACAAAAAGTCCTTAGATTTGCTCGTTTTTGCTTAGTTTTAGAGAAAATCTCAA
Organism: Euschistus heros; assembly: GCA_003667255.2. Taxonomy (NCBI): domain Eukaryota; kingdom Metazoa; phylum Arthropoda; class Insecta; order Hemiptera; family Pentatomidae; genus Euschistus; species Euschistus heros. Next base: position 181,325 of record RCWM02000355.1, read on the forward strand.
AAAAAGAAACAAAACAAAAATGTTACATCTAGCGATTATCACCTTTCAAAGTTCGTCAGGCTAGGCAGTGAGATATGTAAACACTTAATTCCTTTACATTCTTTTATTTGTTTACATTTTGGCTTTCTTCTAGGATTATAATTCCTAAATCAGTCTTCAGTCAGTTACTCAGATATTTTTGTGTGAATAGCATCAGCCACAATGCCGCATACATATTCTAATGTTGAATACACTGGTATGACTTTTGCGTATGGATTCTGTGACGATAATGCTTTAGAAGCGGTGCGGTAATATGCGCGCCGATTTCCAAATAGAAGAGTGCCTAATCGACGATTATTTTCGTTACTTTTTAATGGACTACGAGAGACTGGGTCATTAATTATTTAGATGATATTCCCTTACAGCAGCGGATTGAAATGTGGTTCCAACTCGATGGATTTCCAGCTCATTATAGCAGAGTTGCTCGAGCTTGGCTGGATATAAATTATCCACAACGATGGATTGGACGTGGAGGAGTAGTACCTTGGCCAGACAGATCACCTGATATGACACCCATGGATTTCTTCGTATGGGGAACCTTGAAGCAGAAAGTTTATTCGGTGTGTAGATGCAGTGCACCAAATATTATCAGAACAATGTTTAGCTGTAATTTATCAAGTGAGTGCTAGATGTAATGCTTGCATTGGTGCAAGAGGACAATATTTTGAGCAATATTTACATTAAAAAGAACATAACATAAATATAAATGTAAATAAATAAGTATAAAAATGAAAACTTGTTTTGTTTCTTTTTTTGCGATTTTCTCTAAAACTAAGCAAAAATGAGCAAATCTCTATAGGACTTTATGTCTTAGTTTTTCGGTCCCCTATATGTTCCTGAAGTTTTGCCATTTAAATTCGGGATACCCTGTATAAAGATATAGTGAAACTAAAAATATTCAAATTAAAAAATTGAGATTCTCGGAAATTGATTCTGTTTCCTTTAACTTTAAAATTTTATAGAATTCTTAGAAAAATTTCAAATACTCAATCGAATTATTACAACAATGGAAAGACATACGCACTATCTAGGTTACTGTGATTTCTTTCGAAGAATAAATATATACTGAGTTTTGAATTTAATGTTTTATGAATTGTTATAAAAATGTTTACAACATGGAAGCTAGTGTAAAATTTATAACTTCGATAATTCTTTTATAACTACTTTTTAAACTTTTTTTTTTGCCAGATTCTTTCCAGCGGGACAAGAAAGTGCTGTCCTCCCCCAGTACAAAGGAAATACCAAAATAGGTTTAGGGTTCTTCAAGAGTTTATTTAGACTGTATAATGAGCCTTACTCAAGTCGTAAATAAATTGTAGGCTCGTTTCACTGAAAAACAGTAAACCGTCTTGTTTCTTTTGTTTTTTATTCCATATACGACTTTAAAAAAATGCGAATTCTGTACAGCATGCTATACTCGGTCAAACGCACCTCGGACATCAAGAAAGGTATCGGTTACAAAGATTTGTTTTTGAAAGGCACTATTTATAAAATCTTTGTTTGTCAATAGTTAGATTAAAATATTGATAAGAAGGAAACTATCCGTTAAAACACTTAATCACATTTCTTAACATAACGCTTAACTGAAGATTAAGTGATGATTAATTATTCATGGATTTTAAAAGTATTGGTTCTAAATAAATAATAGTTTAGTTAATTTAGAATAATAATGGCATCGAAAAATCTAGATTAATTTATCATTGAAGTTATGAAATATTTTTAGACCGAAAGGGTATAATAAATTTTACCGATTATTTGTGGCCGCTCTAAAATAAAGTGACTTTAAAGCTATCTATTCATATTATTAATGGAACCAAAGGAGAGTGAAAAATGTTTTGAATGAGTCATTTATGACTTCTCAGACAGACTGATGACAAATATCTGAAATAAAAATAGTATTTTTATATCAATAGTATTTTTTTTTTTTTTTTTTTGTGAACAGGCTAGCACTGGACCAATCAAATATATGTATTTTTTACTCCCTTCTCTCTTGAGTAAATTTTTATACGAGTATGCCTGATATCCTCCTACAAGAACCTTTGCTGTTGAATAACTATTTATTTCTTAATACTAGTCAATAAGGTTACTTATTGCTTATGATAATTAGGTAATGTATACCTATTATCTACTATATATTTGTCAAATAGCAGTCACTCATTTAACACGAAATCTCAGAAACCATCGAACGGATTGGAATGAAATTCGATTTGTAGCTTCCTCTAGGGCCGTAGGTGCTCGCTAAGAAAGGAATTTTAAAAAATCGGCCTGGATCGCGGCTAATTTGCGAAAAATGCGATTACATTTTTTATTGGGTGAATAATAAAAGATTAATTGTCATATAGTATTTGGAGATAAGGTTAAGTTAAAAAATAGGTTAGATGTCAAAGCCGCACACTTTGACCACAAATTAAGTTCCTAATAGTTGTAAACAAACCAAAATACGATCGATGTCGAAACCTTATAATATGGTACTATATGTGTTTACAGAGGTGGACCCTGACAAGTTTGAGTTGTTTCGTGACGAGAAGCTATTAAAAGATTTATGTTAAAGAGGAGGTTAAAAGACTTATGTTCTCTGGTGATGACATGTAAGGCCAGTTCGATGTAGGGACAAAAACTGATAAGAATCAGTGAGTTCTATCAAGTGTATGATTCCCTTTAGTTTTGTCTCATCTTCTACCATGGAGAAGATGGGTGAAGTATTAACATCTTTCAGCGTGATCCAAACACCAATACACCACTGCAGCAGATTTTTACGCCTAAATGTTAGTGGAGCGAGGAGGTGAAGAACCTTATTTACTTTAATTTCGTAACCTCCTCAACCAATTTATGCTTGATATGTACACAAAACTAGAAAAAATAAAGATTAAACTTTATTCGAATAAATCAAAAAAGTTGAAAAGTTGAGACTATATTTACTTAAAGCATGCCATAAGAAAAGCTGATGGTCTGGAATCAGAGCTGGGTAAAATGGTAGTGCTGCCTCGAAGCTTCACTGGAGGACTGTTAAAATAATATAAAATTAACATTTGCAGATTGTCAAATTTACTTATTGAAATTATTCCAAGAATGGAATTCTTTAGGTTTATTTAAGTGATAATAATTATCAACGTTAAGCTTAACTTTTACTAATGTAAGTTGTCCATCATCCTAATGATATTAAACCGTAGCGGAGCAGGGTACTTTCAGCTAGTTATGGATAAAGGGGTTATGTGACACTTTTTTTTTTAATACAGTCTAGTTCTTTGGATGAATAACTTCTTACACATGTTAGGTAGCAAAATCTGAATATTTCACAACAACTAGAAAAAGATATATGAAGAAGACGAAGGGGCTATGCAGCATTTTGCTGCTAAAGAAAAATATTAAAAAAAAAAAAAAAACTTCTAACATAAATTACTCAAAATTGTGTTTTGTCACATAACCCCTTTATCCACCAAGGCCTTCAATTATATCTGTCGAATTTTGGCTATAATGAGTTAAGTGGCTAAAAAGAATCTTTTAGGTTTTTCTTCATCGTGAATAAGTGTTTAAGTAAGGTCCTAATTTTAAAAAACTATGTTTTAAAATTAATGTCTAACTTAAACACTTATTCGCCATGAAGAAAACCCTACAAGATTTTTTTTTAGTCTGTTAACTCATTTTGGTCAAAATTCGACTGAACCACTTACAGACGATACTAATATGAATTATATAGATGAAGAAGAAGAAGAAGAAAATGAACTATATTCTGGGACTACTTGTCCCCTAAGAATAACATATGATTACAGTACATAGGAAGATCGTCTGGCTTTGATAGTTAATTATAATAAATAATAATAATATATAATAATAAAAATCGATTAATTATTAAATTATGAGTTACAAAATAAATGAAAAATCTTGTGAAAGGATACATCTTATTTTCATGTTTTACATTTGTTCGGAAGATTGAAAATTAAGGATGTAAAGAAGTATGACTCCAATGAAAAAATACCTGGTCCTCCAGGTTGGGGGTTGAGCGTGGGGTTAACGGCCCCACCTTGTAAAAAACAATATTGTTCAGAAAAATGGATTAAATTAGGAGTATGAAACTGGAGAATGAAAGCGGAGGACAGGGATAGATGGAGAAGAAAAATCCAGGAGGCCAAGGGTCGTCCTAACCTGTAGCGCCGAGGAGTAAGTAAAGAAATAGATGATGTTTAAAGGAAGTAAGAGTGGAGCTTTTACGAATTGTGATGGGCAATGAATTCCATAAAGAGGAAGCACGGATAATAAAGGATTTCTCGAAGGATGCAGTTCGATGTGCCGGAGTGTATAGGTTGATGGGTTGGGTTCTAGTATTTAAGAGGTGGATGGAGGAGCGCAGAGTAAGGAGGTCATGAATATAGCTGGGTTTTTTGGTTTTCAAGGTTTGAAATATGAGTGCACCTAGGAAGTATTGACGTCGGAAACTGGGGTAAAGCCAACCAATTTCAGAATACCTGTGAGATATGCGAGAACGTCTGGAGATCCCGAGAATAAGTTCATTACTATTTTACATCTCATCTCGAGCTCATTAGACCGTCCTCCATATACTATGCATCCGTAGTCAAAGTTAGGAAAAATGAGTGGTGATACTAAAAGTTGTCGAGTACTTAATGGTAATGAATCATGGTAATGTGAAAGTTGCTTAAGAATAAAAATAGATTTCCTCGTGATTTGAGAGATATGGTTATTCCAAGTAAGATGTTGATCGAAAGTTATTCCCAGATTTTTAATGGAATTTTGGAGATGAATTGGACGGTTTTTGAGGAAATGCAGTGGATAGTAGGGAAGAGCTTTTAGGTGAGGTTTTGACCTTATATACCATGTATATTGAACAATCAAACGTTTTTAATATCAATATAGCAAATTAATATTGAGGTTCGTCCTGTACAAGAATAATTAAACTGTAAAAACATCTTCAATATTTTTTTATTTATTTGCAAAAGATATTTCTTGTACAAATAACATACGAAATAAAACAATTATTTTTTGTCTAGCAGCACTAGGACTTTGTAAAGATAATATTAAATTATATAAGTACTACAAATATAAATAAATAGTTTAGACACTTTTTATCTAAAAAAAAAAAAAAAAAAAAAAAAAAAAAAAAAAAATATATATATATATATATATATATATATATATATATAAATATATAAAATAAATAATAATAAATAAAAATAAAATAATTATCAACTTAATAACAAGATCAATGCAATTACAAGGTATACAGAATTACAGATTTATAACTTCCCACCAAGTCATATTTAGTCATTATTGAATTTAATTAAAGGTTAAGAGAATCAGAGACTCAGTGACCCAGTAATTTAGAAAAGAACCACAATAAGACCATAGTCAGAACTCTATTCCAAAAATAAAAAACATTTAGCTTTTCAGTCAATGGCACAACATATTACAAAATAATATAGTCTATTTAATTTTTGAATACAATCTACATTTAAGATTTCCTCTATAGACAATGATTCAGAAATGTATGTACCTCAGAATTTTTTCCTCTGCTCTTCAAATTTGATGCACTGAGTGAGAAAATGGCTAAAGGGATCCGACACCAAACCACCGCAGGCCATGCAGGCTTCGCTGGATTTCATAATTAGTGTTGTATCCTTTATAAACACCTTTAGGTAATCCCCGCTTGAGACTCTTAGGTGACCCACAACTCTGATTTTCTTAAAATTTGTCTGAAACGGCATGTAATCTTCCGGGCTTGCTATATTAAAATTGCATATTTTTCTATGCCTAGGGTTGTTGGTGGAATTCAAAATTCTGTTTACATCCTTTGAAAACTGATGGTTCTTCATCTTCTCTAGGATGTCTTCTTTAAACGTGCTCAGTCCTTGGGGTAGTACTCTTGAGAACAAGTTTTGGCAACCCAACTCCACTGCAATCGATTTTACTTGGGTCACCCAATTGTATGCTTCGTCAGACTTTCCTTCAGATACATCAAGGGTAAGAAGTCTATTAAAACATTGCCTGGGTAAGCGCCCTTCTTCCATCAAGCTCAACTTTGTCCAGTAGTTGACAACTTTTTTCAGCACTTGAACACTGAGTGGATACTTCCCGCATTCTAGGCGTGTGATATAGTTCGGCGTACATCTTGGCCACTAAGGCAATGACTTAAAAAAATTGACTTGGCCTTTCTCTATTACTTCCAGGTAACGAAGGCCCCATATTTCAGCGGCATAAAGTAGAGTTGATGCCACACTTGAGTCAAAGAGTCTGGTTTTAGTCTCCCAAGAGTCACTCCTGCCATTCCTTAAATGTAAAAACATCTTAAAGTAATTAATAATTCATTATAAGACCTTAATGTCATATAATGCAGTGAGAATTGAACTAAATTGGTGTAATAATTAACTGTATTATGCATTATTCATGTGAACATTGCTAGAGTAGGAACAAACTCTAATCATTAGAATGTTTTCCTATGACTGTTTGTCGCCTGGTAGGCTATGACGCTCTACTAAATGACTTTGACAGTCGAGCCAATGGGAAAAAACGATGAATAAGCAGCCGCCAAGCGATTGACCAGACTGTCTGCAAGTCATAGGTCATCAACATAGTGCCTGAAAGAAACAAACTTTCAGTTTTGGAGTTGTGACTTACAAAAATATGTTATTACTGATATATATATATATATATATATATATATATATATATATATATATATATATATATATATATAGGTTATATACGAGCGGTTTAGAAAATGAAAAAAAGGAAAATGTTTATAATAAAAACACGTAAGAACGCTTACTATTAACTGATTTATTTCTCTTCGTAATCCTCCTTATACGTGAAACTAGATCAAAAATGAAGAACAATGCCGCAGACCTTACCTTTCTATTCCAATACGTTGCAGATATGCGATAATTCAAAGACATTTTTGAGGAATCAACGTTTTTTTTCTGTTTTTTTTTTGTTTTTTTTCATAAAAGCTGTAATATCCCCACTTTGTTTAAACATTTTTTTACAATTTTATCACATTTTCAGATCTAACATTAAATGTCTTTCCTCACCACTTACACTGATGACACATGTGTGTTATCAATAAACAATAATCCCTTCATTGCCTCTCAAACACTCCAATCCCATAACCTAAACCTTTAAGAATGGTGTCAAAAATGGAGAATCAAAATAAATCCAAACAAATCCCACCAATTAACGTTTACCCTACGTCGTAAACCTACGACTTTCTGTCCTACAGTATCCTTTAATGATATTCCACTAATCCCTGTTGAACAGATCCGCTACATTGGACTCCACTTGGACAAACGACTAACTTGGAATCCACATACAAGACTAAAACGACAAGAAACTGCCCGTAGTTTCAGACTACTTCAAGATTTACTATACAAACGTTCAAAGCTCCAAATTAATTACAAAAGACTCATATACATGATAATCTTTGTAAATACATTAACTTGATGTATATATTCTGTTCGGTTGTAAATTTCAATAAAGCGACACCAGCTCAAAGGATTTTATGTTATTATTTTTATTTATGTATCATTATTATTTAGGATTTGTTCGATTTTTAATATAATGTTTAAAATCCAATTGCAATATGTTTACCTTTCAATCAGTTGGGCAAATTAAGATTTTCCCAACACTATCAGCAATATGTTCATTATCATTGGGTTTTAAAGCTTACATTGAAAATCTAAAAAAATAATGATCATGATGATTTTTTCAATTACTTATTTCATTAATTTTTTTCCTTAATATTTCAAGAAATATCAATATTTATCTTGAAATCATGTTTCCATCGATTCTGCTTGTTGCGAATATAATAAGAGTATTTAAATTAAAAAACAATATTACAAGGTTCATAAACATTACTGATTAATTAAATTTAAAATAATGAATGGATCTCACTGAATAAAATAAATAAGGTCATTACGTATTCGGTTCTGCTCAGAGTGTGTGGAATGCTTTGGAATCACCTTTATAGAGTTGTAGGACGATAGGTGCCATTTTTGTTTCATAGCTCTCTCTCTCTCGTTGTATTTGTTGTAATAGAAAATTAAGAATACAATTTTAATAATATATTTATTTATTTTCATTCCATATCTTACCTTATTGAACTTCCAAAATAAATTCGACTATTATTGCTCTGTAAGCTAATTCAAATCCTGTCCCGAACTGCTACTAATCACAGGAGCATGTTGTCGACCGGTGCCTGTGTAGACAGCTCTAATGGAAATCGGAAACTAGTTGAGATGCTAATGGGATTCAAATGTAACATTTCTTATTCCGGGGCTGCAGGGCAGTCAAAGGATCCTACCGAACCCGAGGACAAAGGTTCGATTTGCATAGCGAGTCGAGTAACATCGCTCGGATATTGCAACTGTCTCAGAGAACACAGCAACGTGGGTTCGAACACTTCGAGAAAAATTGTTGGTACTAAGCGTCCAGGATGTTTTGAAAGATGTATGTTATCTTCCGATTTCTCCATAGAAATCTTCGTTCTTGGAGTGTATCTTTCATATACACAATGATATACTTAGAGTTTCCTTGTACTTAAAACACTAGCCCATTCTACAATTAAAAGTTTTTTTTAATATCAATTTATTGAAATTTATGACTTTACAAATATACATACATATACATCAAGTAAATGAGCTGATATCAATTACAATATCATGTCTAAACTTGAAAAGAACTACTCATCAGTAGCACTTCAATAAAAATTCTACACTAAAAGATCTCTGGGCAATCTTCTTTTCAGACGCCTTGGAGGGTTATCGGGAATTGAGTGGGAAGTAAGTTGTAAAACTAATGGATTTGAGTGGTTATGGAGCTTACTATGAAAGGATAGGTATCTGGTTTGGGCTAACTCAGCAACATATGGAACATTAAAAACTTTATGGATAAGTTTATTGGTGACAATGTAAGGAGCATTTAGGATTTTTCGAAGGATTTTGGATTGTAAGGATCGAATATGAGATGAATTGGATGTTTTAGTGGAACCCCAAAGCTTAACTACCGTACGTCCAAATAGTACTAATCACAGTGATATAAATATGTCTTTTGTAATTAATTGGGAGCTTTGAACGTTTGTCAATGTTCAAGTAAATCTTGAAATAGCCTGTAACGACAGGTAGTTTCTCGTCGTTTAAGTCTTTAAAACAATACTAAAATTATATTATGAACATTCATATCCCATTGTTATAAATATTTTCTTTTATAAGATCGTTGGATTGCATTTCGTATGTTTATTATAAGAGCTTGAATTTAAAAATATTAAGAGTGGATGAATGGCGTTTGTTGGATGAAAGGGAGTTTCAGAAATTGGATGCTCAGGCAATAAAAGAGCGTTTGAATGATGTGTGTTTAGTATCTCCAATTCCTACTTTAGATCATCTTTTAATCCGATTGAATTATCTCTATTAGTAATTTTATTTATGTTTTTAAAAGAATACTGAAAAAAACAAAACTTTGTATTTTAAGGAAGTATGGATTTTGTACTCCGTACTCCTCTTATATCGATTGGGCAGGTTATTTACAGGCTCAAGGCTTTTCGATTGAGCTAGGAATTCGCTAAACATAATCTTGGAATAGAGTTCAATGTAAATAGAGGAGTCAATGGAACTAATTTGAAAAAAGAAACAAAAGTTACTCAACTAAGAACTTATTATATTTCGCATTAACATGTCTTTGATACACTGCGTTTTAAAGTAACTGATTCGGCTGGTCTTTCTGTATTAAGGAGAATTTATATATTTTTTAGTAATAATTATGAAATAATTACTACTAAATTCATTTTTCCAAAAATATAATTATTTTGTATGATTATTCTTTACTGGATTACTTAAAATAATGACCACTTTTGGTTGTTAGCTCTTGTTATTGGAAGGTTATACCATGTGTATAGGTTTCCCATGCTGTTTTGTTTATAGTTTACTGGGATTCAGTTATGTTTTGTTTTATATCAGCTGAAGTCTTTGAAAACCGATTTTTGTATTTCTTAGGAAGCGGTGACTTGCTCCTTTTAACAGTTACTTTTTTGTAACCAGCTACTGTTTTACCGCCGCGCATTCTAGCGGTACCCATTTGAAATAAGAATTCAATTTACCCTTTTATCACTAAATGCTAACTTAGCCCTGATATTCTCTAGCCTTTAAAATTCCCTCACTGCTCTTCACTGCGATTCGCGTTTTTAGTAAAAGCACCCACATAATGTTCATTTATTATTTTATATCACTTTTAAACATAAAATAAATATATTATATTATTTATATAATATTATTCTACTATTAATAACATATTATTACTTTTCTACCAATTATTCCATGTTCTTTATATGCTTAAATCACTTCATTGTTTGCAAATATTTGACGTAGATTCAAACGTGATCTAATATTTGAAATGCACTAATATTCTGATAATTTTAGTAATTGAAGTTTTATAAACAATTTAATGTAGAAGTGAAAGACGATTGTTACGAAGTTTGTTAAAGTGAATTCTGGCAAAAGTATACAAGAGTTGTTCTTGAATTTGAGAAGAATGACATGAAAAAAAAAAAATATATATTCTATGTCTTACTTTCCCCTAAGAATAAAAGTAATGCACAATTACAGGTACAATTGTCTGGTCGTATTACAAACAAATTAAATACTTCAGTAATCACCGCACATGTTGTAGGCAGGGAAAATTAATAAAATAAAATACAGTCATAAATAAAGAGAAAACCATTCTAAATATTTAGTTACCTATTTACATATTTGTCTAAGATTTATTGTCTTAATGGTTACAAAATAAATTATTTTTAAAGGTTAGGTTAAAAGGTTGGGATCTAGTGTTTAAGAGGTGGATAGAAGAGCGCAGAGTTATGAGGTCAAGAATATAGGAAGGTTTTTTGTTTTTAGGGATTGGATAGAAAAATATCCCAGAAAGTATTGCCGTTAGAAATTAGAAAAAAGCCACCTAACTTCAGAATATCGGCAAGTAACATGTAACCGCCTGTGAATACCGAAGATAAACTAATGAAACAGTTCGTCAAATTTCAGAAGGATAGAGATATAAACAAGAAAATAACAGAATAAAATTGGGTATTTTTTCCCTTGCACCAGTGACGATCCTCTGCATGACTGTTGCCATTACCATCCGTCTTCAAGTGTTATTTCACTCCTGCATGAGCATGTTCCGTATCCTGCGGTTGACTCCCCGGAATTAGAAAGCAAAAGTGGGACTAGGTTCCAACGGGGGAATGCAATCACACCACTGCTTTGGTATTGCTTTCACCCTGGCATCTGTCGACAGTGAACTAAGATGAATTAATCTTCGACTTCCTCGTTCCTGATCGTTTAGAGCTTACCATTAGCAGGGAGTTTGAGCTACCCGTTTCTCCTGTAATTTGAGAATGATTTCTAGATTTAAACTTTCTTTTTGCGAACTACTTCCTTAGAAATAGGATTTACTAAAGCTGAGCAGAAATGTCGGCATTTTTGTGTTTACAAATTATGTTGCACACCTTGTAGAATTCATTGTGTTTATTTTATTTATTGTTTATCTATTATATATTTTTTCTTCTTATTTTTCAATTGTATCATAATCTTTAGTTTATTCTAATAGACTTGCCTTTATTTTTTGATCTCATATATAAAGAAGTAAAAATATAAAAATAAAAAATAATATAGCATGAAAAATAAATACGATACAAAATAACATAGTCCAAGGAAAAAGGAAAAAACTGAATAATTTGAAGGGAATCGCTTGTAAACGCGGAACTAACTGGTTGCTTTTTTAATTCTTGCCCTTGTCAGTCATTTGTCTATATTTGTGACAATTGTTTTTAATACGCTTTGGTAATTTTTGTATATTTACACAGGGTGTCCCAGATATAGTGTAAAAATATGATAGTGCAATCATGAAATGATGGGTTACACCACTAAAAAGCCAACTAAATTCCGCAGTTTTTGGAACAGTTTACGGCTTCTAAGGTGTTTCAGTGGGGAGTGAGGAATTTTTAAAAACTATTAAAAATTTAAGTTTTAATAAATGTTTTTTGTTTTGCGCGTTAAAAGGCCCCCTAAAAGATTTAAAATTAAAAATTATAATTTTATGCTGATTAAGAAAATATCATCGTTTTTGTTTCTACGCTAAACCATAGTACAGAAAACTGCCATTTTTTAGGAAAAAAGTAAGATTTTAAAAAGAAAAACAAAAAACATTTTATCTCCTCAACAGATTGAGATAGGAAACTCGTTTCTGCGCCATTCTACTCCGTTTAGTATGCAGTATTACCCATTTTTTTTTTACACTATGTCTGATACACCCTGTGTCCCAGACATAGTGTAAAAAAAAAAAATTAATTTAAGGTAAGTACGTGAAGAAATCAAGTATTTATTCGCTAGCGTGTTTTTCATCAGCAAAACTTCTTTTAGACTCAAGAGGTGAAGTGCAATTGTATCATGGGTTATACCACTAAAAAGCTAACTAAATTCCGCAGTTTTTAGAAAATTTGACGGCTTCTAGGGTGCTCCAGTGGGGAGTGAGGAATTTTCGAAAACTATAAAAATTTAAGTTTTAATAAATGTTTTGTGTTTTGCACGCTAAAAGACCCCCTAAAAGTTTAGAAAATTTAATTCTGATTAAGAAAATATCATCCTTTTTGTTTCTACGCTAAACCAAAGTAGAGAAAACTGACATTTTTTAGAAAAAAGTAAGATTTTAAAATTAAAAACAAAAATAATTCCATCTCCTCAACAGATTGAGATATGAAACTAGTTTCTGCGCCATTCTTCCCCGTTTAGTATGCAGTATTACCCAATTTATTTTACACTATGTCTGGGACACCCTGTATATATTATTGGGTATATATTTGTGAATAAATTTCTTGACTGTTACTACTATATGTTCAGTAAGGTTCTTGAGGTTCAGTCAATAAATAAAAACAACTATTTTAGCGACGTTTCGAGACTATATTGTTCTCATAATCATGCCCTGCATATTAGAAGGAATGTCCTAGTATTCTTCGCATTCGCCAGTTTTCTGTTGGATTTCTGAAGTTCCTTCATCACTGTGATTGCTTCAGGACCATGGGTTGTCACTGAATTAAGTGGAGGAGTAAGATTATGAAAGGAGAGGTATCTGGTTCATGCCAAATTGGCGACATATGGGGCATTAAGATCATTGTGGATCAGTTAATTTTGACAAAGTAAGGAGCATCTAGAATTTTTCGAAGGATTTTGGATTGGAGTGATTGGATGCGGGAGGAATTGGGTGGTTTAATGGATCCCCATAACTCTATACCGTAAGTCCAAATAGGTCTGATAATCGCCATATAGATGAGTTTCTTATAGTGAATCGGGACGTTTGTGAAGTAAGTGCTGTAGCAGTCGAAATCGAAGTGCAGTTTCTTGTCTTTTTAATCTTGTATGAGAGTTCCAGGTAAGTATCTTGCCTAGATAAAATCCAAGGTATCGTATTTGTTCTACATTAATTAGCTGGTGTACCGCAGGACACCATTCTTCAAGCGAAGTGATATGTGACTGGAGTGTCTGGGATGCAGCAAATGGATCTTCATTGACATATAACACGCTAGTATCATCAGCTTAGGTTGTGAGGATAGTATTAGGATGAGTTGGGATATTAGCTGCAGACACGGTATAAAGAATGGGACCCAGGATACTACTTTGAGGAATACCAGCGGTCTGAGGTCTGTCATATAGATGAGTTTTTTTTTTTGTAGTAAATCGCCTTTAATATTGAAATGTGAATTAGGAAAAGCATTTGAATAAAGATAAACATATTCATGATTTATTGTTTATACTAGTGAGAGGGAAATTAAGGTTTTCTTTTAATAAAAGTTAAAAAATTAGGATGTCAATAACAAATCTTATATTTGGTGTCAACAATTTTCAAGCTTACACAACTCGATAATGAAGAAGATATTAAGGATGGGACGAGGTTTCTAAATTTAGACTACTTCTTTACTGAAATAACAGGAATGCAAAATAAGCAACCAAGGTCAGCAGTTAAACGAAACTGGCCATTACTTCAAACAAAATTTATCCATTCAGATCATGAATATTTAGTTAAAAATTTGAAGGAAACCTACTAATTTCTGAAACCAAAATCCTCCTTTAACAATCAAATTATGGAAGGAGCAGTTAAAAATAACATAATTGCTAAGCCATTTCTAATTTTTAATAAAAGAGAAAATAAATAAAGCATAAAATACTATTATAGAAGTGTGAACCTTTTAGAAAACTATAAAATACAGAGAGTCCTAGTTATTATTGAGTTTTTATTAGATTTGAACTATTATTTCGTCTCATTGTTTTAAATTTTATATCGCAGTTTTACTAAGTCGTTGAAGTATTTATTGTTTCAGTGTCCTCTCAGTTCAGATTTCAGCTGCTACAAACATGAATGATTCGAAACAATGATCGGCAATGAAAAATGTAATTTTTAATGATTCAGGATGCTTCTTACTTTGTCACGATTAAACTTATCTACAAAGATCTTAATATTTGATATGTTTCTGACTTAGGTCGAATCAGATACCTATAATCTTATAGTAAATTCCAAATCCATTCAAATCCATTAGTATCACAACTTGCTTCCAGATAACCCTCCGAAGTGCCTGAAAAGAAGAAGGCCTCGGGTCCTTCTATCAAAATACATTATTGTATCGAACTTTTGTCGAAGTGCTACCACAAACCTCGTTTCTGCCACTCTACATTGTACATTTAAATTTTTACTTTTGTAAATTGTATTATTGCTAAACCTTCCTAGAGCAATGTAAATGATGCAGTTAAAGTCTGGTTGAGATTGGTTCAGTAGTTTTCGCGGTTAGTGATCACAAACGAAAAATGGCTCGTCTTTTTATAGAATAGTATAGATATGCAAATAATTTGATAAGAGTAAAAATTATTACTAAAAACTTATAATATTAAGGAATATTGTACATGTGTACATGTGTAGTTCCCTTCCACTAAAGTATTAGGAATGAAAAACCGATCAAAAGTTAACGAGCCGTGAAGGGACGGTCATTTCCACGGCGAATGGTTGAGGTAATTGAAAACTGAAAGGCATAGCAAGCCATTGAAAAAAAAAATGTCTTCCAATGATCAAAGATAACTGCCATTTAAGATTGTAATAAAAAAAATTAAAAAAAACCTATTAAGATTTTGGGTGTTTGATAAATAATAAGAGATTTTCTTGCTAAACTATATATATTTCTTATTATATTAATGTATTTCCTTTCTTAACCCATTGTTGTTTATATGCCCCAGTTTTCTTAATCTCATGACACGTGTTAATTTAACTTCTTTTGTTTTTGTTTTCCAATTATGAAATTATCCAATCATATGATATGTTTGATGATAACATCTGATATGTTTTTGTTATTACTTTATTATTTTTTTGTTATTTGCACTTTTGATCGTCTTATGTCTTATTTATTTTGTCTGTATTTTATTTTAACCTCTTTATAATGTCAACTCTTTACAAACTTAATTTATTATTGTTTATGAACCCTAATTATCTAGAATTTTTTCGGATCATTTCAGATTGTTTTAACTCTATAATTTTTCATTTTATCTACTTATTTATTTTATTCCTTTTTGGTTTACTTTTTTTTTTCCTTTCCTCTCTTTTTTATTTCTTTTTTCGACATTTCTTTGTTTTAGCCATCAAAGATTTGGCTAAAATGTTGGCAAATAAATAAATTATTTTTAGTCAACTTATATAAACAACTTATAAATAATTTTTGACTGATCCCACCCTACATCTCTTTCAATATATACATTTCTGCTTATTTTATATCGGCTACGTTTTTCTCGTATATGTGTACTGTATTTGTTTTTGTTTTTCATGTTGTTTTATTTTTTATATTTGCTCTCTTTTAACAATGTTAAATTCATGTATAATTATTACTCCTTGAACAATATATTGTCGCACTTAAACTTGAAAATCGCGTATTATACAAAATGTATAGCGAAATACACGCCTCTTTTACAGGGTTACTATGGAAAGGAAAAAAAAAAAAGATTTAGTAACAAAATCCTATAGACAGTTGCAAAATCCTATAACGTTCTCCAAAATTGAGAACAACTTTTTGAAATTCTTAATATTTAAGAGAGAAGAATTAAGATAAAAAATTAAGATAAAGCTCAAGCGATGTGAAACTTATAATTAGGTTTCTAATCAATCATACTCATAGTCAGGAAAAGAAAAAAATGAGTGAATACTGAAATGAAATATATATACGTTTTGTCAAAATTGATTTTTTTGGTGTGCTGAATCTTTGAAGTCCAACTTTGTCAACACTAAAACTAGAGCCAAAGAGTATTCAAAAATGATATATTATACAAACAAAAAAATTAAATGAATTTCCTACTGGTTATTCCACTTAACTTATTAATTTTTACATTTTTTTTTAAATTTATCACTAATAACCGTTTTGGAAAGATATATAATGTGAAATTAGATGTATATTCCTTAAAAATTATATTATTTTTTAGAGGCTAATACAAGTTATTTATTTTTAGAGGCTGTGAATATATTGTGCATATTCGTGATTTGTCGTAAATAACTCCAACGTTTGTTGACACGGACCAAGGACAAACTCTTGAGATGATAATATTTACCTGAGTGTAAATAATTAAACAAGTGCAATATGTTTGACTATTGGTGAAAAAATAACCGTGGACAATAGTATCAAAAATAATACTAAACGTCTATATCAACTCTTACCTATTCTAAATTTATTACTATTTTAAAATAGAAAGAATCAACTTTTAATTTACTTAGTTTTTTTTTTATTCTAAGGCATATAAAAGTTATTTATATTGTAATGAAATAAGGAGAACTACCCCCGTTGCTAAGTGACCTAGACTCGCCAAGTTTTGTTATTTACTCGTTGCTAGGAAACAGGGCGTAACAATAATAACAAGATGGAAGGTTATTATTGCGGGCAGTATAGGACTTCAATGGGAGTCTTGGGCCCAAAAAAAACAAGAAGAAAAAAAAATGGAAGGTTATGAGTTGGTTATGTTGTTTTGTGTTGTGTTTATTGGTGTAGTAAATAGAGGTTAAATGTTTGTTATTATTGTGCTAATGTACTGTAATACTGTTCTGTAAGTGTGTCTGTATTAAGTATCTTGTTAATTGTTATTTTTTAATAAACCGTGAGTTGAAAGCCCCTGCTGTGTTTGTTAGAGTATTATTTCATTCACGGTTTATTAATGTTCTACATGTTCCATGCCGTTACAGGCATCATACATGTATGATATGTTACATTATATTACTTCGCATATGAATGATTATAGAGCAATTAAACAATTATATTATAACATAAAATTATATCGAGAAAAAAAACAAAAAACTTAATAGGTTCGTCAGCAAATCAAATCAAAATTGGTAATTAAAAATATTTATTAATAAATTCTAATAAAAATGTCAATTAACATCTCCAAATTTATTATTTTTTAAGATATTTATATTCCTGATGCCTTGAAAACGAATTTTTTGTATTTTGTATCAGTTTCAAAAGAGAATGATATGATGAAACCAACAAAAACGTTTTTGGTAACCATAAAAATAATAAAAAAACATGAATGATACCAGATAGAATGGTACCACGTTCTATATTGACAAAAGGTTTTTCAATTATAATTTTTCAAAATCCTTTCTGCTAAGGTAGATTTATAAAACAGATTGTCAGGTTTAATATTTTCGTTGAGGTCATGTGTATGCTTTAAAAGTTCTAAAGTTCATATGAGCGTCAGAAAATGTATTTATAAACATTATTTCAGAGGAAAACAGGAGATAATATGAAAAGGGATTACATGATACTTGAATAAAGTATCAGTTTTCCTCGAACGATTCTCAAAAAGAACGTGAGGATATTGAGACGAGAATTAGACGTGGCAAGTGGATTTATAATGGCGATTTGCCGAACGATGACCCTCCCTATCGAGTCGTTTATTTTCTGTAGAACCATAGTGTGAGAGTGAGTTAGTTATCCCATCAACCAGCCCGGCCGCAGTTGGTTCAATCCCCGAAACCAACGCCTATAATTACTTCAAAAGGACTTCGTTTCATTTAATTGGTTGTTTTTTTTCTACTTTTGTCTGATTGGCAATACAATATTATTTAGTATGCAGGGTGTTCAGCATAAGACTGTTTTAAACTAACTTAAAATTAATTGTGATTAAATTACTTTTCTATTAATAAAACATAATAAAACTATTTAACATTTCTGAGCATTCTCTCAGTATTTCCTAAAACACCGATGTTGCATCTCCCGGTTTTTTTGTAATTAATAAGCGATTTCAGTATCAATTTTAAAAAATATCACTATTCATGATATACCATTCGAAAGATGTTTGTTTGTAGAAGTATTTTTTTCGAGTAGTGCACGTTTCTAACATATGTAATATTTTTGAGAAAAATGCAGTCAAAGTTTTGGATCGAAATTTGAAACTTGCTATTTCTTATATTTGGATCACAAAGTTAAATACAGGACGCAGCTATTTTGAAGTCTAAATAAGCTTATTTTAAAGGATATTGAAATTGCTCTAGCTTCAATAGTTAATAGGAAATACGAAATAATAGGAAATATAGACAATTATTTGTCAAAAAGTAGAAATTTCTTGAAAACATAAAAAAATAAAAATATGTACAAAACGGATCCGAATCGAGCTATAGTTTAAAGGGAATTTTTTGTTGCAAATGATGCTCAGAATCGCCACTCGAAGCTACTGCAGTCTTATGTTGAACACCCAGTACGTTCAGAGTTGACTCCAGTAACGCATCTTAGAGACCGGAGTGTCTGGATTGGGCCGCATAAGTGGGGGAGGGGGTGAATTTTTTTTTTGGTAATTTATTAAAATTCACAGCTATATACAATAAAATAAAAATAATCCAGTAAATGTGATGATAACGCTCATAATGTTAATTGCTTGCGACTACCTATTGGTAGACTTCACTAAAAGTTCTGTATTGGTTCTGAGGCCATGTTCTTTTCAAACACCTCGAAAGGTTATCTGGAGAATATCGGGAAGCAAGTTGAGAAACTAGTGGATTTGAGTGGCTGGGGCTAAGTCAGCAACACACATATAGAACATTAAGATTTATAAAGATAAATTTGTTTTTGACTAATTGTAAGTAAGAAGTTTTTGACAATCCACAAATAAAAAACAGTAACATAAGAAAAATTAAACCTAATAGACGCCATTAATTGTCGTTTTAAAATAGTTAATAATTGTTATCATGTGAATAAATGGTTAAAACATTTATAAACTATTGGACTGTTAAAATATGGACGTATTCTTTACTCCGGAAATATATGCTCTCGCCAGCTTCCTCGAGTTGACTAAACTGTAATTATGCTTTTAAACGCCAGCAGGCATTCAGCCAGAAGTTTTCGAGTTATGAATGCCAGAGGTGAATTGGGTTACTGTCCTAACACGTTAATCGTTGTTTTGTATAAATTAATAATATATTTGTAATTAATTTTCTAGATAGGTTCATTTGTTTTTAATTATAGAAAACAAATCACTAATTAAATTCTAAAAAAACTATTAGTATTGCTGAAAAGACGTTTGTTGGGACTATTTGCTACACACCTTTGTGGTAAACCGCTACACCCAAGAAACAATTACCACATTGGAAAAGTGAACTCAAAACACTTAATCAATTTTAACACATTTTTAATCACAAAAATTACAAATAAAACATATTTCTATAATATGGAGAAATTAATTGGAGGTTATAATTGGTTTTAAAAAACACAGTGTTGCCAGGTTACTGAATGTTCTAACAGCACTCAGTGTTACCACTTTCCTACACACTTAATACTTTTTACGGAAACTCCACAATGGGGGGGGGGGCAATACAGTAATAATAACAGAACAAAAAAGTAATAACAACAAAAATAATAAGTGGAGCAATCGGTGAAACAGTTGTTATGTAATCGTATAGTACGTGGGAGTATTTTATTAAATTTCAGGCATACACTAAGTTTGTTTGTCATTTATAAATTATTTCCAATATTTTAATTCAAAAAGATTTGTTTTTGTATAAACTTAATTTTCTGTTGTTAACTTGAGGTGAATGAAACAGCTGATTTTTTAAGCTACAATTTATGTTTTAATCGCATCATTGAATTAAACATAAATTAAAAATAAACTTAAATATTTTTAGAAAATTACTGAAAGATGTATTGTTGTGGAAAAAATACGTTACCGCGTTCCTGAATGGAGGAACAGATAAAAATAATTGAATTAGGTGATGATTGCCTATCTCTTTAGTAATTAAACCTCGACGCTCAAAAGATTTAATGGGCCGTGGAGTAATAATCTTCTATAATAATTACTTAATTACATAAAAGAATGTATAGTTAGGATAAGGTGACGAAATGGCTTCCAATATATTTATTTTGAATTATTTTTATTGCAGATAATTTCTATAAATCTCTTCCAATATTTTAATTTAAATTCTATTATTTAAACTACACATTGATTGAAGATAGTCCAGTCAATAAACACATTGTAGAGTGCATGGAATATGCGATAATTTATGACTTCACAGCTTCGTTTGGAATAGTTGGAAGGTAAACATTTCGAGATATAATCGAAAAATACGAAATTCGGACCTTCTCCCCTCCCACCCACCAACAAAACATTCTTAATTAAACTTATAGAATCTGAAAAAATACACTACAATTAGGATCAGGAATATTCTTTACTCCGACGAAACACTGTTTGAAGTGGCTATGTTTTATTTTACGGAAGTCACTGTTTGGTCAAAAGTACACAAAATAAAAATTATAATTACATAATAGATGGTGTATGTTAATGACACTCATAATTTTCGGGGAATATTTTCATTTTCTTAACAGTCGCTAGATTTTAAATAAGGAGTTCACATATTTCATTTTCTAAATAGTCACAAGTTTCATCCTCTTCCAAATATTCAACACTTGGAGATTCAAAAAGTACAACCTTGTACCGGTGTAAGCGATTATTGGCAGTAGTGCAGCGTTCCCATTGGCTTTGCATGGTTTGAACTAAAAACAGGCTATGGACAAAACACTCTTAGCTTAAAATCCTGCTTTAGTTTACTAATTTTCGATGGGACAAAGCTTGTTTTGATGGTTAATACTCATCATATATTATAGGGCACTGAAAAACAAATCTAGTGATACCAAAAACTCAAAAAAAAAAAACACATTTTTTTGTGATACACGTTTTATAGTTCCTTAACTATAGACAGACAAAATGGATAGATGGGTTTTACAGTAAATACATTTTGATCTTTAATTCTATACTTATCTTTCATTTATTTTATATATTCCCTCTTATATGTTTCTCTAATTTTATATATGTATTTTTTAGAGTATAAAATTAGATAATATTCGATTTTTATTCTAGAGCACCCCGATAATTGCATTCAGATGATGATTCAGTGAACGAAACGCAGTTGTGCAATTGCGTTGATGTAGGCTAGGAGTTGAGGTGGGCGTGGTTGAGATCAATACGAGCTACCCCGGGTTCGGATCTCATCTCCCTGTTGCTAGCCGCTGTCCTCTTTTGTTTAGTTTCCACTGGCAACAGCTATTTGTTACAACATTCACTTGTTTTTTTATTCAAGTTCATTTTTTACTTTAAAAAAAAAAAAAAAATGAAAAATAATGGCTGAGGCGTTGGAATTCCATTGCTGAGCCGGTTATTGTCGGCTTTAACAATTCAATCATTGGGTTATATCAGCAGTTTGTAAAAAGATTAAAATATTATTTTCCTTTCTCAGAAAATTTAATTTTATAAAAACTTTATCAAGTTTGATAATACAAGCGCAATTGGAAAACTCGATAGAATTACGAAGGCTTTGTTAACAGGTAATTAATTACAACTAAGTACAAAAACATAATCAAAATAGCTGATTATCATTAAAACGCAATTGAGATACACTGGCGGTCAAAAGTTTTAGACCACCCCGAGCCAAAATAGGTAAATTTAAAAGTTCAATATCTTTTTTTTATTTTTCAATTTTTAGTAGTAAGAGAGTTTATTTATGTTTATACTGTCATCTCTTGGTAAGTCGATTTTTAAGGGACCCTGAAAAATAGTTCGACATACAACTTTCAACATCAACATCACTGAACTGCGCTTTTATAAGGATTCGGCTTATCGAAATTTGAAACATCGAGAGTTGACTATATATGTAAATTATTTTTGTTAATGATTTAGATTTAGTCACCATGGAGAAATAAGTTTATAGTGGAAGGTTATAAAACAGTGATTTCTTATTAATTGTTTCGTTTTGTGTTTTTCTTAAAAAGCGCTGAGTTGATTTCAATAAAATTTTTATGGGACCTCCTCTGAAGTATTATAGAAAAAGAATCATCAAAATCGATTCATAATTGACGGATTAATCGCATAAAAAACATATAAAAAACAACAACAACAGATGAATTGTGAACCCTCCTTTTTTTTTGTAGTTGGTTGAAAAAAAAAAAAAATGAACGTTTTATCTTTTTTGGTTTCTTTCTTTTTTTTCCCCCAAAACCTTATTTTCTTATTTTGTTTTTTGTTTTTATATTTCTACGGCCAGGGTACTGAATGCTTTATTTTGACATTGATATTCTAACAGGTTTCTCAATAAATATAAATTTCAAACAGTTCGAGATATCGAGATAAAATATGTATAAATCGAGTTTATACATTTATCAAAACTGTCTCTTGGATTTGATGCTCCGATAAGTAAATATTTATTTTTTAAAAACATTTTTCTTCGTGATCTCAGCCAAAAATATTTCTCTTTTCGACAACTAGTTTATACACTTCCTCATTGTGAAGAGGCGCTCTATTTGCCGCTTTCTTTTGCACACGCCGCTTTGTAAACTGATTGTCCTAGTATACCTGTTCCCAGCCATTAAATGCTTCTAAAAAAAAAGAGAGGGCTGGGAAATCTCTAATGAAGATACACTCTTTTCAAGAACGCATAGAAATGTAAAAGAAAACTTTTACTGTTGTGGGTAAAACAAGTAAAAATATTTTGATTTTTGAATAGCTTTAACTAATTAAAATTATGTTTTAGCTGATTATCTTTTGTCCCCTATGTTTTTTAACGATGTCAAAGAACGTCGGAAAATACAATGAAATGCCAATCTAAAGGTTCAACTATTCATTGTCATGAAGATGTTTTATGTGGTTCTTATTTACCCCCCCCCCCCCCCCCAAGTTTAAAATGTTGGGAAAATTTCAAGTCACTGATCGAAGAAAATTTACAGTAAATAATAGTCAATGTAATCAACGAGTTTTAAGCTTCATGAAATACTGAGATAACAATATATACAAATATAATCTAATAGGCCATGGCTGGTTACGGTTTGATAAATATAATTAATAATTTCTATCCATAATTTCCGGTGGTCTTCACCTCATAATTAATTTGACTGAGGAAAACTTCATGCAGTAAAAAATAATATTACAATAATAGACCATAAAAATGTTTTATGACATCCAAGTAATTTAGCAGTCTAATAAACTATTCTATTAGTACTTGAAACTAATTATCTTAGTTACGAATGACAGTTAAACGTTATAGTAGAAAATAAATTACAGTTAATTTTACTTGCAAAAAAAAAATGCTATTTCTGAATTTGAGATTTCATTAAATTATTAAATGTAGATGTGCTTCCCTGATCAGAATTAGTTAGTATTTTAATACAAATTTCCTGTATGATATGTTTTGAAAATTAAACTGAAAAACAGATGAAACTTGGATAAAATTTAATTCATGCTTAGCTGATAAACATAAATAACTTTAAAAATATAACGCTCTCTAGCGTAGCAGGTATCTTATCTCTGCACAATAAATCAAAAATATGGATATTTACCTCTGACTGTCCGATATTTTTATTTCAAATATTTGTTTTATAGGTTACGATGTATAGTGTTCTTTATATTATAAAAATACTGCGCACTATACATTTGTAAAGAAAACCACTTCATTCACATACGAATGCTTTTCTTAAGTTACCCATGATGCAATACGACCTTACCCATAATGCCTATTAGAAGTGACAATAAACAGCTGTGAATGATAAGAGTGGATTGTTGTTGTTAACCTCTACGGCTACATTAATATTAACTCTGATTAATATTAATTATATATTCCGAATACATAAATAAGATCGGAATAAGGGCTTTAAATGTAGTTTACTTTGTTACAGAGAGAAACGAAATTAGGTCTATATTTCACAACCTAAGAGAAGTCAATTACCATTATATACATTGAAAATAAAAGTAACAAATTATTGTAAAATTGGTTTAAATAAGGAAAAGTGTTTAATGTTGGGATTAGAAGACAGTTGACAAGCCTGGTACTGTTTGCATCTGCACGTAGTGCACATCTATGTATTATTTTATTTATTTATAGTCCAGTTAATAAACACATTGTAGAGCGCATGAAACATGCGATTATTTTTTACCTCTGGGCTTCGTTAGCAGTAGTTAAAAGGGAAACATACTAAAAGTCCCCGCCCCTGATGGGGTGAGCTGTGGTGGCAAGGGGAGAAGGTCCCATTTTTGGGTTTTTCGATTATATCACGAAAACGGTTGACTCTAGAAAAATATGTTTCAAATAAAAATTAATGTTAATTAAATTTCCTATAAAATTAACTCTATACATATTTATCGATTCTCCAATTGTTTTCGAGATATACGTTATTGAAAATTGATCATTTTGCAAAAAAATAATTTTTACCTAACTTTTTGTCAAACATTTTCTTGAAAAAATGTCAGAATCAAAGTTGTAGATCATAAAATTTACTTTAATTTCACGTCTACGTGTCTGGCTCTTGAAACGAATGTTTCACAAACAGTTAGGTAAATATTATTTTTTTTTCTCGAAAATTATCGAGTTTTAATAGCATATATCTCGAAAACCTTTGAAAGTTCGATAAATATGTATGGAAATAATTTTATAGGAAATTTAATTAGCTTTAATTTTTATTTGAAACTTATTTTTCTATTGCCCAGATAAAATAAAAAAAACTCAAAATAGGACTATCTCCCCCCCCCCACCTTAAGTTCACCCCCCAGTGGTGGAGACTTTTAGTATGTTTACCTTCTAACTATTCCTAACGGAGCTGTGAAATAAAAAAATATCGCACATTTCAGCACTCATTTACTAGACTATTATGTATGTATTGCATTATTTTTTTGTTTGTCTTCGAGGACAAGAGACCCTCCTGCGGCACACCCAGTCTCTATAAAGTGGGTACCTTTAAATGGGGAACAATCTGGCTGTTGAGCGTAATTTTGGCCTAATCTCTGCCTTTCACAACCACGCCTATGTACTGAAGCCAAGATCCCTTCATGGGTTGTAGTGTTTTTTTTTTTTTTTTTTTTTTTTTTTTTTTTTTTTTTTTTTTTTTTTTTTTTTTTTTTTTTTTTTTTTTTTTTTTTTCAAGATTTCACATGGAATCAGATGCAGATCCTCGAAGAAGTGCGCACATTGTGGTTTGCGGTCGGCTGGATGAGTGGTCCGCTCGTAGGGAATGGAGTCTTAACGGTTCTATCTTTTTTTTTTCCTTTCACATGCTGCCCTGGACTATATATCATTATCTATAACGATGACATGTCATCTGTTCTTCTTCGACTAGTTCAAACAGAAAGTTCATGGAACGTCTAAGTAGTTCCATATGGCATTCATCTGAAAAGATGTAATCTGAGATAATATTGTTTATGAAAGTTGTGAATAAAATGATAAGAAGTTCGCAGAGCAACATGCGTCCAGTGCTAAAATGAGGGATGTAGAGTGCATGAAATATGCGATAATTTTTGACTTCATAGCTTCGTTAGGAATAGTTAGAAGGTAAACATATTAAAAGTCCCCGCTCCTGGGAGGTGAGCTTACGGTGGGGAGGGGAGAAGGTCCATTTTCGGGTTTTTCGATTATATCTCGACAACGGTGGATCCTATGAATATATGCTATAGATCAAAATTAAAGCTAATTAAATTTCCTATAAAATTGTTTATATACATATTTGTCGAACTTTCAACTATTTTCGAGATTAAAACTCAATACTTTTCTGAAAAAAAAAAATCTTTACCTCACTTTTTGTCAAACATTTGCTTGAAGTCCCAGAAACGTATATATGAAATTCAATTTTACGATTTACTTTGTATGTTCTAGACTCTTCATTCTTAATTTCTTTATCTTGCAAACATCCTTAGTATTTTGATAAGGACTTATTTCCTCAAATAACCTTCATATTCAATAAACATATTGTAGAGTGCATGAAATTTGCGATAATTTTTTACCTCAGGGCTTCCTTAGGAGAGGTTAGAAAATAAATATACTGAATGTCCCCGCCGCGGAGGGGGGGGGGGGGGGGGGGTTGAGCTAACGGTAGAGGTAAGGGAGAAGGTCCCATTTTTGGGTTTTTTCGATTATATATTGAAAACGGTAGACTATAGAAAAATATGCTCCGTCTTAAAATTAAAGATAATTAAATTTCCTATAAAATTGTTCATATACATTATTGTCGAATTTTCGAGATATACGTTCTTAAAACACAATAATTTTCGAGGGAAAAAAAAAATAATTTGTACCTCATTTTTTGTCAAACATTTGCTTCAGCTACCAGAAACATACATATGAAATTAAAGTAAATGTAATGCTCTACAACTTGGTTTCTGACATTCTTTTCTGAGAAACGATTGTGGAAGACACTAGAAGCAAATGTATGACAAAAAATAAGGTAATAATTTTTTTTTTTACGAAAATAATCGATTTTCAATAACGTACATCTCGAAAACGGTTTTAAACTTCGACAAATATGTATAGAATAAATTTTATAGGAAATGTAATTAGCTTTAATTTTTATTTGAAATATATTTTTCTAGAGTTCATTTTTTTTTAGATATAATCGAAAAACCCGAAAATGGAACCTTCTCCCCTTGCTCTACCGTTAGCTTATCCCCCAGGAGCGGGGACTTTTAGTATGTTTACCTTCTAACTACTCCTAACGAAGCCCTGAGGTAAAAAATAATCCCTTATTTCATGCACTCTATAATACGTTTATTGAGTGGACTGCATTCATTCTTTGTTTATTCAGTTTTAATTTTTTTTAATATCTCATCCATATGAATGAGCATGTGAGCCGCATATAAAAACTTTATTGTTACTATAACGCAATAATAATTCTTAATATTAAGCACGCACGTGCTGCGGGACTGGAAGGGTAGCAGGTTGGGAGCTCGGTTGGCTACGATCCAATGCAGGACTGACCTATATCTCATACTCGATATCTTTTCCGCAGTCTGCGATTTTCTTCTGTTATAACCGCGAAGATTACACCTAGAAGTTATTGTTTTGTTTTCAATCTACATTTGTTTTTTTATATGTTATTTTCTTATATACATTGAGAATTTTTTTTTTAATTAAAAAAAAAACATTAAGTAATCACGCTAGTACATTAACATTGACATTAAGTAATAATTGTTGGTTTACCCAATAAGTTGGTAGGAAATAAAAGTTCTAAAATAAAAGAAAACTCTGAAGCCAACTTATTTATAGACGCCTCATATGATTTCTAGGAATGGAATGGAGAACAAGTAGATTTGAGTGAGTATTTAGTTTATCATATGTGACAAAGTAAGGAGCATTAAAGATTTTTTAAATTTAAGTATTTTGGTCGGTTGGTGTATCTCAAGGTATCCTAGGCCCAATCCTCTACACGGTGTATACAGCTGACATCCCAACTCATCCCACCACTGTCCTCACCACTTATGCTGAAGACACATATGTATTATCAGTAAACAATGATCCCTTCATTGCTTTCCAAACACTCCAATCCCATATTCTAAACATTCAAGAATGGTGTCAAAAATGGAGAATCAAAACCAATCTCACCTTTACCCTTCGTCGCAAAACCTACGTGTTCCTGCCCCACAGTATCCTTTAATGATATTCCACTAATCCCTGTTAAACAGATCCGCTAACTAGGACTTGAACTAAACGTACAAGACTAAATTGACAAGAAACTGCCCGTCGTTACAGACTACTTCAACATTTACTAGACAAACGCTCAAAGCTAATTAATTACAAAATACTTATTCACATGACTGTAATTAGACCTATTTGTACGTACCGAGTTGAGCTTTTGGGCTCCACTAAACCATCTAATTCATCTCGTATCCAATCCTTACAATCCAAAATCCTTAGAAAAATGCTCAATGCTCAATGTCACATATAAACTTATCCATAAAGATCCTTAATGTTGCATATGTTGTCGATTTAGCCCAAACCAGATACCTGATATGTTATAGTAAGCTCCAGAACCACTCAAATCCACTAGTTTCTCAACTTGCTTCCCACTCTACTCCCAACAAAAAGAAGATGGCCTAGAGATTTTCTAGCGTAGAATTGTTATTAGCTAAAACACGGTATTTCTTTTCAAGTTTTGACATGTTATTGTAATCGTCATTAACACATTTACTTGATGTATATATTTGTACTGTTGTAAATTTTAATAAATTCATAAAAAAGTATTTTGGATTGGAGAGATTAAATATGGGAAGAATTCGATGGTTTAGTGAAATCACTATCTCTATACCGGAAGTCCAAATAGCTCTGATAATAGTCATATAGTTGAGTTTTTTTTTTATTAAATCGGTAGATAAGAACGTTTGTCAAGTAACAGTTGACAATCGGAATCGAAATGTAGCTTCTGGTCTTTTCTATAAATGAGGATTCCGAGTAAGTATTTTGTCGAGATAAAATCCTGGGAATCCTATCTCTTCGGCATTATATAACTGTACTCCATTAAAGGATATAGAAATATATTATACTCTACTCTCTCAGCTGCATCATAAACAGAATCCAGTATAGGCAAAGCGAGAGCGCTATGGTACAGTGGTTCAAGGCTGTGAATAGATACTACGTCGGAATATGAGCTACAAAACTTATCTACAATCGAAAAAAAACACACACACACACCTTAATGAATAGAGATAATTACAGAACCGAAGAATTCTACACGAGTAACAGCAAACCCACGAGCGAATTGCAACTATGAATCAAGATCTGATCGAAACCATCTGGTTAGAAAAAAATACAATTATTCTAATTTGAAATTCCACAGCATTAATTTAATGAACATAAGAAATTTAAAGTTTAGTTTCACTTGAGGTACGCATGATGATATAGAAGGATCAATACAATTAGGATTGATGAATGAAATGCCACTTCTATTGAGATTATTTTATTTGAAAACTAGTTTCGAATGCTAAACATTCATCTTCAGTTCTAAAACATACAATAAATTTTTTAAACACATCAGTACTATGTTACATAGATTATATATACTAAAGTTTTTAAAAAGATAAGACAAGACGTAACCTACCTGCCCCCTTTTACTTCTCAGAGTTTTAGTTACCTCGAAGGTGAGTGCCTATGCTTGATTTCTTGTCTTATCTTTTTAAAAACTTTAGTATATATAATCTATGTAACATAGTATTGATGTGTTGAAAAATTTTTTTGTATGTTTTAGAACTAAAGATGAATGTTTAGCATTCGAAACTAGTTTTATAATAAAATAATCTCAATAGAAGTGGCAATTAATTCATCAATCCTAATAATTAAGTTTAGTTGTTTCATTAACATTTCTTGAACCAAACATTTTCAGCACCCACTTCCTATCTCCCTGGACCCTATGGTATTTGAAGAGATTGACCAAAAAGAAGACTTCCCTTCGTAGAAGGGCCTTTGATAGGCCTGGTTGGAACAATGCGGGCAGGACTCGGACCCCAGGAAACCTTTGTTAGACTCGGAAGGCCGACCTTGCAGTGCGACGACCCATTGTGTTCGCTAAGGTGACAGTACTCAATCTCTTTATGGCACTCTCCTAGGAGCTGCCGCCTTTCTACGTCGGCACGTTCTAGTCCTCCTGACGCTGAAAGAAATATTTCTTTTAAAAAAATGTTTGATGAATGATTTAAAATGAAACTTTTTAGTCTCTGGAATAGTTTGTACTTTTACATAAGGTGTATGTTTCGTCAATTCATAGGCATCATTAGGGCTCTTTTTTTGGGAGCATAAAAAAATAAAGCCTTTTATTACATGAGGAAACTAACAATATTTTGTAAAACAAATAATACATTGCAACATAAATTTAAAAAAATGTACTGCTTCTAAGATGATAAATAATCATGGTTAAATAATTTATCACTAATTTCCTGGAATCAATCATCTAATTTCATCATGGTTAAATATTTCTGTTAGATTATTTTTAGTCAATTAATGATTTTGTTCTTGTCCAGTCAATGAGTGCTGAAATAAGGGGTGTAGAGTGGATGGAATAAGCAATTATTTTTTTCAGACTTTGTTAGGAGTAGTTAGAAGATAACATGCTAGAAGTCCCCTTCCCTGGGGAGTGAGCTTACGATAAGAGAGGGGAGAAGTTTCCGTTTTTGGGTTTTTCGATTATATCTCGAAAACGCTGGACTCCAGAAAAATATGTTTCAAATAAAAAAAAAAAAAAAAAAAAGCCAATTAAATTTTCTATAAAATTGTTTATATACGTATTTGTTGAACTTCCGATAGTTTTCGAGGTATACGTTATTGAAAATCAATCATTTTCGCAAAAAAAAAATTTTTTCCTCCCTTTTTGCTTCTAGTGCCTTCCACGGTCTTTTCTCAGAAAAAATGTAAGAATCAAAGTTGTAGAGCAATGGATTTACTTTATTAATTCCTTATATACGTTTAAAAAACTAGCTGAAAGTACCCCGCTCCGCAACGGTTTAATATCATTAGGATGAAGACAACTTAAATTAGAAAAAGTTAAGCTTAACGTTGATAATTATTATTACTTCAATAAACCTGAACAATTCCATTCTTAGAATAATTTCAATAAGTAAATTTGACAATTTGCAAAAGTTAATTTTATATTTTGATAGCCTTCCAGTGAAGCTTCGAGGCAGCACTACCATCTTACCCAGCTCTGATACCAGACCATCAGCTTTTCTTATGGCATACTTTAAGTGAATATAGTCTTAACTTCTCAACTTTTTTGAAGAAAGTTTAGTCTTTCTGTTTCTATTTTTGCGTACATATCAAGCATAAATTGGATGAGGAGATTACGGAATTTAAGTAAATAAGGTTCTTCACCTCCTCGCTCCACTAACATTTAGGCGTAAAAATCAGCTGCAGACACAGTTTTCTTAAGTGATGTATTGGAGTTTGGGTCACGCTGAGGGATGTTAATACTGTACCCGTCTTCTCCATGGTAGAACATGAGACGATACTGAAGAGAATCATACACTTGATAGAACTCACTGATTCTTATTAGTTTTTTGTCCCTATATCGAACTGGCCTTACATGTCATCACCAGAGAACATAAGTCTCTTAACCTCCTCTTTAACATAAGTCATTTAATAGCTTATCTTCACGAAACAACTCAAACTTGTAAGTTGTAAGTAACCTCTGCAGCTACCATGAGTTCACAGAAAGTACCAATATTATAAGGTTCCGACATCGATCGTATTTTTGTTTGTTTACAACTATAAGGAACTTAATTTGTGGTCAACGTGTGCGGCTTAAACATCTAACCTATTTTTTAACTTAGCTTATATCCATATACCATATGATAATTAATCTTTTATTATTCACCCAATAAAAATTGAAATCGCATTTTTCGCAAATTAGCCGCGATCCAGGCCGATTTTTTAAAATTCCTTTCTTAGCGAGCACTTACGGCCCAGAGGAATCTACATATCGAATTTCATTCCAATCCGTTCGGTGGTTTCTGAGATTTCGTGTTAAGTGAGTGAGTGGTATTTGACAAATATATATTGTAGATAATGACATATTTTTCAGACAGAAATATTCACTGAATAAAAAAAGAAAAGAAAATACTCATGATTAAATTAGATGACTGATTCTAGGAAATTAGTTGTCAAATATTTAATCATGATTAATTTTTTCCCTACTCTGTTAGGACCGAGAGTCATAGATTTATATCAAATATACCAAACATTTTAGCTTATCTAGATATAATGAAGAGAATGAGATTCGACATTTAAAAAGACGAAAGTAATCGTATTTGTTGACCAAAAGTATTCAGAATTATTACAAATAAAAAATACGATTTAAAAAGGAAAAATTATTGTGAATAAAATTCTCATAAAATAATAATTATGATTTATTTATTGAACTATTAAAAAAAAAAAAAAAAAAAAAAAAAAAAAAAAAAAAAAAAAAAAAAAAAACTAATATAGAATCATATCAGTCATCCAAGGGAATAAGTCGAATTTAGACCAAAATGAGTTAAATTACTAAAACAAATTGTAAGGTTTTTCTTCATGGTAAATAAATGTTTAAGTGAGATATTCATTTTAAATAATCATGTATTAAAATGAACATCTTAATTTAAAACTTATTAACCATGAAGAAAAATTCTTTTTAGTCAGTTGACTCATTTTTGTCAAAATTCAAGCTTAACCTCTTATTCACTCGGATAACAGATCTAAACATTGTGTTTAAAAGCTTGAGTAGTTAAATTTCTTAGATTTATGTAGTATCTTTAATCATTCAGTAAAAATAATTTAAAATGTTGCTACCAGTTTTAAAATAATCGACAAGCTCAAACACAGACCAAAAAAAATGTACCGTACAAGTAAAAGTTCTTTTGAGACAGTATAAATAAAAAAAGTTAAGAGGGATTTATTTCATGATGCACCGTCTCAATTCAGCGACATTACTAGGTGTACAATTTATGCAGCGTCTGCCATTTCTCGATAAATTCTCTAACCATCTCCACCAAATTTGGACAATATCTCTCTCTCATTAAGCTGTTCGTACTTCTTGATTAAGTCATTTAAAATCTGACTTAAAGAATTTTAGTAGCAAATACTTACAAAGATAGGACTACATTATGTATTCGATAAGTATAAATAATTTAATGTAATGACTTTTTTTGTTTTTTATTTATATCAATTTATTGAAATTTACAACTGTACAATTATATACATCAAGTAAATGGAGTAATAACGATTACAATAACATGTAAAAGCTTGAAAAGAACTACTCATCAGTAGCACTTTAATAAAAATTCTACACTAGAAGATCTCTAGGCCATCTTCTTTTCAGACGCCTCAGAGGATTATCGGGAATGGAGTGGGAAGCTAGTTGAGAAACTAATGGATTTGAGTGGTTATGGAGCTTACTATGAAAGGATAGGTATCTGGTATGAGCTTACTCAGCAACATATGGAACATTAAGGTCTTTATGGATAAGTTTATTAGTAACAATAGTAAGGAGCATTAAGGATTTTTCGAAGGATTTTGGATTGTAAGGATTCGATAAGGGAAGAATTAAAAGGTTTAGCTGAGCCCCAAAGCTCAACTCCATATGTCCAAATAGGTCTGATAACTGCCATGAAAATGAGTCTTTTGTAGTAAAGTGGAAGGTATGAGTGTTTGTCTGGTAAATGTTGAAGAAGTCGAAAACGACGAGCAGTTTTCTGTCGTTTTAGTCTATGTAATGGCTTAGTTTATATTTTTATTTATTCTAAAACTTTATTTATTTCTTCTAGAAAACTCCCTATTTTTTATATTTATCTATTAGTCACAGTCTAGTTTAATTTTAATATAAATATTACACATTCTTCTACGAATATCATTCATTAACATTGTCAGAAACACTATCTTCGTAGTGACGTCATTATCCGGTGATCATTCATTCGATATTTACTCAGAGTTTTATGTCCTTGTAGGAATATTGCAGACTACTTCAACATTTACTGAACAAACGTTCAAAGCTCTTAATTAATTGCAAAATACTAATACACATGACTGTGATTAGACCTATTTGGGCGTACGGAGTTGAGCGTTGCGCCTCCACTAAACCATCTAATTCATTTCGTATCCCAATCCTTACAATCCAAAATCCTTCGAAAAATCCTCAATACTCCTTTTAATATCACCAATAAACTTATCCATAAAGATCTTAATGTTCCATATGTTGTTGATTTAGTCCAAACCCTATTCCTATCCTTTCATAGTAAGCTCCATGACCACTCGAATCCACTAGTCTCTCAACTTGCTTTCCACTACATTTCCGATAATCCTCCGAGGCGTCTGAAAAAGAAGATGGCCCAGAGAACTTTTAGTGTAGAATTTTTATTGAAGTGCTACTGATGAGTAATTCTTTTTAAGTTTTGACCTGTTATTGTAATTGTTATCAACACATTTACTTGATAAGATATTTTGTATAGTTGTAAATTTCAATAAATGGATATAAAAAAATTTAGCAATATGACTTTTAAGTTTTCTTTCTAAAACTACCTCCTTAGGAGTGGCATTATAGCAGATATGTCATGCAATGATAAAGATAACTGTGTTTTCAAAAGAAAACTATTCCGCCATCGTTTCGGTAATTAAACAGAAACATGTTTATTCGCATGCGTCATGGTTGTTTCCTCCTGAAATACGTATTCTATCTTCTTCCGGTAACGTAATGAGTCACGTAAAAAATACTTTGAGTGGGATATAAAAAAATCATCTCTTAGATATGATAAGGATCTCATAAATTTATATTAAAATTTTATAATGTAAAGCAAATTTGATTAAAAAATATATATATTTATATAGCATACCCTGTCGCGGCTTTGCCTGCTCTCATAAATAAATTATTTTAACTAATAATTGAATTTCATTTGTTTATCGATATAATCATTGTAATGTAGTATGGAATTTATCATTATTTGTTCAATGATATTTTCACGCTTGGCAATAATTTTTAACCTGGTCAAAATCGGATTGATGAGGTAGGAAGAGTACGTAAAAGCATAATTAGACATGCACTTTGGCAGAAATAATTTTATCTATCCATCTCACAGTGCGGCCGCCAATGGACAAAAGTCTAAAATGCGATTATTTTTTCCAACTTGGTTTCCTTTAGTAATCCTTTCATAGTGACCTCAATGATAAGGAATTCTAGCTTTTAAACCCATATTACAAAAGCAAAGGATAGAAATCATGTTTGAACAATTGGCAGATCGCTTATCTGTCTCATCGATACAATTTCAATTTATTGGGCCCTTATTCAATGTTAAGTTCGCATCAACGTCACTTGAAATTTTAGTATGGCAAGCATCGAAGAAGGTGATTAATAACCATTTTTTTCATTAATACCTTTGAATAATTTTTTCCCTTAATATCTTTAAATAACATTTTTTCGTTAATATATTTATAACATTAAAAAAAAAAACTTCAAATCGACATATTTCAATTATGACACAAAACATTCTTAGTTTTTGAAATATTTTGATTTAATAACAAATATACATCATGTATATACAAATCATTCCTGCTTTGAATGGTTCTCTGTTTATTTATTTCAGAAAACATAGACCTGAAAAACATTGATGTACTTAATATTTTATATGTGTGTATATACCTTAATATTTAAACATCTTCGGACCCTTTAATATCTGCAAGCAGGAATGCAAGCTACTCAAATTCAAAGCACAATTTAGAGGAAATTAAAAAATATCTTTTGGGCGATGAGGAATATTCTATGGATTCACTTCAATCTCATTTACGTCATCTGATGAGAGTATGTCAACGAGCAGTGACTCAATATAATTTTCAGATGTACCTTAATCAATTCATGTATTGTAAATTTTATTGTTGTGATATTAGTTATTATTTTGTAAGTCTAAAAAAACTTAATTTGTATTCAAAGATTTCTAATATATTGTTTTTTTAATGTTCAACAGAGAGTTTTCTTTAAAAGTCCGTTTTAAAGAAATTGCAATATGTCGAATTGATGATTTTTTTATAAGTCTTAAAACAGTCAAATAGTCGAATATTTTTTAAAAAGTGTCCTTTTTAGGTCCGCGATCTTAAATCCGTTAAATATTTTAAAACAGTATCCTGGAGAACAACAATGGAGGAAGTTATCCTTCGGATAACTTAAAAAAACCGTTAAAACAGCAATCCTTAAGGACGAAAAAGCTAATTCTAATTGTGGATGGAGAGAGTGGCCAAGGATGTCCTTCCTCGGCCTCAAAAAATCGTCAGATCCTGGCAGATCTGTAAAACAGTGTCCTTAAAAAAAGTTAAAACAGCAATCCTTAAGGACGAAAAAGCTAATTCTAATTGTGGATGGAGAGAGTGGCCAAGGATGTCCTTCGGCCTCAAAAAATCGTCAGATCCTGGCAGATCTGTAAAACAGTGTCCTTAAAAACAGTTAAAACAGCAATCCTTAAGGACGAAAAAGCTAATTCTAATTGTAGATGGAGAGAGTGGCCAAGGATGTCCTTCGGCCTCAAAAAAACGCCAGATCCTGGCAGATCTGTAAAACAGTGTCCTTAAAAACAGTTAAAACAGCAATCCTTAAGGACGAAAAAGCTAATTCTAATTGTGGATGCAAGGAATATTGACAATGAAATGGCGAGTATTTTTAAGAGCTATAGAGGCAGATGTCAAAACCGCAGATTGTATTGTAAAAGCAGCTTGCTGCTTACACAATTACGTGATATCAAAGAATGATAACAGAGAATGGGCAGCCGCAGAAATTGAAGAAGAATGCGAGCCTACATCTGCATTTGCTGAAACAGCAGTAACAAATCGAAGGTCGCCTAATGCTGCTATTCAAATTCGAGAACGTTTTGCTGATTACTTTCTCAGAATCAACACAACATAAAATAAATTAAAAGAAGCGAAACGAGCTCGTCTGAGTAATTTTTTATCCTTAAATTTTATTTTAAAAATTTTAATTTATAATAATATTTGCTGGATCATACCGTATTAAATACTAAAATAAATGTAATGTTTAATAAACATAATTTTGGGTTGTGAGGATAGGATAGGAGAAAATTACCCAACTCCCCATTTTTCTCTTTAGTCAATAGACCTAGTGTCTATCGATATATAAGGATATAGAAGAGTTTTGATTTTATAAGTCTTTCCCGTCAAGAATGACTTTTGTCTACTTCGACCGTAAAAGCGCCGCACTGTGCATCTGGTTGGATTTTAATTTCTAACCATAAAAGTATATGACAGTTTGGCAAACCTCGTTTTTAGCGCTGAAGACTATACATTTTTAGTATTATTATAATAAAATTTATTGTTACAAACCTTCCTAGAGCTATCAAGATGTTGTAGTTTGATACAGTAGGGTTTAATAGTTTAACCATTGCAAACTCTGTTGCCGGATAGAGACCCCTATCGGTCGATTTTCAAGCTGCACCGGGATCCACATGTAGCTCCATTAATTTGTAGTTTTTTTTTAGCTACAATCGAATTGAAAATAATTAAATTTATCATAAATGTTATGCTCTATAAACCACCGTACTTTTATAACCTCTTTCGAATGGTGGTCGCCACCTATCGGTCGATTACCAAACTTCGCTGCGCACCACATATTTATCGTTTTTTTTTTTGTGTTTTTTTTGGTATTATAATTGAAAATCTTAAAATTTTATTATCGCTAAACCTTGATTTTACTATGAAGATGATGTGGCTAAAATTTGGTACAGATTGGTTCACTAGTTTTCGCGGTTAGTGATCACAAACGAAAAATAGCTTGTTCTATTATAGTATAGTATGGATATATATA
The DNA here is from genome assembly GCA_003667255.2 of Euschistus heros. Taxonomy (NCBI): domain Eukaryota; kingdom Metazoa; phylum Arthropoda; class Insecta; order Hemiptera; family Pentatomidae; genus Euschistus; species Euschistus heros. The sequence continues at coordinate 218,979 of RCWM02000355.1, forward strand.
TATATATATATATATATATATATATATATATATATATATATATATGTTTACTAAGGTTCTTGAGGTTCAGTCATAAAATGAAAAATAAACTATTTTGGCGACGTTTCGAGACTATATTGTTCTCATAATCATGCCCTACAGTGAAAAAACAGGTTACAATAAATTATATAAGTTATACAAGTTATTTCAAAATATAAAGTTAGCTACAGTACAGGTAGGTATATAACAACATGTGTAGGGTAATACAAATATATATAATTACAGAATATAGAGGAGTATGAAGCTACTTACAATGTTACTGGTGGATATGGTATCGACTAACAATTCTAGTCCACAACTAACCTAGGGGAGTGAGTTTAAACAGGCAGTTACCGAGGGTTAGTGGGGAAAACCCTATTTCTTAAAAATTAAGTTAAAAGGACCGTGTGGGTATTCCCAAAGATGCAGGTACAAAAATATTTCAGTGTAATATACTAATAAATGGAAGAATGATTTAGTATGATGTATAAAAATGTAAATGAATATTATTGGTCTGAATGTATTAAGTTGGAATAACAGGTGTTAAGATTTAAAACGTCTGATTTTTTGTTTATTGCGCGGTTTTTAAATTTTTCTATGGTTATCATTTCTTTAATATTTCTTTTAAAATTGTTTTGTTCATGGTGAATAATTTTGGGGAAATCAAATTTAAAAGTATGTTTTGTTTGCCTGTAATTTGTGGTGAGAGCTGATTGGTCAGGTTTGTTCGGGTTTTTATTTATAGACGTGCAACTGTATTTATGTTGATACACTCGTCGTTTAAGATATTGTTCCGATGTACCAAAATAAGACTTGCCACAACTATCTTCACACGGAATTTCATAAACAATATTAGACTGTAACTCTAACTTATCCGTATCTTTGGTTTTGGTAAACAATTTATTACTGGGAATACCCACACGGTCCTTTTAACTTAATTTTTAAGAAATAGGGTTTTCCCCACTAACCCTAGTAATACATATATTTGTATTACCCTACTCATGTTGTTATATACCTACCTGTGCTGTAGCTAACTTTATGTTTTGAAATAACTTGTATAACTTATATAATTAATTGTAACCTGTTTTTTCACTGTAGGGCATGATTATGAGAACAATATAGTCTCGAAACGTCGCCAAAATAGTTGATTTTTCATTTTATGACTGAACCTCAAGAACCTTAGTAAACATTTAATAGTGACAGTCAAGAAATTTATCCATATATATATATATATATATATATATATATATATATATATATATATATATATATATGTGTGTATATATATATATATATATATCAGTTTAAAAAAAAAATATATATATATATATATTTATATATTTTTAAACTAATTATTTATCGCTGCTAAGCATTAAATATTATTGAAGGAGACGGGAACTATGACAGAGGACTTTATGAGATGAAATATTATCGTGAGATAAGTAGAGACAGAACGTGACTTGAATTTATGAGAATTCTTGTGCCAAGGGCTCATACTTTAAATCATTTATCTTCATAATGAAAATAGCTTAAATAATTTCATATATATCTGAATAGTTGTTTTTATTTGCATTTATTTATTTCATAATATGTATTATTAAATTTTAATATAGATTCAAATTCTGAACTTAACTTAAAAAACAAGGGATTTACCTGGTTAGAATTGATGAATTAATTGCCAATTCTATTTGGAACTATTTTATTAGAAAACTAGTTTCAAATCATTAGAAATAATAAAAAAGTTTAAAACTGATCCAGATTTTTGCTTAAATGATCAGATAAACATTTCCTGTAGCTCCATTTTAAATTTGTTTCCAACAGGAACGGAAAAATCCAATGAGTCATAAGGGAAATCTCATAGTTAATCCCAAAAAATTTAACTTAACTGTCCCTTCCCCCTTGGGTATGTTTCAGTTATCTCTTGGACCTCATGAGTTGAGTACTGATGTTTGATTTCTTGTCTTACATTTTTGAAAACTTTAGTGTATATAATCCATGTAACATAGATCTGATGTGTTGAAAAATTTTGTATGTTTTAGAACTGAAGATAAATGTTTAGCATTCGAAACTAGTTTCTAATAAAATATCTCAATAGATGTGGCAATTAATTTATCAATCCTAATTGTGTTGATCCTTCTATACCATCATGCCTACCTCAAGTGGATTTTTCTGAGGTTCAGCTAAACAAAGGCGCATAATACATTTAAATCTTTAATTCTTTTGTTTAAACATTCAATTGTCACTTTCGGATTTCCTAATATAGCTTTGAAGGGTCGGCCATTTTACTGATGATATCATACTGGAGTCTATTCGATTCTTGCCTATGATAGAATATACTAATACCGGGAGTTGATATCAGTCCGCTATGTAGTGTGAAGTGTGAACAGGTTCATTGTGCCTTACCACATAGACGGCAGAAATAATCTCCTATCTCACTTTATTCTCAATTTTTTTTTTCGTGTTCTGCAAACATTTCATTTGCAAACATCCTCAGTATTTTGATAAGGGCTTCTTTCCTCAAATAACCTCTAGCAGTCATTCTTTGTTAGATCTCTAGTAGCCAAGTACTCTCTCATATTCCTTCTACTATTTCTAAAGTCTTCCATGTGGTTTTCTTAAGTGTGGGCTTTGGCCAACCATTTGGGTTGGCCAACGCGTTTCTTCCAATATTTGTTTCGGATAAAATTTTGAGGCGAAATAAAATAAGATAGTCTTCAGTCTTATTGGAATAATAAATATTTTTAAATTATATTATTTACTTAGTCTGTCGGAGTTCCTCAACGATGTATACTTGCTCCCACCCTCTACACAGTGTATACAGCTGACATCCCGACTCATCCTAGCACTCTCCTCACCACTTACGCTGATAACACATGTTTGTTATCAGTAAACAATGATCCCTTTATTGCATACCAGGCCACATATTAAAACATGTCCCATCAAATAACCTTAACCTTCCTGTCCTACAGTATCTTCTAATGATATTCCTCTGATCCCCGTTGAACAGATACACTACCTAGGATTCCATCTGAATAAACGTCTTACTTGGAAACCACATACAAAACTAAAACGACAAGAAACGGCCCGATATTATTGACTACTCCAACATTTACCAAACGTCCAAAGCTTCCATAAAATTACAAAAGACTCATTTATATGATAGTTATTAGACGTTCTTGGACATACGGATTTGAGCTTTGGGGATCACTAAACCATCCTATTTTTCTTGTATCCAATCCTGACAATCCAAAACATCAATGCTCCTTACTTTATCACCAATAAACTTATCCATAAAGAACTTAAAGTTCCATATGTTGCTGATTTAGCCTAAACCAGATACACTTGAGGTACGCATGATGGTATAGAAGGATCAATACAATTAGGATTGCTGAATTAATTGTCACTTCTATTGAGATTAATTGATATAATTGAGATTAATCTCAATAGAAGTGGCAATTAATTCATCAATCCTAATTGTATTGATCCTTCTATACCATCATGCGTACCTCAAGTGATTCTGAAGCCAGCCAGGCTACTACGTACAATCGATCAAAACTCAGCACATCAAGATTGAACACATTATCACAAAAAGTTGTTGCAGAACTGAAGACTGCAAGCCGGAAGGATGCAGGTTATTGGTTTTCCAAACTTAGATAATCTCAATAGAAGTGGCTATTAATTCATCAATCCTAACAAAACCAGATTTCTATACTCCATAACCACTCAAATCCGTTAGTTTCTCAACTTGCTTCCCACTCCATTCCTGTTATTCCTCCGGGGCATCTGAAACGAAGATGGTCTAGAGACCTTCTAGTGTAGAATTTTAATAAAGTGCTACTGATGAGTAGTTCTTTTCAAGTTTTAACATGTTATTATTTTCGTTATCAATACATGTACTTGATGTATATATTTTGTACCGTTGTAAATTTCAATAAATGCATAAATAAAGAAAAAACTGTCGATATTTTTTTTTCTTTTAAGTTATTATTATTATTATTTTTTATGTACATGTAAATTTACTTTTTATGTAAAAAAAAAAAAAAAAAAAAAAAAAAAAAAATCAGATGAGTTATGCTCCTGTAATTATAAAGCAGTATCCAAAAATAAGATTATAGCAGTTAAAGACTAATCGGTGAAAAGCAGTGATAAGAAATGTTATATAAGGATATTGACCGGCTGACGGGTCTGGTTGGGACCTTCCAAGGCCTGCCGCTCAGTTCTACTATCTCTCTAACCCGTACCAATCAACTCACTTATACTTACAAAACAAATATTAAAATGTTATATAATACCATAATTTTGGCTTTTGTAAAAGATTTTTATGGTTTCAGAAAATGATTCAGTATCTTAAATTTCCGAATATAACTACACGTCATCCAAAGAGGACCAGTTGTTTTTTCTCAGTCTAATTCAAAATATACAAAGCCGAGGCTGACTCCGACCTGGCTATGTGTTGTATCTCACTGCGGATCAATAAACCGACTCCCTATCGGCGACCTCGTTGTTTCATATTTTATTCCAGTCTATATGGAGCCTGATCTGGATTCCACGCAGGCATCCGCCAGTTTCTCATTCTTCTAAAAATAAAAATTACGATCCGATATCGTGAGAGATGAATCCTTGGAGGGATTGGAGGATTCGAATTGTGATATCAAACCCACTACACGCAAAATCTATATAAAAACTCAAATATAAAAAAATAGGTTATTCTAAAAGCCAACTTTTGGTATATAAAATATGAACAGGTTATATTCATAAAATTTAATTTTTTTTTGTACTAACTAAATTGAAATTTTCTGTTATTTTTCATTATTCTTTTTTCTTTTCTTTTATTATTTTTATTCGTTATTTTATTATAAAAATATTGTTTTATTTTATGGCTCTGAAGGCCCTTGTCAGTACATTATTGTCTATTCTTAATTCTTAAGCGACTGAAGGTCCCAGAATAAAGAAAGAACTTTATAATTACTAATAGGCTAATGTTTTTGTTTGGCAAATCAATTTGTTGATAATGATTACAATAATATGTAAAAACATAAAAAGAACTATTCATCAGTAACACTTCAATAAAAATTCTCTAACTTCCATAAGAATGTCTCGAGGCCATCTTCTCTTCAGACGCCGTGGAGTATTATCGGGAATGGAGTGGGAAGCAAGTTGAGAGGCTAGTGGATTTGAGTGGTTATGGAGCTTACTATGAAAGGATAGGTATCTGGTCTGGGCTAAATCAGCAACATGGAGCATTAAGATCTTTATGGATAACATATCTATCCTTCAATGAAAAGCTCCATACCCTTTCGAAAACAGTTATCTCCTAACATGTTTTCCATTCGATTCTTAATATCCCTTCGTTTCATATAAATTCATTAAGTTATTATTTCTTTTTTCGTCTTTCTTACATGGTTTCCTATCGAGGAAGAATGGGTATATCTATTTATTTTTTTAGTATGACTTTTTTGGATGATAGTTAATACACAGTTTTTTTTATTTTGTTTTTTAATTCATTTAATTGAAATTTACAACTGTATATACAATATAAATATATTACACATCAAGTAAATACGACGATAATGATAAAACTGACACGTCGCTTGTTTTTAAAGCAACTGCCCATTGGTTGCAGCACTTATAAAGGTGCTATATAATGAAGTACTATATTAGAAGGTCCCGAGGCCATCTTCTTTTCAGGCGCCTCGGATGGTTATCTGGAATGGAATGAGAAGCAAGTTGTGACACTAATGGTTTTGAATGGTTGAGGACTTTGCTATGAAATGATAGATATCTGGTTTGGGCTAAATGAGGAACTCATGGAACATTTAGATCTTTATGGATAAGTTTATTGGTGCCAAAGTAAGAAGCATTGACGATTTTTCGAAGGATTTTGGGTTGTAAGGATTGGATACGAGATGAATTGGATGGTTTAGTGGAGCCCCAAAGCTCAACCCAGTTCGCCCTAATAGGTCTAATCACAGTCATGTATATGAGTCTTTTGTAATTAATTGGGAGCTTTGGTCGTTTGTCAAGTAAATGTTGATGTCATTTGTAACGACGGAAATTATTTTTTTTATTGCCGAGAAAACTCTTTAGCTAAAGATAGTTTAGTGAAAAAAAAAAAAAAAAATCTGAAAAATGGACTATATTTAACCTATTTATTTTTTGGTGTCATACAAAGCATCTATTTTTTTTTTTTATTTATTCTAATAGCCCAATTAGAGAAAGTAATAAAATCGATTAAATTCATCTTTATCATGATAAAGAAAGTTTTTTACTGTCTTTATTACGAAACTACTTACGTTATAAATTCCATATGATCCGAGAGAATCGCAACTCAAGAAGTAAAATATTTATTCTAAGTAAATCACCCTTGAAGAAGCATGACCAATAAAATGTCACGGCCCTAGTCTAAGGTCATTCCGAGAATGCTTGGAATGATAGTCAGTAAATGGAACCTATGACATTACTATTTAAAAAATTCTATTTGTTTAAAAAGAATCATGATTTATCTATATTGATTAAATTAAGTTAAATATAGGTTTCATACTTTCCATACCAAGTGAAGTGACCTCTATAGAATCGAGGATTAGGTATACATTCACAAAATTGTATTATCCGCCATTTTAAAAATGTGGTAGAGTTCAACTGTTTTTATAATCCTCATTAAAATAACAGCTGAGGTATATTGACAACTCGTTGATAATGGACTGCTGATTGTGACGGGCGCCAGTTTTAGTGTAATGCTGATAAGACTATACAATTGATAAGGTTCTTTTGAAGCACTGAACTGAAATCAACAAATATTTTTTAGTTGTTTGTTAGCTAGGTAGGAATTTCTTGTTATTTATTCATCCTTATTGATATTTTTATAATTTTATAGTTTAAGTGTTTCATTTAAAAAATAAAATTAAATAAAAGAACCGTGGGTTATCTCTTTAATAACTGGTGTTAGAAACGTTTGCATTAATGTAGTCCAAGGACGTTCAAGTGTCATTCAATATCAGCTGTTTACATATATCGTTCTGCTAGTAAATAACATTTTAGTATTAGCATATAATGTATATGCTATACTTGAAATACAATTTCTTCCTCTTAGTTTATATTAAAAATATATACATTATTACAAATACTATCCATGGATTTAAAAATTTAATAACATTTCTTTGAATTTATATTCATGCAATGGCTGCTGACATTTACTATCCTAATATTAAATTTAATTAATGCCAAATATACTTCTCATTTGAGAAAAGCGGAACGATTAAAATCTTATATCATAGTATTATTTTTTTTTTTTTTTTAGAACCGTATAAAAAAAAATAAAAAAAAGTGACAGCCGAAATACAAACTAGCCAGTTTACTTTAGTTTTTAAGTAATTTTAAATATTTTAAAACTGTACTCTTTAGTACAATCATGACGTTCGCTCTGGCTAAAATTGTTTTTAAACATTCTTTATTAACTGTCTTCTCGGAAATATAAATTAAAAGAAATATGTATGATAGCACTCTTTCTCAAAAAGATAACATGTAGAAAATACGAAAAAAAGAAAGATAACAATGAATTTATATTATTAAAAAAAAAAAAAAAAAAAAATGAAACGAAAATGGATATTGAGAATCAAATGGAAAGCAAGTTAGGAGACATCTGATTTCAAAATGGTATGGAGCTTATATCATTGAAGTATAGATATCTGGTTTAGACTAAATTAGCTAACTAAATATTGGACATAAAGAACAATTTTTTTTTTTTTTTTTTTTTTTTTTCGTGAAATAATAAGGGGCATTGGGGATTTTGGGTTATCAGTAGGGACCGGATTTATATGTGAAATACAACTTGAAATATGTACATATATATGGATATACTTTTTCATGAATATGTAAGTAAAAATAAGAAATATGTAATATAAAAAAAACTAATCTATTTTTATAATAGTTAGGTAATTAACATAATTTTAATATATATGTAGAAATCGTGATTTTACGTTAACATCGAGACGGAAATAGAAAAAAAATAATGATTTATTCCTTAAAACTATTAGAAGTTTCGACATTTTTAACTGATCAAATGTAAAGTTACTTCGATCTTGAGGTAGAATATTTTTATATCTGCTAAATGAACGCTTCACGTCTACCGAAGTATTGGGCGCCCATTTGAACGCTGCAATTTCGTTGGGTGTGAGCGAAATTTCTTGACTAAAATTCTTTCTACTTAGAATATGAGCAATTCTTCTGATTTCTTCAAAACCAGGATTTTTTCTCATCACATCCTCAAGTTTGTGTCTTATTTTTTTCCTGGACCTGTAATGAACCTATAGGCAGTAGCAGAAATAAATATTTAATAATTAGTAATAAAACCAGAAATGTGAAAAAAATAAACTAAGTACCTTCCACTACTATTTTCTAATATCTGAAAGACGTATTTACAATATGTAAATACACACAAATCCGGACCCTAGTTATGAGGATTGGTTACGGGAAGGTTTAGAAGGTGGAATTGAATTTTGCATTAAACTTCAGAGGCTATGGGCCAAAGTTTGTGTCTTATTTTTTTCCTGGACCTGTAATGAACCTATAGGTAGTAGCAGAAATAAATATTTAATAATTAGTAATAAAACCAGAAATGTGAAAAAAATAAACTAAGTACCTTCCACTACTATTTTCTAATATCTGAAAGACGTATTTACAATATGTAAATACACACAAATCCGGACCCTAGTTATGAGGATTGGTTACGGGAAGGTTTAGAAGGTGGAATTGAATTTTGCATTAAACTTCAGAGGCTATGGGCCAAAGTTTGTGTCTTATTTTTTTCCTGGACCTGTAATGAACCTATAGGTAGTAGCAGAAATAAATATTTAATAATTAGTAATAAAACCAGAAATGTGAAAAAAATTAACTAAGTACCTTCCACTACTATTTTCTAATATCTGAAAGACGTATTTACAATATGTAAATACACACAAATCCGGACCCTAGTTATGAGGATTGGTTACGGGAAGGTTTAGAAGGTGGAATTGAATTTTGCATTAAACTTCAGAGGCTATGGGCCAAAAACCTTTAAGTTTTTACCGACTTCAAACAGGAGCAAATTATCAATTCGACTGAATTTTTTTTTTATCGGTAGGTCGTACTTCAGTAGTGGCTCCATGAAAATTATATTATTATCAACTCGCTTTTTAAGAAAAAAAAATAATAAGAAAAAATCAACAGTCGGAATACATTTATGTATCACTGCTGTAAAATTTATTTTGTAGAAATTAAAGCAGGTAAATACGAAAAAAAAAACAATTTAGGGATTCTTGTTAATTAAATGATTTAATAGTATTATTTGTAGTAATTACCAGCAAACAAGACTAAGAAAAGTTTCCATTGGCTGAAGGAACAGATGCCTAAACGTATAAACAGCGTAAATCTGCCCGATCTTTTAAACAGTCCTGTTTAATTTAGCGGCGGAGCGCACAGCACGCCATACATACCCTCTTCCGTTGTGCCAGAAGTCAAAAGACTCTCTCTTATTGGCATCCGTTACGATGGCGAACTTTCACCATGATAATTCCAACCGCATCTTAATGAGGTCCGAAACACGTAACTACGAGATCGAAAGGAATACCGTCTTATCGAATATTATTACGGAACAGTATATACAAGTCAAAGTTGTAAGGTAATCAGTACGTTATTATATTTCGCCTTGCAAACGTAACAATATATTTTAATTAGCGACTCCTGGATCTTCTGTTAATGCAATCTTTCCCAGTGTATAACTGCCGAGTTATCTAATATTTTGTTAGGCAAGCAGGTTTATCTTGCATAGGTAGCAAGAAGGTTCAGACTGAATGTAATGCAAGATTAGAAACAACCGTAAGAATCGCAGGAGTTTCCATATATTTAAAATTAAATTTCTTATGACCTAGATACGGATATTTATATTATCGTAAACTAATTTGAAACAAAATCTTTAATTTTCAGATAGATTCCCTTGCAGGTCTACGATAACTCAAAAACTTTTTTTAGGAAACCGCGTTTTTTAACATAAAAGCTGTAATATCCCCACTTCGTTAAAACATTTTTCAAATTTTGACCACATTTTCCGATTTAGAATTAAATTTCCTCTAAGAACAGATTATGTGTAACCTTGAATTTTACAAATTCGGGACCTAAAGAACGGCTTGATATGGAATCTTTATGTATACATCACTACATCTTGAACATTCGGAAGACCATACAAGGATACAGAAAATCTGTGAATCTCGATGCGAAGAGATCCTTATGCAACCTGAATGGACCGAGCAATCCACTTCTGTTGATTCCTTTTTCATCAGCTAGAGTGTCTTACACTTTCACAAATTGGTTTAGCTTGTTTCGAAGGGAGGTTTTGTGTCCTAATTCAAGCTACTTGGAACAATAAACAAAGACAGAGTACATTTATACAGAATAATTCGATTTTAGGTCTATCAAAGCAGTATTTTCTAATTTAAACATATAAATGCACAAACTTATGATTATTTTGAACTGTCAATGTTTAACAGCATGATAAAAATTATGCCGGATTTTTGTTATATTGAAAAATTGAGTAATCTATTTTTGTTAATTTGTAGTAGTATTAACTATCTCACAAAGATTCTAAAATAATTGTAGTTTCAACTAAGTAGTACGATTCAATTAAATATTAGACATAAGAGGCGTAGAATTCCAAAACCAGCCGAGTCCAATTTCTATTTAGAAATTTAAAAAAATAATTTTGGAATCATTGTAACCATAGAATAATAAATATTTTTTTTAAACTTACATTTTATAATTTTTCATTATCCCACAGAAATGAATTTTCAATCTCTTTTTGTTACAATGATCTCTGTCAGTAAATTTTCATCAAAGTTGCTATTAGTTTTAAAAAAAACCTGATTTTTGTAAATTTTTAAAAATTATATAATTTTTATTACTCCCCTTTTTAATAATTAATTTTTTTTCTCTAAGAATAAAACTAGGGCTATCAATTGTTACTGAAAATTTACCTTTTATCCTAAATATTTTATAATACTAAAAAAAAAGAAAGTATACCGAAAAGTTTTACTTGGTGTTTCGTAATATTTATTACACAACGAATTAATTTTAAACTTTCTAAATTTCAACGTTGCACAATCATACGTACTTCCTTAAAATAAAAATATGGCGGAAAGAAATACGTTTTTCATTTTTTTTTTTTTTCTGGATACACTATTTATTGACCCGTATTCTGATTGGTGGGACAGATATGTGATGATTGGTGATTGGTGGAGACAATTACCGGCTGTGACCAATAAGGTCCTATCAATCATTGTTCCACTCTCTTCTCTCACCCCTCGGACCTACAGAGAAGCCGCCAGTTAGCTCTTCCAATTAACCCCTTTTATCTGAAGGCCACATCTCTTAACTCGCTGCGAAACTCCTACGCCACATCCTGCCCTGGAAAAGAGTGCGTGAGAGAGTTTGCATCCTTACAAAACTATTAATTAAGACAATAATAATTAGCCTTTATACTAACACAGCCAGTATGCGGCCATTAAAGAAATATTGCAATCAATAAATCATTTAATTAAATACGTATAAAATTTCCAAGCACCTCTACTGTTATCACAGTGTTTTTAATGGGCTCACCTGTCTTTTCTGTATTTCGAGGAATTAAATATTAATAAATGGAAGTAATAAAACAAACTGATAGATTTTCACTTGTTTATGATGTATGGTACAAATAAACCCATAATTGGTTCAACATTAACGCGCATGTGACTATCAGTGAACTGTTTTTTCCAACAAAGATTAGATGTTTATCTACGAGATTTAATTTATTTATTTTGGACACTTAGCGTCCAAGGTCTTCAGAGTCCTATTCCTTAATTATTCTTTTTTGTTAAAATTTTTGGAATCAATTATATTTTTTGTGGTAGAAAATAATTTTATCAATATTGGAGATAATATCATATACCTTGAAAGTACTTAATAGGCTAATTAACATTTTTTATCCCCATTAGGAATTATGAATTAATTGACTCTTCTATTAGAATTAATTTATTTGAAAACTAATTTCGAATGTTAAAGATTCATCATCCGTTCTAAAACATACTAAATATTCACAAATTTTTTTTTATAATATGTAGTATGTAAAAAAACGCATTATGTACATAGATTTAAGACAAGAAATGAAATAAATATATTTATGGAAGCAAAAAGACTTCTGAAAGGTATCAAGAGTGGAAAGGGAGGTGGAAAGGGTCAGGTAGATTAAACCTTTGGGTATTCCCTATGGCTGTTTTATTTATTTTTTTTTTTTATTTATTTTTTTTTTTTTCCAATCATTGCCGGAAGTTTCCTTTCAAACCGCTCCTGCTAGAAGTAGTCTGATTATTAAAGGACTCTTGTAAAATACACACTTTGATGAGTCTTTCTTCTATCATTATACGGTAGCCATGTGTAAGTCGAGAATGGCCAATCCTCAATCTTGCCATTACTTGTTCTCTTATATTTTTCCGATGGGATGTATTCCATTGTTTTGTGTCGGTTTTAATACTTTTTATTTTATTATCTCCATACATTTTTTCCCGTAATTCAATCCAAGTATTTTTGACACGATATTTTAAGTAGTGAGGGGGGATACTTTTGAAATCTAATGAGGAAATCGCAGGTTCCCATGTCGATATATCAAACAAGTCAGATAAGTTTGGTATAATATTCTTTCTGACTTCTGATGTCACCTTCCTAATATGTTTTAAATGTTTCCCATATTTGGGCAATTATAAAAACAAATGTTTCTCCAGCTCCAATCTTTTCCAGGTTTTGTCTTCATTTATTGAACATTCAGGATGTAGATATAATAGTTTCTTAACGAAATACCTTTAAGAAACTATTATATCTCCATTAATTTTATATTAATCTAGTAAAAACATAAAGACCTCCTTTTGACTCATATATATGTATATATATATATATATATATGATAATGAAAACCTTCCGACCCATTGTAACCTACTGCTGTGAGACATGGACCCTCACCAAGGAAACGGAAAGAGTCCTTTTGGTGTGGGAGGGAAAAGTATTAAGAAAGATTTTTGGCCCGATTTTTCAAGAAGGAATTTGAAGGATCCGCCCAAATAGAGAGCTGAATACACTCTATGAAGATATCGACATGGTCACTTACGCCAAAAAAGGAGGAGTAAAGTGGCTCGGTCACGTTGAAAGAATGCCAGAACAAAGAGTTCCCAGGAGAATGCTATACGGCAGACCTGACGGACAACGACTAAGAGGGAGACCGAGGGTTTAGTGGCTGCAAAATGTCAAAAAGGATCTCCAAAAAATTGGAGTCAGAAGATGGAAAACCAAAGCCAAGGATCGCCAGGAGTGGCCACGAATTGTGGAGGAGGCCAAGGTTCTTCAAGAGCTGTAGAGCGCTTCAATAAATAAATAAATAAATAAAATGAAAACCTTCTTTTACTAAATATACAGTCTAATTTTCTATTTTACAAAAAAATACTAGAATATAAAGGCTTTTACAAAACGAATAATAGTATTGGTCTATGCATTATACCTAAAAGAATACTGTTTTAAGATCTACTGTTTTCACTCTCCTTCCCAACAAATTAATTTTCGTCCTTAAAGACTCTATTACTTTTAAATCTTCCAGGACATAACGATTTCAAGATGACGGAAGGACATCCTTGGCCATTCTCCCTCCCTACAAATTAGTTTTCGTCGTTAAGGATACTGTTTTCAGATCTGCCTAGAGTTGACGATTTTTGGCGGACGAAGGACATCCTTCGCCACTCTCTCCGTTTAATCATTTGGATTTTCGTCCTTTTGGTGCTTATCTAGAGCATTCAACGGGAAGTTGAAGATTTTTCAACACTGCCAACCCCTTCCCTAGTAGCAATTGTTTTTACTAAATTGGTACAATTGATAGAACCTTAGATTATAGATTATTGATATTGATATTTATTTAAATCATAAATTATGACAAAATAAAGGACAGCGGCTTTATTAATAGCAACTGATTAGAGAAATATTTTCAGGCTTTTTGTTGTCCTAGTTAGTAACATCCTCCCATTACAAGACCAAATAAGTATCTTACTGTCCTCTGTTGCTGAAGAGGAGACCCGCACAAGTGTATAACAAATGGGGGTCCCGCATGGCTATCACCTTAGTACCACATCTCCCAACCAGAGCTCAGCCACAGGCTGTCACTTAAACCTTAACAAATGTCAGTGACTATAGATGTTGATAAGACCTCAATATTATTCGTTGAACAGCCTTTACTTGGTTTACTTATCTTTGTTTATAATAAATTATTTTTTTTAATGGAAGTCAATACTATAATGTTAATGGCCCTAAAAAAATTTTTTTTTTTTTACCTAGCTTTTAATCATTCAGAAATAATACTTTCTTCACCTACAAGTTTGGAAGTGATTTTTTTATAATTTCGTTCCAAGAGTTTAAAACCGGTTGGAAGAGAGCTCAAAGAGCCAAAAGCATTAATGAAGTACTGGGTGACGATAACACGAGTGTGTGCACCGTTCAACAACGGCTTAAAATCTTTCGAGAGCGAAGCTTCAGCCTCGCTCTCGAAAGAGAGGAACTTTCTCCTTGGATGACAATATTCTGCGAGCTGAAAATACCAGAACTCTTTTGTAGAGAGAATCACGGTTAGAAAATGGAACAATTCTGGTCAAATCATGAATGCCAAAAAAAAAAAAAAAAAAAAAAAAATGCATCGTTATGAAAGGTTTTGTCATTACAAAATTGTTGGAGCCTAGTTATTAAAAGACTTATGTTAAAGAGGAGGTTAAAAGACTTATGTTCTCTGGTGATGACATGTAAGGCCAGTTCGATGTAGGGACAAAAAACAGATAAGAATCAATAGTTCTACCAAGTGAAGGAATGATTCTCTTTATGGAGAAGAAAGGATTTACAGTATTAACATCCCTCAGCGTGACCCAAACTCCAATACATCACTTAGGAAAACTGTGTCTGCAGCTGATTTTTACGCCTAAATGTTAGTGGAGCGAGGAGGTGAAGAACCTTATTTACTTTAATTTCGTAATCTCCTCAACCAATTTATGCTTGATATGTACGCAAAAATAGAAACAGAAGGACTAAACGTTCTTCAAAAAAGTTGAGAAGTTAAGACTATATTCACATAGTAAAGTATGCCATAATTCACTTAAGTATGCCATAAAAAGCTGATGGTCTGGTATCAGAGCTGGGTAAGATGGTAGTGCTGCCTCGAAGCTTCACTGGAGGGACTATCAAAATAATATAAAATTAACTTTTGCAAATTGTCAAATTTACTTATTGAAATTATTCTAAGAATGGAATTCTTCAGGTTTATTTAAGTAATAATAATTATCAACGTTAAGCTTAACTTTTACTAATTTAAGTTGTCTTCATCCTAATGATATTAAACCGTTGCGGAGCGGGGTACTTTCAGCTAGTATTTTATAGTTTCATATCAAAAACGTAACCTTTCATTCACCCAATAGCAGTGAATTGAGTCGTTGCTTACTTAGAGGTCATATCCATCTGATATTGACTCCATAAATGAAATATTGATGATTCAAGAAGCGTTCACGATCGACTCCTTCGACAGTAGTTCCATTATACTGGATACGGATAAGTTATGCGATGATACAGCCGCTCTGTTGATTGGAAGGTCCATGAGAGAGCGTAGGAAGTTAAAGACCTCGTCGTTTCGCCATATTAGGTACCCCTTAACTGTCTACCTCTTCACTACATTTAAGGTATTACACGCGTCGTTATAGGTCTACCCAGTTACCCAAACATAATATTATTTCTTTTTATATATATGACTCGTTTTATTTTGTTGATTCTGTTTAAGGAACTGTGGCTTGAGATATGAAAACGCCCATAGTTAAATATATTGGATTGGCAAATTAGTGCGTTCGGTTTTTGAGGGTTAGATAAAACTGTGTGTATAATAGACATAAAATTTATTTTAATTTACAATATATTCACCATTATTTAGTATAACTTGTTCCTTATTCATCTGATTGTATTTTAATTTCTAACCATAAAAGTATATGACAGTTTGGCAAACCTCGTTTCTGGCACTACAAACTATACATTTTAATTATTAATCTATTAAAATTCATTATTATAAACCTTCCTTATGAAGATGTTGTAGTTACAATTTGGTACAGTTGAGTTTAATTGGTTTTAATATTGCAAACTCTGTTGCAGAATGGCCACATATCGGTCGATTCTTAAACTGCACTGGGATCCACATGTCGCTCCATATATTTATAGCTTGTTTAATAGCAAAAAAATTGAAAATAAGTAATTTTTATCATAAATTTCTAGCTCTATATAACACCGTACCTTTGTAACCTCTCTCGAAAGGTGCTCGCCACCTATCGGTCGATTACAAAACTTCACTGCGCACCACGTATATATCGCCTTTGTATGGCAAGATAATTGAAAATATTTAAATTTTATTATTGCTAAACCTTCCTTGAACTATGAAGATGACGCAGTTAAAATTTGGTTCAGTAGTTTTCTTGGTTAGTGATCACAAACGAAAAATGGCTTGTCCTTTTATATAATAGCATTAGATAACTAACCGTACATTAAACTTAACTTAACATGTAGTATACCTATAAGGTATGGAACATGTACATATATAAATAAACAGTCTTTATATGGGGATAATATGTAAAAAAAAAAAAAAAAAAAAAAAAAAAAAAAACACTACGCTTCTCTACATATACAGCTGGCTAAAGCATTTCTATGCAAACATATAAGTCTATAAGTGTATATAACGAACGTTTCTATTTCTAATGTAAATATATAACTTTCAATATTGTTATAATACGCGTTTAATTATAAAACAAATGTGCTTTTAATGGAATTTCTAGTTAACTCTACCTTTTGGTCCCTTAGGGGTCGTATTAGTAAGGTTATACTGTAACAAGTTTATAATTCAGAATTCTCAATACCAAATCTTTCTTCAATATCATTCTACTCTTTATATAGGTGAATATTACCTGAAGTGTTACTCTCAATATAAATGGGCATACACCCATTCAAATACGTTTATAGTTCTGGGGACTGAGAATGGTATACCAGTTAATGTTATTTCCTTTTTTTTTACTACGATCGAGGGAGATCCGGGTTTAGTTACCGTTAGTTGGTCTAGATTGGGCTCCAATCAATCTCAAATTGGAATCATTACTTCAGTTAAGGAGTAGATCTATTTGAGTCCTAATCAAAGTTGAAAGATGTGGTCGCCCATCTGGAAGCAACCTTTGTAATCTGTTATAATTCATAGTAATCAATTTCATAGGCCATATTATAGTGTGGGTATATATATACATACATATATATCATTATATATATAATTATTACAATTTTCTTTAATTAAGTGAAGTAAGTAAGTAGTATGTATGGTTATGGATCCATTCATACAATATGATGTAGGGATAAACCGATAGGTAATAAGTATGTATAATAAACCATTATGCTATATTGTATCAAAAGCTTTTGCTATGTCCAGTAAGATCATCCCTGTATGTTTCTTTTCATTAAACCCTGCCGTAATATTATCTGTTAATCTTGCTAACTGTGCTACTGTGGAATGATGGTTTCTAAATCCGAATTACAATATATAAAATTAAAATAAAAGAGAAAGAACATCTTTATTTATTATTAAAAATTATTTTTTACTCATTGATATCATATTTGACTTGTGGTAAAACTTTTACTGTACATACACCTACTAATAATACACTGTATAAAGTTGTTTCTAATTCTTCTTTTTTCTTTGTTTCAGGTAAGTTTCCTCTTCATTATACAAAGTGTAATAACGAGATTTTATGGAGAAGTATGTATGTATATTTCATTTTAAAAACCCATTATTATTATATAGAAAAAATATATAGAAAGAAAATTTATCAAATGTATTTACTCTTTAAGCTTAAGGGGTTTTCTACAATTTTTTTAAGGATACGTCCATAAAAATCAATTCTTCTTTTTCTAATTGTGTCTGAGAGTTTTTCTGTTTTTTTGTAAAGGATTTCATTTCTGATATGGCTTAGTTATTGAATTTTTATTGTTTTAATTTTTTTTTTTTTTTTTTAGATTGTATTATATTGGGTTGTTTCACATGAAATGTCCGTTTTCAAGATAAAGGGATTTTAGTAAAAATACAATATGAAAACAATATAATTTTATTCGAAGTATTTACCTTCTTTTTCTACACATTTTTCCCAACGTGACAACAACTTTTTTATCCCGGATTTGAAAAACTGAGCTTTGAAGTGAAACAAAATCTGAAAACGCACTTTTGATTTCAGCATCATTTGCAAACATTTTTCCTCTGCAGAAGTTGTCTAAATTCCTGAAAAGGTGATAATCTGTTGGAGACAAGTCGGGAGAATATGGTGGGTGCGGAAGAACTTCGTACCCCAGCTCTTTCAATTTATGCATGGTAAGTTTTGAAACGTGGGGTCTAGCGTTGTCGTGTAGGAGTATAGGGCCCTTCCGATTTACCAATCCAGGTTGTTTTTTCAATAATTTTTCGTGCATTTGGCCAATTTCATTGCAGTAGGTTGTAGAGGTAATGGTCTCACCTCTCTAATTACAGTTGGAGGTCTTCCTCGGGGCTGGTTTTCCAAGTTGGTATCCCCAGTCGAAAACTTAGCAAACCAACGGCGAATGGTTCGTTCATTTACACTCCCTTCCCCAAACGCCTTACAGATGTTTCTAGCAGCCTCAGCTGCCGAACGACCTAGTTTAAACTCATAAAAAAAATATTACACGAAAATCGCGGGTTTCCATGTTCATATTTGAAGGTATACTAAACAGTGTGTAATTGATTGGGAAGCTAATGTTTATAAAAGTAAAGTAGAGGATTAGTAACTGCTTGATTATGATATGTGAACTTTGGAAGTAAACAACAGAGACTCGCAAAATCCTCTATGTATTTCAAATATTATAAAATCGGACATTTCATGTGAAACAACCCAATACCTATAATTTTAAAGTTAAAGCTGTAGATGTTTAGCTTTAGGTATTTTTTGCAATTATAAGTTTTCTTGATGTTCGTTGCATGCATGCATTACATTCTGTTATAAAATGGTTCTCCGACAAAAGAACTCCATATAAGACGCTGTCATGGATAAATTAAAATAAAATATTGAATAAATTGAAAATTTACGAAGGTTAGGACAGCGAAAAAAAACTATAAACTTTACGTATCTAAAAATTAACTTTGTAAAGACAATTAATTTTCTAAAGTTGTATTTTTTTTTCTTTTAAGTTTATACGTTATAAAACTGTCTTAAATTGATGAAAAAAACTATATATATTACCAAATTAAAATTACCTTCATATTTAACTTCCTAAATCAATGAAAAAAACTTATTTTACAACTCTCATAATGACACGTTAATTATATAGGAAATAAAGTGTTTGAATATCAAGTTAAATAAATAATTTAAATATAAAAGTATTGAATAAAACAAGTGATATTTTTATAAAAATTAGTTAGCGTTACTTATCCTATCGTAATATTCAAATTAAAAATTAAAGAATAAGTTTTCTCCAATTTAAAAAATTGGGTAAAGGTTAAAAAAAATAAACGACGCCTGCCAGAGAACTATAAATCTTTCTAAGGCGTCAGCCAACAACTCATCTCCATTGTTTTTCAGTTGATTAGGTTTGTATTGTATGTAAAACATTAAGATAATTTTATTTATTTGGTTTTATTAAATTTCCTCTCTCAGTTGTAAATATTCTTGTCATAATTCATGCTGTTGTGGTACTCTGATAATTATTTGAGGACCATTCAAGGAAATGTTGACAGGACATTTTTTTGACGTAAGGCATACGTAGTTTCTACTTTATATTTCAATTCTTCTTGTATCCAATCCTTACAATTGAGAATTCATTGAAAATTCCTCACTGCCCTTATGTCAGAAATATACTTCACCATATAGATCTTATTATTCCTTGTGTTGCTGATCTATGCCTAACTGGATATCTATCCTTTCAGTCACTCAACTTACCTTACACCCAATTCCGATAATTCTCCGAGGCTTCTGAAAAGAAGATGGCCAAGAGACATTCTTGTAGACATTCACAGTGATGTATATCGCTGGTGGTAGAGCAAAAGCGCTTGTCATCATTTTTATTAAAATAAATTTATGAAAATAAAAATTAATAAATAAATAATATATTTTTTAATTTGTATTTTATTATAATGAATAGTCCCTTATTATATAATATATTGATTTATGAATATAGAAATACTTAGGATTTTTTTATTTATTTATTGAAATTTACAACTGTACAAATACATACATCTATAAATGTTTACAAATATATAAATGTGTTAATAACGATTACAATAACATATCAACACTTGAAAAGAACTACTCATCAGTAGCACTTTAATAAAAATTCTTCACTAGAAGATCTCTAGGCCATCTTCTTTTCTGACGCCTCGGAGGATTATTGGGAATGGAGTGGGAAGCAAGTTGAGAAACTAGTGGATTTGATGGTTAGGGATCTTACTATGAAAGGGTAGGTATCTGGTTTGGGCTATCTGTGCTACATATGGAACATTAAGGTCTTTATGGATTAGTTTATTGTTGACAAGGTAAGGAGCATTGAGGATTTTGTATTGTAAGGACCGGATACGAGATGAATTGGATGGTTTAGTGGAGCCCCAAAGCTCAACTCCGTACGTCCAAATAAGTCTAATCACAGTCATGTAAATATGTTTTTTTTAAAATTAATTGGGAGCTTTAAATGACTTTTTCAAAACTTTAGAAAATCGTCTTGTAAACTTCACATTTCATGACTTTTACTAGATATGTTTTGTCCTATTTAGATGCAAGCAGAAAATCTCCATCTGTTAAAGCCCGATAATTTAATATCTCATTTTATTTTATTTTTTATTCTCATCTCCTATAGTGAGGAAACCGCATTTAACTTTTTAAAACTGTTTAAAAATGAACAATATGTAGTGTAAATAGCGTGTTTACGGTTCAAGTTAAGTGTTTATGGTTCAAGTTTATTTACGTACGCCTCGGGAGATAAGAGACTCAACAGTCAGTCTGGGCCAGACCTCCCTGGAAGAAGTAGTTAGGCGCAAATCTCACCAACTTCATCCTCGAGACTCACCGGCAGGTTTTTTTATTACTCACCCCTGCCCATGGAAGTATGAAGCTAATCACCGTATGGATTGAAGATTGCACCTGTTACCCTCAAGCACAGTAACACGTAACTTGAACCAATATATAAAAAAGGAAAAGAGACATTTAAATTTTTTTTTGGTATGTATTTGAATTTGGTTTATTTTGTAATCACAATAGGGGGATTTTTAATATTATTAGGAGAAACTGTTTTTTTATTTTGTTTATTTCTAGTTTCAAACTTAAATTTCTCACCACGATATTTTTAATGTTTATATATATATTTATATACTCACTCATTTAAGAAAATATATTTTTAATTTCTGGTGTTCATTTATAATTTCAATTTTCTTTGTTTTGTTTTTTTTTTTGTTTTTTATGTCATTAATTATTTTACAGGTTTCCCAATCTTTAAAACTTATGTTTGGGCATTTTTCTAAGTAATTCTTTACCAGCATTCATTGGGGTTGGGAATTGTTTTTTTTCCAAAAGTGAAAAGCCCCCCTCCCCAACACCATCCTTACATGATTTCCCACGGATGTACTTCTCACACTCCATTCTCCAAGTCGAAAAAATCTCTGGTAGTTTTTGTAATATATCTATGGATCATAACTTTTCTGCTGATTCATTCATCTAAACAACTGTTTCTCTATTGAATGCATCAGACGATGACTTCCTGCTTGGAAAAAAGTTCCGTTAATAAGGCTTGTGCGTCAACCAATCAAAGGATGGGGCAATCTAAGGCTGACAGCTAGATTGTCCAATGGGATCGTAACCGGTTAGAGAGCGGTTCGCTATCTAGGACTCCTCAAGGACGTTGCATCCTCAACAGGCAGATGGCGCTCCTCGACTGTTTTTCAAGGTGTAGGTACAGTGGACGCCGCTTATAAGACTCATGGGTTATAAGGTTCAGCCGCCTATAAGACTCACAATCGACTTGAACGTTCCGGACGAATCCAAATACACACAAAAAAGATCGGTTATAAGACTCGCCACTCCGGATATAAGACTCAGTTTCTCCGAAATAAAAAAAAAAAAATACAGTAACGTTTCACAAACTGTATTGGGCAGGATTTTGAAAAATAGACCAGAAATCGAATCTGAAGCATTGCAATATAAATCTCAGATTCGGAAACGGAAAAGGGTGGAAAGAACTCTAATGTTAAATGCTCGTTAAAGAATGGTTTCTAAAAGTTAGGGATAAGGATGCTCGCGTTTCAGGAACATTGCTTCATCTAAAAGCTGAAGAATTAGCAGAATAAATAGGGGTACCGGCGGAGAAGACAGCCACCAACCCCTACGAGCGCCTAGAATACCTTTTGTCGATTCTAACTTTCTTCCGATTTATTTCTGTATTTTAGTCGCGACTATTCGAGGGAAAAGGTTATTCTCCTTCATTTACGGAGAAACGCTCGTATTTTAGGCAGTTGACATTTCACTAAAAAGTATCATCAGAACTATGGATTCATATGAACGCATACGTGAACCATTCCTTTCCTCATACTTAAATATGTTTAAAATCAAGACTTGATGTTAAGCCATTATCAATTTTATTTCAAACTATACAAAATATTCAGTCCGAATTTTTGACAATGAGGCGTATTCTAAGGACCTGATCTGTGAGTGTCATGTGAGAAGCCAGGAGCAGCAGTTCGTCGAATGTCACGAACGATGACGAAGTTGAAAAGCAAGAAACTGATTGAGTGACACTTCCACCTTCACACTCTGAGGTTCTACGGGCTCTAGGGGTGTTGAGGAGAGCTGTCCAGCACCAAGGGACCAATTTTGAAAAGCATTATGATTACGAGCGATAATTTCTTGAAATACTAGAAAATAATAAAAAACAAATGTAATTTTTAAAACCTACGTAAATTATGTTTCAGCATTATCTGCAACTCATACACGCTTTGTTATATCTATATATATAAAAATGAATGTGTGTGTGTCTGTCTGTTCTCGATACATTCAAAAACCATACATCCAATCGCCGTGAAAATTTGGGAAGTTATTAAGTATATCCCCGGAAAGGTTTTTGTAAATTTTTATTTAAATCAGAGTTGGGGTTCAAGAAATATCCCAAAAATATCAAAATAATATTTATTTTTTATAAATATTACTTTAGTGCAAGTGTTATTAAACAATTACCAATAAAACATATGTTCTAAATTAATCTATATCTCCTTAGTTTTTTAGGAAGGTTTTAAGAAGAATAAAATTCCGTAAAACGATTTCAAATTCATTTTGATGTTTCAGGTTTATGTGTAGGTATGTTATTAAAATAACATTTAATTAGTAATATTTGTTAAGAGTTTAACCATGAATAAATTGAATAATTAAATTTTTACTCATAGAATTTACTTTTATAAAACAAAACTAACCGCAAAAAATACTGAACCAATCTTTACCAAATCTAAACTACATCATCTTCTTAGTTGAAAGAAGGTTTAGCAATAAGAAAATTTACATATTATCAAATAAATTGTTGCTACAAAGAGATATAAATGTGGTACGTAGTAAATTTTGAAAATTGGCCGATATGTGGTGAGTGCCATTTAAGAGAGGTTATAGCGGTACAATGTTATATAGAGCTAGAAATTGATAATAAAATTGGTTTAATTCAAATAAATTGTTATAAAAAAAAAGCTATAAATATTTAGTGTGACGTGTGGATACTAGGGATGTTTAATAATCGAACGATAAGTTGTTAGCACCATTCTGCAACAGAGTTTGCAATGGTAAAATTATTAAACCCATCTGTGCCAAATTTTAACTACAAAATTTTCATAGTTCTAGGAAGATTTTAAATAGTATAGTTTACTATAATAATTCTTTAGGTAATAGTCGGCTTACGAGCCACCACCAAGTTTGATCCTTACGCTTCACTTCGAGTTTAAATTTATCGATAGTTCTTTCCTATAACCTCACATGTAAGCAAACCTCTACAGGTTCAACTTGGATTGTGTTGTTTAGTGTGTTATATTGATATTTAGTCTTCTTAAATGTAAATAGGTGAAACAGAAGTTAACAAAATGATTTTCATAAAGGATTAAGTGTTTTATCAATTCATGTTTTCTTATTTCCTCTTATCTAATGTGCAAAAGTGTTACAAAACTTAAGAACATTAATTTGTACATGGATTTGGTGTTTTATATATTTTGATTTGTTGTATCAATTTAAGTGATAAAATTTCAGTATACATATTTTTTTGAATGGATTCTTTGTCATCCATAATACTTAATGCCCTAAAGTGAGACAGATTGTATAATTAATTCAATAAAATATAAAGATCTAAAAATAAATGTGAGGAAGTATATCATAGGTTTCATATTTTTTTTATTTTTACTTCCCTTAAAAATAATATAGCAGAAAATATAGCAGAAATTGACATCCTAACTTTCAACATGGATTCTGTCTTATATTATATAATTCCTTATAACATGGAGAATGGACAGTGTGAAAATAATCATAGATTAAGAGGTGTACTGTTGGTAATAACTATTGGTGTAATTTTATAGATTAATGTATTTTTTTTTTTAATTTAGAAGCCTGATGATGGAGTATTTTCTGCGAAACATGTAGCTACAAATGTTAAACAAATAGGAGTTATGTTAAATAAATTCTTATTGATTCTGCCTTTATATATTTATAATATCTGTGGCACCTGGGCATAGTGGGCTAAGTATATTGAAGGAACAATGCTCAATTGCATTCTTCAATACAAGACTTTTATAGATTAACAAATTATTCTTAGTTAATCAACTATTAGTAAAGTTCTTTAATTATGAGAGCGGGCGAAGTCGCTACGGGGAAAGCTAGTTAACTGATAAAATAAAGTTTTTTTCGTAAATATAAGACATTTTTAATATTATTTTTTCCTTTTCGTTATAAGACTCATCCGCCTATAAGACTCACTTTTTGATGATCCCAAAGTGAGTCTTATAAGCGACGTCCACTGTACTTGAAAAAATTGAAAGATTCCTCTTATTTTGATATAAGCAAGTGCATTATTATTGTTATATAATAACTGAGTAACACCAGCTCAGTTTGTGTTACTCGGAACAAATATTTGATGGCATCTTACTAGTCAGAAATTTTAATGGAAAATACTTTTGTTCTATAACATTTATCGCTAGGACCTACCGTATAGAAGCTATATTGGTTTGAATGAAAAAAGTCCTGTTTGAAAATGAATATATATTTTTTTTTTTCATTTATTGATATTTACAACTTTACAGAATAATATACAACAAGTAAATGCGTTGACAGTAAATACAATGGCATGTAAATAACTTGTGAAGAACTACTCACTAGTAGCACTTAATAAAATCTACACTAAAAGGTCTCTAGGCCATTTTCTTTTCAGACGCCTCGAAGGATTATCAGGGATGGAGGAGGAAGCAATTTGAGAGACTAGTGGATTGGAGTGGTTATGGAGCTTACTATGGAAGGATAGGTATCTGGTTTGGGCTAACTCAGCAACATATGGAACATTAAGGTCTTTATGGATAAGCTTATTGGTCACAAAGTAAGGGGCATTTAGGATTTTTCGAAGGATTTTGGATTGTAAGGATTGGATACGAGATGAATTGGATGGTTTAGTAGATCCCCAAAGCTCAACTCCATACGACCAAATAGGTCTAACAACAGTCATGTAAATAAGTCTTTTGTAATGAATTGGGAGGTTTTAATCGTTTGTCTAGTAAATGTTGAAGTAGTCTGCAACGACGAGCAGTTTCTTGTCGCTTTAGTCTTGCAAATGAATATGAAATGAAAAATAAACTTTATTCTGGGACAGACTGTCCCCTAAGGATAATTACAGTGCACAATAAAAGGCACAATTGTCTAGCTGAGATTAATTGAGTGGTTTAGATGCAAAAGGGTACAAGTAACAAAACCTCATTGTAAAGTAAAAGCCAAACAAAGTATCCGTTTGTCACAAACACTTTCAGGATTTTCGGTAAGTAGTTAGATTTCTTCTCTATAGACAGCATCACTTAACAGGATATTCACTTGTATCTCTTTGCCACAGAATTATTTGTAATTTTAAGTTTCACAATATGCACTTACTCCATTTTTTCAAAATTTTCCACTTGTACCCCTTTGCATCTAAACCACTCAATTACAAATCAGAACATCAGTATTACAAATTAAATTATGAGAAAAAAAAAAAAAAAAGAATAAAAATAAAAAAAATAAAAATTAAGTAAAATAAAAAACAATCAACATTTAAAATTTTAACATACTTATGTACATTTATATATTATTTACATTTTTGTGGATGATTGAAGATCGAGGAGATGGATAAATAAAAGTTGTTTAAAAGAAGTTAAGGAAGAGGCTTTGCGAATATGGATAGGTAAGGAATTCCAAAAAGAGGTAGCATGGTTGACGAAGGATTTTTCAAAGGAGGCAGTTCTATGTGAGGGAGTATATAGGTTAGATAGTTAGGGATCTTGTATTCAGGAGGTGAATGGAGGAACGCAGAGTAAGTAGGTCTAGTCAAACGTAAAACCTACTACTTCACCTTTTGCAAGGCAGACCGCCATTTTTAGGGTAATTTAACTAGACTAAGTGAAAACATTAGTTGTGGAATTATTGTACTGTCATTGGTCCTTGAAACGTGTGCGAATTTTCAAGTTTATTTCAGATAGCTGGAAATTAGATAAAATTGCGTTAAAAGATTCTGTTACATACAGGTCAAGTTAATAAGAATGTATTAAAAAATCATCAATGCTCATTATGTAGTCACAAACAAACCTATCAATAAAAATTTAAACGTACCATATGATATTGATTTAGCCCTTTCATAGTAAACTCTATTACCATTTAAATCCACTAGTATCTCAATTTGCTTCCCATTCTATTCCATATAACCCTCCTGGGCGTCTGAAAAGAAGACGGTCTCGGTACCATTCTGATATAGAACATTAATTGAAGTGCTACCAAGGAGTAGTTGCTTTGCGAACAATTGTAATTTTATTATAAGCATTAAAAAAAAAAAAAAAAAAAATAATCTTAAACAAGTGAAAAAAATCAAGAACAAAGATAACCTTTACTAGTACACCAACTACTGTTCTGTCGCCATAAAAAAAAAAAAAAAAAAAAAAAAAAAACACAAATAGCCTGATGGTGGTCTTTATGTTACGGTGCTTAAAGTGCGCGTCGGGGACAATAGAAGAAAGATAAGACCTCAAACAAAAGAACAGGTTTTTATCTCCTCGCTTTTCCCCTGCCGCTGAAATAATCTTCTGTCCGTCCACTACTAGCTTATAAAGTTAATGGATATATTTCTTCTGTTTTTTAAATCCTACAAATTTGTCTCGTATTCAATCTTTACAATCCAAAACAATCTTTACTCTATTCCTGATAATCCTCCGAGGTGTATGAAACGAAGATGGCCTAGAGACCTAGTAGTATAATTTTTAATAAATAGCTACTGATGAGTAGTTCTTTTTAAGTTTTAACATGTTATTATAATCGTTGTCAATACATTTATTTGATGAATATACTTTGTACAGTTGTAAATTTCAATAAATGCATATAAAAAAAATCCTACAAAGTTAGGCCTATGAACAGTAGACACTTATCTATTGGGTTGTTTCACATGAAATGTCCGATTTTATAATATTTGAAACACATAGAGGATTTTGCGAGTCTCTGTTGTTTACTTCCAAAGTTCACATATCATAATCAAGCAGTTACTAATCCTCTACTTTTCTTTTATAAACATTAGCTTCCCAATCAATTACACACTGTTTAGTATACCTTCAAATATGAACATGGAAACACGCGATTTTCGTGTAATATTTTTTTATGAGTTTAAACTAGGTCGTTCGGCAGCTGAGGCTGCTAGAAACATCTGTAAGGCGTTTGGGGAAGGGAGTGTAAATGAACGAACCATTCGCCGTTGGTTTGCTAAGTTTTCGACTGGGGATACCAACTTGGAAAACCAGCCCCGAGGAAGACCTCCAACTGTAATTAGAGAGGTGAGACCATTACCTCTACAACCTACTGCAATGAAATTGGCCAAATGCACGAAAAATTATTGAAAAAACAACCTGGATTGGTAAATCGGAAGGGCCCTATACTCCTACACGACAACGCTAGACCCCACGTTTTAAAACTTACCATGCATAAATTGAAAGAGCTGGGGTACGAAGTTCTTCCGCACCCACCATATTCTCCCGACTTGTCTCCAACAGATTATCACCTTTTCAGGAATTTAGACAACTTCTGCAGAGGAAAATTTTTTGCAAATAATGCTGAAATCAAAAGTGCGTTTTCAGATTTTGTTTCACTTCAAAGCTCAGAGTTTTTCAAATCCGGGATAAAAAAGTTGTTGTCACGTTGGGAAAAATGTGTAGAAAAAGAAGGTAAATACTTCGAATAAAATTATATTGTTTTCATATTGTATTTTTACTAAAATCCCTTTACCTTGAAAACGGACATTTCATGTGAAACAACCCAATAGTAACTAAATACCAGTAACCAATGGGTTGAAATATTCATTAACTATAGACCCAGTAGGTGGTATTCATGTTTATCATGTTTCCTGATAATAAAAATTTAAAAAAAGAGTTGAGTTTACTAGTAACATTACAAGTAATCACCTGATATTATAGGTTTCCTGCTCTGTAATCAGGAAAAAATTGTGTAGATTAACTTTGATGATGATAGAAACTAAAACCTTGACTGAAGTGAACGAAGTAATAAACTTTTAAATCATTGAGTACTTAATAATCCAGCAAAGTTTTTTAATGGATTTTTTTATAACTCATTAATTGAAATTTACAACTGTATAATGAAATATTGAGAAATGACTTGATATTCAAAAAACCTTTTGGTATATTTTTTGAATGAAAGTAGTAAAATCTATTAGTAGTAAAATATATTAAAATGACGATCTAAGAACTTAAATAAGGGTGGTTCGTGAGAAAAAATCTTCTTTCTTTCTTTAAGACAATATTTGCCTAACACACCTTCGACGTTTGGTAAACTGTTTCCCTGTATGCTATCCTCTATATGCCAAAGATAGTGGATATGACGTAGGTGAAGGAGGAAGTTATGATAAAATAAGTTTTTATGATAAAATATTTATCGTTCTAAATATATTAAATCGAAAAACGCTTAACTTACTTAAAATTTAAAGGAGCTTAATTTAAACTGTTTTCCGTTGCGAAATAATTCTTTTTTGGTTAGATTTTGCGTAATAATTGAAGTATTGAAAATTGTTATGAAAGTTTTGGAGTGGCTTGAATTCCATGAAAGTAGAAAAAAATAGGTGACAATATATTGAATATTCAAATAATTGAAATTCCCTTAAATAAAAAATTAACTATAGTAAATAATGTTTTAAAAATAAATACTTTCTGAATTTTGACAATTTCTTCTAAAAAAATTAGCATTATCAATTCTTTATTTGAAACTTGAAACTTTCTTTTGAACAGCTGATTTCTTAGAGTACGGAATGTTATTTAAAAAATCCGCCAGTTGCGCCACTGTTCAATCATTTGTGTAAACAAATTACTTTTTAATTTCATATCATTATGGATTTTCTTAAATTTTCATTATCCTAAAGATTCATAATTGTGACAAATAACCGTGACTTAAATTATGAAAGTGCTAGTGGAATATTGAGTTGATCTAGTTACCGCAATGTCAGATGAGTGCAGTATTCTGCAGTCCCCGTTTCTGCGCTTTATATACTTTGTCTCTGTCGATAAATATGGCAGTGGATAATAAATAAAGTTAAAGGTTATAATTTTTATGTGTGATGGTAATATATTAAAATTAGATTTATCAACTTTTAGAAAATGTTGGTAGGTGTTACATCAGTAATTCTACGCTTCAATTACAAATAATTTAAAATATGGTTAATTTTAGTGTTTTAAAATCTTATTTTCAATCCTTTACATATTATAATAATATTTGATGTTGTTAAAAAAAAAAAATGGCACCGACTAAAGAAAGAATAACATCGAACGTGTTTTAGGGGTTGTCCTAGTTACCATCGATGCTTATTTCTTTCTATTTTTTTATTTATTTTTTTTTTTTCGCTTAGCTGTGATTCAGTTTTCTGTAGGAGATAAATTTGCAAATTAAATAGCTTAATCCGAGAAATCAAAAACCTGAAAACTGATATAAGAATGAGAAGACTGGTGTTCTATGGGCACATGAAAAGGAAGAAGGAGGAAAGATTGAACAAAAAGATCTTAAACAAAATTTTAAGATGTCGACTGTCTGGATAGAGATACATACAGGAAAACACTGATAAATCTCACCAATGTAAGAAGAGAAAAAAAAGAGGGGTACAAAGTGACCCGAAGAAAGAAAATAAATGCAGTCGAAAATCATAAAACTGCGATGGGAAGAAAGAAAATCAAGATTCCCAACCAAGCCTTATCAATGATATTCGCGTGTTCCTTAGTGGCCGTTACGTGAAAAAAATATGAATATTATTATAATTCATATGAATTTAAATATTTTTTGGAGAAAAATAGTTGCTGAGTATTTATTAAAAAAAGAAGAATTGTCTCAACTTTCTTAAGAAAAAATCCTATTCCAGATTCTGTTTTTCCCAAATTATTATCAGACCGGACTTTCACTTTCATTTTTGTTTGAGGAATAATTCCTCACTGCTTTGAAGATAACTGATACGAATGTAAGGTCGGTGACGCAGCCAGTGACTTTTTGGCAGACGTTCCTGACAATTACATTCATTAATTTGCTTTTTAGGATTGTTTAGTTCTCAGAAGATGGATGTTTGGCATTCGAAACTAGTATTCTAATAGAAGTGGCAATTAATTCATCAATCCTAATTGTATTGATCCTTCTATACCATCATGGTATACCTCAAGTGAATTTGCTTTTTGACTTTACTTCTTTTATTAAAAAAATATACCAACAGTTTTTTTTTTCAGTATCCACTCATCTGTGATTATTGATTTTTACCGAGAAATTTTGGTAGAAATATGTATACATTAAATGTCGGTAGGTTTAGTATTAAATCACTGTTTCCCCCCCTCCCTCGATGTTTAAACTAGAGCAAATCCAATCATTTTTTTATAACAAATTTCCACTATTCTGACTTAGGAGTTGAAATTTCAAGCAAGAAAATTTTAACATTCTCAAATTTTATTGTATTAAAAATTATAATAGCTCCATACACACCATCCATAATCATAGTTCCACATGACATTACCTCAGCCGCTTCAGAGTTTGCATATCCAGACATAAAAGGGAATGTGGGTCGCCCCTGGAGGACACCGTATCTTTTACGACTGGGACCCAAAGCTAACCGTGTTCGGGTTGTTTGAGGATAGCCTTTCTACACAGTTTCTGCCAAGTGTTACTGAAATCGTTTTTACGAAGTTTTCGGATTATGCAATACGAGATTTCTCCTCTTTTGTACAGTTTATCTTTATGAATTGAATGAATTAAATTTTAGATAGGATAAGGAACTGTGTCTAGATTAAGTACTCTGATATTAAAATATTTCTCCAGTATGGACTAAGTCGACAATTTTTTTTATTGCCATGATATCAATGCCATTTGATTATTAACTTAAAAAAAAATTATTATTGTACTATTTGACCCTAATGTGAATTAAATCTTTAAATATATTTGGTTTATTCATTCCCAGACAATCCAATCCCATGTCATAAACCTTCAAAAATGGAGAATCAAAATAAATCCCATCAAATAACCTTTATCCTTCGCCGTAAACCTGCCCTACAGTATCCTTTAATGATGTTCCACTTATCCCTGTTGAACAGATACTCTACCTAGTACTTCTTACGTCTTACTTGGAATCCACATACAAGACTAAAACGACAAGAAACGTCTTCGACTACTTCAACATTTACTTGACAAACGTTCAAACCTTCTAATTAATAACAAAAGACTCATTTATATAACAATAATTATACCAATTTGGACAAACGGAGGTGAGTTTTGGGACTCCACTAAACCATTCAATCCCTCTCGTATCCAATTCTTACAATCCAAAATCCTTAGAAAAATCATATATGCTCCTTACTTCGTCATAAACTTATCCACAAAGATCTTAATATACATTAAGTTTTTGACTTAGCTCAAACAGATGTCTATCCTTTAATAGCAAACTCCCCAACCATTCAAATCCATTAGTATCACAACTTGCTTCTCATTCCATTCCAGATAACCCTTCTAGGTGGCTTCTAATATAATACTTCATTATATAGAACCTTTATAAGTGCTACCGATGGGTCGTTGCTTTAAATACAAGTGACGTGTCATTCTTATTATTCTAATCATATTTACTTGATTTATTGTAGTTTTATACTGTATATACAGTTGTAAATTTCAATAAATATCTAAAAAAAAAAAAAAAAAAAAAAAAAAAAAAAAACATTCGTAACTATAAATGATAATGAAACGTAATGACATAACAAGAGAATGTGTTGCTAAAACAAAGTACGATCATTATAATGCATGAGGCAAGACCAAACAGACCAGTCTCAATCAAAATGCTTGTTAATATTAAATTATTAGACAAGGAAATTACTGATCTTCCTTTTGATAGTATATAATATCAGCCATTCTTGGAATATCGTCTCTTTAAGTGGTCGTGCGAGTTCTGACGATGCTAAGAAGGTTTTGCCACATTCTGGAAGAGATAAAGATTCTTTTGCTGTTTTATCATCCATTTCACAAACTTCAATGTCGATATCATCCGGCGACCAAATGAAGTACGACTGTGTTCTTGCTTCACAATATTTAGGATGCGGTGCTATACTAGTCTTAAAAATATAGATTGGATTTTTATATGTTCGTTTTAATTGTCGATTCTATTAATTTAGGATATAAATCCCAGTTTGGTTTTTACAGCCTTTGAGGTAATTTCTTAGGTCTTCGATGTAAGGAGTATAGCAGTCCCAATCTTGAGCCTAGCGCACGCCAGTGCGAATCAGAGCTCAGCGCATCGAAGCGAATTTTCCGATAACGTTTCTTAGATTGAAAAATACGGTGCATTCCAAGCCTAAATAATCCCTATCTAATCGATGCAACCCAGCGCAGTCGGAAAATCCGCTCCGATGCGCATAGTTTCGATCCTTGTACGTTAGCTTTTAGATGTTCACCTTTTTCCACTAAAATGTAGGTCTCATGTCATTTAGCAAGTGTCAGTTCTAGGGAATAAACGTCTTTGTTTAATCTAGAGAGTGAATCAACTAGGTTTACAAACGATGAAATTAAACTGGAAAAAAAAAATATGTATAAATAACAGTGGAAGGGACACTTTCATAAGGCCCAACGTTGCGCCTCAAACAGCCATAATCAGTAATTCTACATGTCTGCTGCCGCAGGTGTAAAATAATTAGTTTTATTTTATTTTATTTTTTCCTATTTCCAAATTATATACCCTTCACCGACTTCCATTTTTTTAAATATTTATTTCATATAAAGAGTCAAACGACAAGATACTGCTTGTCGTCACAGACTATTTCAACATTTACTAGAAAAACGTTCAACGCTCCCAATTAATTACAAAAGACTCATTTGCATGACTGTGATTAGACCTATTTGGACGCTCGGATTTGAGTTTTGGGGCTCTGCTAAACCATCCAATTGACCTCATATCCAATCCTTATGATCCAAAATCTTTTCCTTACTTTGTTACCAATAAACTTATCCATATAGGTCTTAATGTTCCATATGTTGCTGAGTTAGCCCTAACCACTCAAATCCACTAGTTTCTCAACTTGCTTCCCACTCCATTCCCGATAAACCTTCGAGGCGTCTGAAAAGAAGATAAAGTGCCTAGATAGAGACGTTTTAGTGTAGAATTTTTATTTTAAAGTGCTTCTGATGAGTAGTACTTTTCAAGTTTTGACTTTTATTTTAATTTGTTATTCTGATAGTTATCAAAAACGCATTTACTTGATGTATGTATTTGTACATTAGTAAATTTCAATAAATTGATATAAGGATAGACAATAAATTGATATAAGGATAGAGATATAGAATGATAAATACAATTAAGAATGATGAATTGATTGTCACTTCTATTGGAATTATTTTATTAGAAAACTAGTTCCGAATGCTAAACATTCATCTTCAGTTCTAAAACACAAAATTTTCAACACAGCATTTTTTAACATGGATTACATAAACTAAAGTTTTCATAAATGTAAGAAAAGGGTGAGTGATATTTGATTTCTTGTCTTAACTTGAAGATGGCTGATCTTTGTGCTAATTAAGGAAAAAAAATTTTTTTTTTCATTTACTGGAAGCTACTTGTATAGAAATAGTTTTGTAAAGGCATTCCTAGAATTCCTGCCGCTTTTGTAGGCCTCATTTTTTGCACCTTTTAGGTGCCATTACAGCCTTTGACAACAGCGGACTGTCCACAATAAGCCTAATTGTTACTCCTAAGACCTGGAACTATCATTGACCCGACCAGTATTATCCCATTGAGATGCGACCACAAAAGGAAGATTAGAGGGGCCGTGAGGGGGAAGGCGAGAGGCGGTACGGAGAACGAGACCAGACCAGAAACAAAAAAAAAACGAAGCTGTAATCTTTACCTGCCTTCAACGGCCGCATTCCACTCTTCGTGCAGGCCCCGAGATCTTATTGTTTAGCCGATAACATTATAGATAACATGTGTCTTAGTAACACATCCAAGGCGTCCTGATATAGGAGGAACCGTGTATACATCATGCTTTGTGGGGGAAGTTACAACCAAGGCGATCTATCATCAGTAACGACCCTTCCTTTATAAAAAAAAAAACCTTGTTAACCATTATATTCAAATATTTATCTACATTTATAACCTCTGACAAGGTTTTTGATTTATTTATCATCAAGCTGTTAGAACAGTATGACTTGGCAGTATATATTTATACTATTAATAGGGCGTATAAAAAAAAAAAATGATCGTTTTATCAAATTCCAGAGTTCAAAAGTCTGTAAATATCTTAATGCTATTTATTATTTACCAATACTTAATAATCTCTTTAGAGCATTCTCTAAGCTTGTTTCTAACACTGGGCTTCTTCAAAAAAAAAAAAAAAAAAGCCTCAGTTCAGTTATTTATTTCAAAGAAGAAACATGACAGTGTCCTATGAAATTCTCGTAATTTTAAGACAAAAACTGGAAAAAAAGAAGGGGAAGGTGTCCTTGAAGAGCGCACTGCGCGGCGTTGGTTTGAAAAATTTAGAATTGGAAATACGACGTTGGAAAGGAAAAAGGGCTCCGGGCGGCCATTAATGGATATTAATAAGGTTCTGAAGGAAGCTGTTGAGTCAAATCCATCCACAAGTACTCGCGAACTTGCCAGGGAGTGATGTGTGTTGAAAGATACTGTTAGTTTCATCTTCTCTCATGGGGAAGGTGAAAAAGACCTGTAGACTGGTCCCTCACGAACAGCAGAAAAGTTTACAGAACTTCATGGGTTTGAACTCCTGCCTCATCCACCATATAGTCCAGACCTCGCACCTTCGGATTAATACTTGTTTCGATCCATGGCCCATTTTCTTCAACAGAAAAAATTTGATAATTTTGCGGAAGTTGAAAATGCTGCCCAAGAGTTCTTTGACAGCCATCCCAAGGAATGGTATCAGCGTGGCATCGAGCGATTGGCTAGCAGATGGGTAATGACGGTAGATAGCAATGGACTATACTTTGAGTATTAATTGTATTTTATATCAAAGAAATAATAATACAAATATTTGTTTAAGAAACGTTCATTTTTTTTTTTATACACCCCATTAAAAGGACAAGCCATTTTTCGTTTTATGATCACTAACCACGAAAACTACTAAACCAATCTTCATCAAATTTTAACCATATCATCTTCATAGTTCTAGGAAGGTTTAGCAATAATAAAATCAAATAATTTTTAATTAATTTGCTATTAAAAAAGCGATAATATGTGGATAAAACTGGAGTTTCAAAATTGACCGATAGGTAGCGAGCACCATTCATTCTACCTGAGAGGTTCCAAAGATGTATATCGAAAAAATATAAAGTTATTATTGATAGCTGAATTTCTTCCTTAGCTGATGCTGCCTCCGTCATTCCTGACCATTTCATGATTTTGTATATTATATTCATTTTATGATCGTAATATTGTATTATAGCTGCAAATGAAAATTTTAAATTAAAAAAAAAAAAATCTTTTAAATGTACTCGCTACACCAGCACATGTACCTTATGTTTCGTACAAATTACAATTAATCAAATGACTTACTTATTAAAGACCTTGCGTGTCTTTAAGGACGCAAATCGTGCGGGTGCGTTTTGTGCCTGGAATCACTAATGTGGAAGACAATAGGCAGTGAATTGATTAGGTTCTTGCAGTTCTAACGAACTTTTGTATATGACTGTATTTAAACTTGATCCATTCGTATTTTCCACTACTTTATGCCATATCTATTATACCGAAAGAATAAACTGCATTATCTCAAAATTGTTTCTTTGTACATATTTCTTTAAAATTACTACCATGATTTTCCTTTCCGCCCATATACATTTTAAACATAAGTTTTTATACAAGACTAAAACAACAAGAAACTGCCCATCGTTGCAGACTACTTCGCCAATTACTAGAGAAACGTTCAAAGTCCCCAATGAATTACAAAAGACTCATATACATGACTGCGATTAGACCTATCTGGACGTACGGAGTTGAGCTTTGGGGCTCCACTAAACCATCCAATTCATCTCTTATCCAATCCTTACAATCCAAAATCCTTCGAAAAATCCTCAATGCTCCTTACTTTGTCACCAATAAACTTATCCATAAACATCTTAATGTTCCATATGTTGCTGATTTAGCCCACACCAGATACCTATCCTTTCTTAGTAAGCTGTATAACCACTCAAATCCGTTAGTTTCTCAACTTGCTTCTCGCTCCATTCCCGATAATCCTCCGAGGTGTCTGAAACGAAGATGGCCTAGAGATATTCTAGTGTAGAATTTCTAATGAAGTGCTACTGATGAGTAGTTATTTTCAAGTTTTAACTTGTTCTTTGTCAATACATTTACTTGATGTATAGTATATTTTTGATGATGGTTGTATTGTTGACTGTGAGTTTTTACTAAGGAGATGAATTTGTCAGGGGTGCAGTCAAGGTTGAATTAACACAGCCAGTTTTTTAAATGAAAAACTTATAATTTGGCGTGCCAACGTTTCGACCTGCCTTGCAGGTCTTGATCAGGGCTAAGATAACAAAAATTGGATGTGACCAAGATGATACTAACATTAAAAAAATAAATAAATAAATAAATAATAAAAATAATTTAAAAATGAAAAAGAAACAAGAAAAAAATCTGCAGTTAATTAGATAATTGAATACAAAACAGTAGTAAAGTCTTAAATAATTTTAATCGAATAATATAAATTTAAAATTTTGTAAACTAATACAATACAAACTAATGTTACAATTTTATTAACAGATGTTTTTTATTAGGAATTAAAAAAGGTATAAGGGATCTATATGAAAAGGAAAATGGTACGATAGAAGGGTAAGCAAAATAATAAAGTTGGCATAACTATCAACGAAGAAAGAGGTTGGGAAAATATGACAAATTAAAATAAATGGCCTTAATGAAGTAGTCTAGATGAAGGCTTGACTAACAATGACATTGTTAAAAAATAAAATCAGGGAGGGGGGGGGGGGGGGGGGGGGGGGAGATAATGACTTGCAGAAAGTAATTAAGGGTGGCAGTGGCTAATATAACATATGAAAGGGGCGCATGGTGGATAAAAACCGAACTACATTTTTTTAAATTTTATTTAAAAGGCGTGGAAGATGTTAAATATGAATTTAAGCATTTCGCTATCACCGTCAGCAAAAAATAAAATAAAAAAATAAATTAAAAAATAAATAAAAAAAATATATAAAAAAAAAAAAAAAAAATAAATAAAAAGTAGTCATGCCTGTAGTCATACCTTTTTGCTTGTTTTCTTCTAGCCCTGATGAAGACTTGCTATGCAAGTCGAAACGTTGGCTTTAACAATTAAAATAAAAGAGCAATTTTATTTTGAT
This sequence comes from Euschistus heros, assembly GCA_003667255.2. NCBI lineage: Eukaryota > Metazoa > Arthropoda > Insecta > Hemiptera > Pentatomidae > Euschistus > Euschistus heros. The sequence continues at coordinate 257,201 of RCWM02000355.1, forward strand.
CTCCTGAGTTTCTATGACTGCCTACCCTAACTATCTACATCTCCATTTTCTACTTGATATTGTTATTCTATTATTTTGAAATAAACTTTAAATGAGCCTCAGTTTTGATATGCATTTCATTTGAGAATCTTTTAAAAGTTTTTTATTTTATAGTAATTGGATGTGCTAAAGCTTAATTCCTTTTAGCTTAAAATCTTAATTCGGAGGACAACTATTTGACTGGATCGCTCTTCATTTTTTAATAATTATATTATCTATGTATTTTTTTTTTTTAATGTTGGATCAAGTTGCTTACAATACTCTATGGGCATTATAAAGTATAAATATCAAATTTCGTTTCTAGTTTTTAAATTTGATGTTTTATAGGACAAGCGAACATTTAGGTTACTGACCTTTAACCGACCCCCAAGAATTTCGGCTTGTTAAATTCAAATACTATTCTTCATTTTTATTATATTTAGAAATCCATATTTATTTACTTTCTTTTATATTTATATTATATATCATACACATTTTTACTATAACTTTATTAGAAATACCTGTTATTTTGATAATGTTATATATATATATATATAATGTTATACCCTAACTTCAGTTAAACTTTCAAAGTTATATTTTTCCTTCTAAGATCACATAATTCACAACCGGTTTCAAAGACTTCTTAGAATTTCAAACAAAAAACGGATCATTTTTTGCGAAGTTGAAGGATGGAGCACTAATTGGTGTATAAGATAAAGAACTTGGTTCGTTAATTTCTTTTTTCTTTTTTTTTTAATCTTTGTATTGATTATTTTACAACTGCAAGAAGATACTCTCGGCTCCATGGCTAAGGTCAACGGCATTTTGTTTTACCCGCTACTATATTTTCGAGAAAACAGTAGATGTTCTAAAGTATTTGAATAATTTTTCTTCCATTGGAACTTTGTAATATTAAATTTCCATATCTCCGTTGCGCATTATTATTAGTTCTGTTCAGGCATTGCGTGCTAGGCAGTAGTCATCCTTAAACTGTTAAAATTTGTATGACAAAAAGGAAGAATCAATATGAGTATCAATAAATTAAGAAATGAATTATTTGACAATTCTATTTTATTTATTTTATGCTAGTTTTGTAAGTTAAACTTTTTTAAAGTTAGTTTAAAACCACTCCCTCTTTCCTAGGCTAGTGTCAACATGAATTTGATTTTTATTGTCTTACATTTTTACATTAATAGAACAAATATTATCTGTGTTTTAAATGACTAATATGTATTTTGAATCTGTATGTTTTTACAACTGAATTTGAAGTTAACTTTCTAAACTAGTGTTCTAATTAACTTAATATCTAAGAACTGACAAATAATTTATTGATTCTACAAATATTTAGATGGCATAAATTATTTCACTTACAGTAAAATCTTTCACAGACGACTTGTTACAGAAAATCCATTCAAAGTGGATCTAATGGGATTTCATGCAATGGGTTTTCAAGAATTCCTTTCTAGTGGACGTCCTCACATTAGATTTATTTTCGTTTTTCAGATTATTCACACCTTTTAGGAGTAGTGATGTTATAATTTATAACATTATTATTTTAATTTATTATTTTTTTAAAATGTTTTCTTGCCTTTTACTCATAAATTAGTCTAGAATCCTCACGTATGTGTAAGCTTCACCGTTAATGTTAGTTTCGTTAACCATTGATATAATAAAGAAATGACATATTTATAATTTTGCTGAATATTTCTGAAAACTTAAAAAAAAAAAAAAAATCGTTTTTCAATAATAATTTAGATTTTTATATATTTATTTTGTTTTAAAATAAATACAATTTTTCAGTATTTGACAAATAGGGTAATATTTACCAGGTATGCAAGTTTAAAATGTCGTTTTAATTCCAATAGAATGCGCTCTTAGCCTATTGAAGGATTTGCTTATCTCTAAACGCTATTTTGTTTGTTAGTCATTTGTTTACAAAAGTCAGTTGTTTTTAAGTCGTTTACGTGGACGTATCATACCTTTCTTTGGTGTTAAAAATGTCTAATTTTAAGCTAAATAAAGAGCATTAGCGGCATGTCATGATTTTCTTATTTAATCAAAAAAAAAAAGGCATCTGAATGTCATCGAATTCTTGTTGAGACTTATGGCAATGTTGCTCCAACCGTCAGGACATGTGAACGTTGGTTTCAAAGTTTCAAACGTGGTGATTTTGATGTTACTGATCAAAAACGAGAAAATCGACCAAAAAAGTTTGAGGACTTCGAATTGCAATCTTTATTAGACGAAGACAATACCCAAACCCAACAAATGATGGCAGAACAGTTGAATGTCACTAGGCAAGCCATTTCCGATCGCCTGAGAGCTATGGGAAAGATTCAAAAGTTTGGAAAATGGGTTCCACATGAATTGGACGAACGACAGATGGAAAAACGAAAAACTGTGTGCGAAATGCTGCTTTTACGCCACGAAAGAAAGGGTTTTTATTTTCAGAATCCCAAACGAAAAAAATCATGGGTAACGCCAGGACAACCATCCACATTGAGTGCAAGACCGGATCGTTTTGGGAAGAAGACAATGCTGTGTGTGTGGTGGGATCAGAAGGGAGTAGTCTACTACGAGCTTCTCAAACCCGGCGAAACAGTCAATACCGAGCGCTACCGACAATAAATGATCAATTTGAGTCACGCATTGATCGCAAAACGTCCAGAATGGGCTCACAGGCACGCCAAAGTCATTCTTCAGCATGATAACGCTCCTGCACATTCAGCCAGATTGACTAAGGAAACGATTTCTTCGCTTGGTTGGGAACTCCTACCCCACCCGCCGTATTCACCTGACCTGGCGCCTTCTGATTATCACCTCTTCTCATCGATGGGACACTCATTGGCGGAGCAAACACTTCAACAATTTCGAAAACGTACGAAAATGGCTCGATGAATGGATTTCAAATAAAGATGAAGCATTCTTTTGGAATGGTATCCATATATTGCCCGAGAGATGGACAAAATGTGTAGAAAGCGAGGGTCAGTACTTTGAATAAAATATATTATACTTTTTTTTAAATTACTGTGTATATATTTTAAGAAATAAACGACATTTTAAACTTGCATACCTGGTATATATATTTAAAGTAATAGGGTAATATTTAACATAATTTAGCTCTCTCTCTCTCTCACTCTCTCTCTCTCTCTCTCTCTCTCTCTCTCTCTCTCTCTCTCTCTCTCTCTCTCTCTCTCTCTCTCTCTCTCTCTCTCTCTCTCTCTCTCTCTCTCTCTCTCTCTCTCTCTCTCTCTCACTCTCTCTCTCTCTCTCTCTCTCTCTCTCTCTCTCTCTCTCTCTCTCTCTCTCTCTCTCTCTCTCTCTCTCTCTCTCTCTCTCTCTCTCTCTCTCTCTCTCTCTCTCTCTCTCTCTCTCTCTCTCTCTCTCTCTATCTCTCTCTCTCTCTCTCTCTCTCTCTCTCTCTCTCTCTCTCTCTCTCTCTCTCTCTCTCTCTCTCTCTCTCTCTCTCTCTCTCTCTCTCTCTCTCTCTCTCTCTCTCTCTCTCTCTCTCTCTCTCTCTCTCTCTCTCTCTCTCTCTCTCTCTCTCTCTCTCTCTCTCTCTCTCTCTCTCTCTCTCTCTCTCTCTCTCTCTCTCTCTCTCTCTCTCTCTCTCTCTCTCTCTCTCTCTCTCTCTCTCTCTCTCTCTCTCTCTCTCTCTCTCTCTCTCTCTCTCTCTCTCTCTCTCTCTCTCCCTCTCTCCCTCTCCCTCTCCCTCCTCCTCTCCTCTCCCTCCCTCCCTCTCTCCTCTCTCTCTTTCATACACACACACTTTCACTCTCTCTCTCTCTCTCTCTCTCTCTCTCTCTCTCTCTTTCTCTCTATTTTTAATACGTGTTTTCCAAACTATGTTTTCAACATTTTTTATTCATTTTCTTTCAACTTTTCGATCCCAAATGACGTAGGATCCTCTTCAGAAAATATACTAATTTGCCACCTCGAAGCTCCAGGCCAGTAGGCAGCTAGTATTTATATTTAAACTAGAACAAAATTATACATAATACTAACTATTAATTACTTAGTTTTATACCTATTACTATTGCAATACGTTATGATTAATTTTTACGTTCTTAATTTATTGGTTATTATTACATATATATGGATCAAATCTTATCAGTAGGAGTCTTATAATTTATTGCATTTTGTGATTACTATTCTTTTTCTGTTTGGAAAATTTTTTTTATAGCTTGATAAATCAGCATTTAAAGGGTCACAGATATTCTTTTTCGCTAATTTAGTCGTTTCAGTTGTTCAGACAGTTTCATTATAGAATTATATGTACTTAATAACTAATAACTATTAAGGAGTCATTATTTAAAGTGAATAACGAGTGCACGGAACTGTAACCTATATATTCCTGTGAATTCACATAAAAAATAAATAACTCTGGCCTCATTAAGACTGGAACGTGTCTCAGCTTCTATTTCTTTCTATTTTAGAAGTAACTTCAATCCTTTATTCAGTTCTCGTATAACAGTTGTAAATTTCAATAAATGGGTGATAAAAGCACTCGTAAAATGCTTAATAACATTGATTTATACTTTACAGCAGTGTAAGATTTCTAGTGTCAAAGGTTATATTCCCTGCATAAGCCTATATAAGAAAGTTATAGGCTTAGTAATATTTTAAAGGAACACATTAACAACAGTTGCAAAATAACTACTTGATATAAATCTCCTGTATATCAGTCTTAGAAATATAACTGCTGTTAATATAGCAGTTAAGAAATATAACAGTTTAGAAATAACAGCCTAGTAACCATTATGTTATTTTACTTCTAATATGACTAACTAGCTGAAAGTACCATGCTCCGCTACGGTTTAATATCATTAGGATTTAGAACAACTTAAATTAGTAAAAGTTAAGTTTAACGTTGATAATTATTATTACTTAAATAATCCTAAAGAATTACATTCTTGAAATAATTTTAATAAGTAAATTTGACAATTTGCAAAAGTTAATTTTATATTATTTTGATAGACCTACAGTGAAGCTTCGAGGCAGCACTACCATCTTACCAAGCTCTGATACCAGACCATCAGCTTTTCTTATGGCATACTTTAAGTGAATATAGTCTCAACTTTTTTTAAATACAACTTGGGCCTGGTTGAGAAAAGCTGATTTAAAAAGGGCCAATTATAGTTCAGAACAATTATCTTGCGACCGGAAAGCTGAAGGAAGAGTAGTTGGGGTGAAGCAAGGTTGGTTGGTTGCTCGTAAGGAATATGAACATCGAACTGGCCTTACATGTCATCATCAGAGAACATAAGTCTTTTAATAGCTTCTCGTCACAAAACAACTCAAACTTGTAAGGGTGCACCTCTGCAGACACCATGAGTATACAGAAAGTACCATACAATAGGATTTCGAAATCGATCGTATTTTTGTTTGTTTACAACTATAAGGAACTTAATTTGTGGTCAAAGTGTGCAACTTAGGCATCTAACCTATTTTTTAACTTAGCTTATCTCCAAATACCATATGACAACTAATATCTATTATTATTTACCCAATAAAAATTGTAATCACATTTTTCGCGAATTAGCCGCGATCCAGGCCGATTTTTAAAAATTCCTTTCTTAGCGATCACCTACGGCCATAGAGGAAGATACATATCCAATTTCATTCCAATCCGTTCGGTGGTTTCTGAGATTTCGTGTTAAATGAGTGAGTGGTATTTGACAAATATATAGTAGATATGCCAGTCAGTTTTAGTGGATTATAAAAATAACAGTTGAACAATATCATAGAACTAACAAACGAAATACTTTATCTATATGCCTGCGTGTTTATCAATACAAATAAATTCTTACTTGACACAGGTATTTAAAGTTTGGATTGTTTAGTATTTATACTGTCTAATGTAGAACAGTTATTTAAGTGCCTCTAATGGACACTTATACGCAAGTTAATGGCATATTGTAATAATGTTACGGCATATTTACTTATTGTATATATTGTTTACTGCTGTAAATATTAATAAAATCTATGCTATTATATAAAAGGACAAGCCATTTTTCGTTTGTGATCACTAACCGCGAAAACTACTGAACCAATCTGTACCTAATTTTAACCACGTTATCTTCATAGTTCAAACAGGTTTATAAACTATATAATTTAAAGATTTTAAATTATATTTCCATAAAAAAGCGATAAATATGTGGTGAGCAGTGAAATTTTATAACCGACAGATAGGTAGCGAGCACCATTCGAGAGAGGTTACAAAGATACGGTGTCATATAAAGTTGGAAATTTATGATAAAATTGTATTGCTATTTTCAATTTTATTGCTATTTAAAAAAGCTATAAATATATGGAGCGACATGTGGAGTTTAAAAATAGACCGATATGTGGCCATTCTGCAACAGAGTTTGCGATGGTAAACTATTAAACCTAACTGTACCAAATTTTAACTACAACATCTCCATAGTTCTAGGAAGGTTTATAATAATAAATTTTACTATAATAATAATTTAAATGTGTAGTCTTGAGCGCCAGAAACGAAGTATGCCAAACTGTCATATACTTTTAGGGTTAAAAATTAAAATCCAACCAGATGGATCGTTAAAATTATTTCTGCCGAATAGGATGTCTAGTTATACTTTTACGTACTCTTCAAACACCTAATAAATGAAATTATAACCAGGTTAAAAATTACAGCTATGCGTTAAAATATCATTGAAAAAATAATGCTAAATTCCATACTTCAATACGAGATTTTTATCGATAAACAAATGAAATTCAATTATTAGTTAAAGTAATCTAAGTTCGATATTTATGAGAATGGGCGAAGCCGCAACGGGCTATGCTGCTATAAAATAAATATCTTACATGATTTTTAAATTAACTTTTACAACTCCCAGACACTCCAATCCTATATCATAAACATTCAAGAATGGTGTCAAAAATGGAGAATCAAAATAAATCCTATCAAATAACTTTTACCCTTCATCGTGAACCTACGACTTCCTGTCCTACAGTATCCTTTATCGATGTTCCACTAATTCCCGTTGAACAGATCCGCTACCTAGGACTCCATCTGGTCAAACGTCTTACTTAGAATCCACATACAAGACTAAAACGACAAGAAACTGCCCGTCGTTTTCGACTACTTCAACATTCACTCGACAAACGTTCAAACCTTCCACTTAATTACAAAAGACTCATTTACATACCAATAATCAGACCGATTTAGACATATGGGGTTGAGCTTTGTGGCTCCACTAAGCCATCCAATTCATCTCGTATCCAATCCTTACAATCCGAAATCCTTCGAAAAATCCTAAATGCCCCTTATTTCGTCACAAACAAACTTATCCACAAAGATCTTAATATACCCTACGTTTCTGACATAGCTCAAACCAGATATCTATCCTTTCATAGCAAACTCCACAACCATTCAAACCCATTGGTATCACAACTTGCTTCTCATTCCATTCCAGATAACCCTCCGAGGCGCCTGAAAAGAAGATGGCCTCGGAATCTTCTAATATAGTACTTCATTATTTAGAACCCTTTATAAGTGCTAGTAATGGGTAGTTGCTTTAGAAACAACATTTCAATAAATGACTAAAAAAAAAAAAAAACTTTTACAACACCGATTTAATTTATTTTGTTTCATTTCTAGTTGACCATTCTTTAATTTACTTACTGAATTTTTATTCTTATGTGTGTGAAATTCCTCTTAATAATAGTAGTTTTTTCTAATAATATTGGGATCGGTAAGAACCGCTTGCGTCAGGCGACATACTTTTTTTTATCTGTTTCGTAATAGGAAACACCAATAGCACGTTTCCTTGTATTCAATTAGACCGCGAAAGAATAATTAATTATAACTTTTGAAACAATAACTGCGTGTAATAAATATCTTTGCTGAGCAGCTGTTGCTGGTATCGGACGATAGGTAAATCTGTCTGGTGGCCTTGGCTGTAGGGAGAGGCAGCTGGTGTATGGGCCTAGGTCACGGGCTGGTTAAAATAGTGTTCCAAGCTATTTCCAGGCCTCTGTCAGCTCCAGTTCCAGCACTATCTGCGAATCATCAATGGTCCGAGTTCCATCAAAGGAACTGTTTTGGCTAGGTTCTTCGCTATATTTATGCTCCTCATTATTGAAACATTATAAAATGTAATAAAATAATTGTGATTTTTTATCATTTTTATTTAATAATAGATTGTACAAAAAAAAGGCCCCCTTGAGCATGCCGGCTAAAGAAAGACCAACACGGAACATGTTTTAGGGGTTGCCCTGGTAACAGTCGATGCTCATATGTTTTTGTTTGTTGTTTTTTTTTGCTTACCTGTGATTCATTTATTTGTAGGAGAAAAATTTTCTGATTAAGTAGCTTTTTTTTTAAATTAAATCATAAAGTAATGATTGTTCGATTTAAACAAAGTTGAGAAAAAAATATAGGTTTCAAACTTGACTTGTTTCATTCAATCAATACAGCTCCTAAACGGTAGGTCGTAGCGACAAATGTTATATGTATAAGAAAAAATATTCTCTATTTAATTCCTTATAGGTAAACTGTAAATTGTTAAACTACGCGTATTTATTTTATATTTTATTAATTTGTTACAATTATGAGTTAAGGCCTAATGATCAAATTGGAACTGAACAATTAGACAAATTAGAAAATAATAAATTTTCCGATCTCAAAAACAGGTTATGACAGATTTGGACCATAAAGCTTGGAGGGATAGAAAAAGAAAAAGGTTTTAATTACCTATTTAGTTAGTATTTAGAATCTTGTTTTTGTTTTACTGTAGTTTAAAAATCATTGAAAGAGTTCGATTCATCATCCATTAAATTAATGAATTTAAAACATATTAAAAGGATGAACTAAAAATTTAACATCAAAATGCTGAAGAAAAGTAGAGATTTCCTCTTGTACTGCTTTATCTTATCAAATTTTCCTAAGTGTACTGATTGCATAACTCATTTGCATTAAAAAAACATCCCTTATTTATGGTGTATTTAAACAAATTAAATGACCACATTTTTTTGCTATTCTTAAAATTTTTGAAATAGTCCAAGAATCAGAACTAGAATCTTAGCAAATTATAAATCAGAGATTATGTACACCTGTTTAAAAATGTAACCACATGTTTCTTTTAATATATTGTTTATTCAATATTTATATATTATTTAATATATTTATATAAAAGAGACTTAAATATCTAAACCAATGAACTATGTTTCTAAAAGATCTATGAGGCACATTAACAACTAAACATATGGCCGTTACTCTGCCCGTTCAAACTGATAACCTTTTATCTCTTTTGAGTTTTATTATCTTGAAATAGTTTTTTCCTCTATTTAAATCGCAGTTTAAAACCAAGAGATCTTTACTGCCAGACTATATATTATTCCTTGTTTTGTTTTTTAATATATGTGTTACTAAAGCGATATTATTTTATTTTATTTTTTTAAGCGGATTGAAGGCTGCGGGTCTTAACCCTTTAGTGCATGATTTTTTCTTTTTCATTCTAATAAATTTTTATGAATATGTTTTGGTCAGGTTATTAACAGAAAAATACTGAAAAAAATATTTTTCACCTACAAACCATTTTAATTAATAGCATACATTATGTTGCACATAACTAAAAAGTGATTTATCTCGATAATAAAAAACAAGAATTTTATCCTAATTGATATTTTACAAACTACATATGTTTGGAAAAGCCACAGAAATTTTATTTGATTAAAAAAACACAATGGATGTTATAAAAAGAAATAAGAAAACTTTACTGGAAGGAAGGAGGAGTCTCCACAACTGAAGACCTGCAGGTGTAAGTGACAATTAGAGACATGCCTGGTCCTGCAGTTCTGCGGGTTAAGGATTGGTCAAACGCCCTAATGAACCATACAGGTCATTTTGTATTCAATACTTAAAAACCTAAAATCCTTTGAAAAATATTATATGCTCTTTACTTTGTGACTAATAAACTTGTACATACATATCTTATTGTTTCTTATGTTCCTCTTTAGGCCCTGATAAACTCCATAGACACTCAAACCAACTAGTTTCTCAACTTGCTTCGAGACCTTCTAACATAGAATTTTTATTGTTATTAAATCCATACTTTGTCACATCTACTTGATATATCTCTCTACGCAGTTTAAATTTCAAGACACAGATTATAAAATGAAATAAAATTTACAAAACTTTTATTTGTTGGGTGGTTGCTTTACATGCCTTTGTTATATTATTATAATTATCTTATATTTGTTAGATGTATTTTTTTCTATTGTCGCAAATGTCAGTAAATAAATATAAATAAAGAAGATTCTTTCCTTTTAGATTCCTAACGTATTTTAGTTAAATTTTAAATGCCTTTCAAATTAAAAAAAGAAAAAAGAAAGTATAAATTTAAAAAATGTTTTTATCGAGACTCGTTCTAATAAATTGATTTTCTTATGTCGTTAAAAATTACTCCTCCGATTTCAACAAATTTCGTTATAACAGTTTATCTGTACGCCAAAAATAAATGTCTGATTGGACGAATTTACGTTAGGTTGTTACAGAAGTCAAAAAAAATATTGACTACTAGAAAGAATTAGTTATAGTTATATTTTATAGTCCTAAACTTTCGAAGGAGCATACAATCATGTCATCGAAGATAAATTTAGTGCGTCATAGATAAGTGGCGCGGCCTCGCACATGTGCTCAACAAGCCGAGGATTAAACCAGTCGTATTAGGATTGATGACATCTTAACGTGTATATATATATATATATATATATATATATATATATATATTTATACACATACATATACATATAATTATTATTATTGGGATTGTTCCCCTACAGGAGAGTGATTGAACTTAAACTCATGATTTTACTTTCCTTTTGATATTTCTCTTACTCTCCCAAAAACTCTTCATCCTCTCGGAATGCTTCTTCTTCCGTTCACCTGTTCTCCTGTTTCCAGGTTGTCGCAATATTTGTAGTTCAGATTTTGAATTTTTTATTTTGTTACGGCACTCAATGCGGTCTACGAGATTTTCTATGTTGATCGGTTGTAGGTCCCTTTGTACCTTTTTCAGTCATTCTGTACAGGTAACACACACATGTGTAGGGTACATACACACACATACACACACACACACACACACACACACACACACACACATATGAATAGACTAACAATTCTAGTACACAACTAACCTAGGGGAGTGAGTTTAAACAGACAGTTAACAAGGGTTAGTGGGGAAAACTCTATTTCTTAAAAATTAAGTTAAAAGGACTGTGTGGGTATTCCCAAAGATTTAACTTAATTTTTAAGAAATAGGGTTTTCCCCACTAACCCTTGTTAACTGTCTGTTTAAACTCACTCCCCTAGGTTAGTTGTGTACTAGAATTGTTAGTCTATTCATATCCACCAGTAACATTGTAAGTAGCTTCATACTCCTCTATATTCTGTAATTATATATATTTGTATTACCCTACACATGTTGTTATATACCTGTACTGTAGCTAACTTTATGTTTTGAAATAACTTGTATAACTTATATAATTTTATTGTAACCTGTTTTTTTCACTGTAGGGCATGATTATGAGAACAATATAGTCTCGAAACGTCCCCAAAATAGTTGATTTTTTATTTTATGACTGAACCTCAAGAACCTTACTTTAAGGCCCGCGTTTAATAAGGTTTTTGAGGTTCAATAAATAAAATTACAACTTATTTTGTGTGTGTGTGTGTGAGTGTGTGTGTGTGTGTGTGTGTGTGTGTGTGTGTGTGTGTGTGTGTGTGTGTGTGTGTGTGTGTGTGTGAGTGTGTGTGTGTGTGTGTGTGAGCGATAGGGAGAGAGAATAGAGGTAGACAGTGAGTGAGATAGATTGATCAACATATAATATATCAACTCAAATTACAAATTCATTCGTTAAAATGCAACTATTTGCTATAGGTAACTCTTTTATTTTTTTATTAACTTGACCTGTATGTAGCGGAATCATTCAGCGTAATATTCACCAATTTCTAGCAATCAGAATGACTTGAAAATTTGCTCACGTTTTAAGGACCAATGAAACAACTTTCTAAATTCCTCCCCAGAATGATCAGAATAAAAGAAAATATTTAAGTTGCAGTAAAATGTGATAAGTTTGCAGGTTAACAGTACATTCATGGAATGTCGGTAAATGTTGTTCATTGTAACCGATAAAGGTATTCTTACCTAAGGAAGATAATTGAAGAATATAAATAGTAATGATTGTGGTACCACTGATTTGCTTTTATAAAATTTAATTTTACTTTTTATTAAGAGTGCTTATCAGCCACACCCTACAAAGATAATATATTTGATAATATATCAAAGTACTTCAGTTTTTTTCTTTAGGAAATAAGTGCAAAAAATATTATGTTTAACTGTGTGATAATATCATAATTTTCGATAATGATATCAGATAGAATAATGTTATACTAAAATACCTGCTTGCCTATTATATTTATAGAAAATTTGTTTTGATCTTTCAGTTTCGACTATTTTATTTTTTCATTATGATAACCATGTTATTGACCGCATCATCGAGGTGACTTCAGGTCAAGAGAATGTTAGCTAAATTTAGCTTGTATTAGGAGTTGTGGAAAAAAAACAAGCTGAAAAGTTTGAGATTATTTGTCAATACCTCTTCGTATTTGTTATTTTATCATTGTTCTAAAAGTAGAAGAAGAAGAAGAAGAAGAAGAAGAAAAAATTAACTTTATTCTGGGACAACTTGTCCCCTAAGAATAAACAAAACAAGTACAATACATAGAACAATCGTCTGGCTATGATAATTAATTATAATAAATGATAATAATAAATAATAATAAAAATTGATTAATAATTAAATTATGAGTTACAAAAATGAATTAAGGAAACTTGTAATAGGATACATCTTATGTGTACTATTATAATGTATATAACTTAAATATTCATGTTTTACATTTGCTCGGAAGATTGAAGATCCAGGAGGTAAAGAAATAGATGTTGTTTAAAGGAAGTAAGAGTGGAGCTTTTTCGAATTGTGATGGGCAATGAGTTCCATAAAGAGGAAGCACGGATAATAAAAGTAAGATGGTTATTACAATATTTTTAAATAGTGTTATTTGAAACTAGTCAAAATAGTGAAAATCAAATAATTTTCTTAGATCAATTTTGTTAAATCAAAACATATTTGAATTGTTTTGCGAAGTTAAGTAAACAAAAAAATAAATAACAGTAAAATATCATATCACCATTCCCTGTAAAGAAAATAATATTCACAAGTAATAGTTAAAACAAATTTATATTGATTAAACCCGGAATAGTTTTTAAAAACCGTAGAATATAAAATGATGTGCATAAAAATTAAATTAACTATGATGTGCATGAAACAAATCTCAAACAAAAAGAACGGTTGGATTGTTTCAAAATTAAGGTTCTAACATTCTTTTAGAACTAAGAAATTTATTATTAAAAAAAAAAAAAGAAATACACCTTTGGAAAGTTTGATCTTTAAACTATTATTTATATTTAGTTATTCACTTTTGAATAGCACTCCTCATGGAAGTTCTTGAAGTTACTTCCCAAAAAAAGCAAAAAATTAGTAAAAGAAATTTAAATAAAAATAAAACAAAAATGAAAATTACGAATTGTGATAGGGGGCGAGACTTTGCCCTAGACAGCTCTGCCTACCTGTTGCTGCGGACCTAATGGCATCAAGAAGCAGTACAAGTCCCCAACTCCTGCCTGCGCTAATCTTATCGAGTGTGGTAACCATCATGCATTAGTAAGTACTCCACTGCCGGGGAATTGGTTGGCTTCTTTAAATCGACCACGATTCTTCAAGGCCGTTCGTCCATTTCATTTGCTTCAATCCAAGTAACTTTGTTCATAAGGAACAAGATATATATATATATATATATATATATATATATATATATATATATATATATATATATATATATATATATATATATATATATAGGGTGAGTTGCTACTCGTGGGACAAACTTCACCGGTAGATTAGACACCAAAAAATGAACAAAAAAGTTCATATTAACCATAATCCGATTCTCACCGTTAAAATCTAAATTAATTTTTCAATAAGATTATTACCATGGCAAATTATTTGGGCCTCTTTTTTGTGCTTTTTTTCAGCCAGAACAACAAAATAAGTGAAAAATTTTGTGAATCGGAAAATGTTTAAAGTAATCCAGAGTTTTTAATTTTAGTCTCAGATGGCAACAAATTTGAGGAAAAATATCTTATTTAATTGCGCTTCTAACGCACTCGTCATTTTTTAATTTGGTGTTTTTGAGACCAAGAAATCGATGACATTAAGAGAAAAAATGATGGTTCAAGGATTGTTGATGTTTGAGAGTTTTGCATTTTAGATTTGAAAAAAAAAAACAAAAAAAACAAAACAAATACATAGAAACTCACCATTAATCTTTAAAATTCATTTATTTTTATCATTTTAATTTATGTTCAAATTGGAAGCCATTCTCCGCTATACCCAAACGTGCCCGTTTCTCATACTCCCAACTGTTCAGAACACGTCGAAGTGTTTCTGCAGCGGCACCTTGCTCTCAAATCGTCTATGTTTATCACTTCAGTGCGATAGACTTGTTCCTTGAGATATCCCCAGACGAAATAGTCCATCAGGTTAAGATCAGGAAATCTTGGTGGCCATAGGACTGTCCCACCTCGGCCGATCCACGTTTCGAATGTTCGGTTCAATACGTCTGAACTATTCTAGAGGAGTGCGGAGGCGCACCATCCTGCTGAAAAATTAGGTTAAACGGGCACGTTTGTGTATAGCGGGGAACGGCTTCCAATTTGAACATAAACCAAATTAAAAAATGACGAGTGCGTTAGAAGCGCAATTAAATAAGATATTTTTCCTCAAATTTGCTGCCAACTGAGACTCAAATTAAAAACTCTGGATTACTTTAAACATTTTCCGATTCACAAAATTTTTCACTTATTTTGTTGTTCTGGCTGAAATAATGCACAAAAAAGAGGGCCATGGTAATAATCTTATTGAAAAATTAATGTAGATTTTAACGGTGCTATCAGATTTTCGGGGACATTTTTAGATTAAAAAATATCACGGTTTTTCGACACCAGGTAGTGGTATCTTTCAAAATCGAGAAAAAAACGAAATTATTACGAAATGGTTGAGAATCGGACCATGGTTAATATGAACTTTTTTGTTCATTTTTTGGTGTCGAATCTACTGGTGAAGTTTGTCCCACGAGTAGCAACTCACCCTGTATATATATATTTTTTAATTCTTATATTTGTTTCATTATCTTATTAATAGAAAATAACCTGTACTTACAATATATACTTAGGTTACTGTTTCTAAGCCAACGGATGTGAAAGGAGGTGATTTAGCCAGAATTCACGCTGTTTTTCCCCAATTTCACTTTTTATCTGGGTATCTAATCGAAGATCCAAAATAACGGAAGATAAATAATTTTTTCGGAAATTATATGAGCTATCCGTCCCTAATAGAAAATAACGGAAGATTATAATTTTTAAATTATATTTATATCCGTACAAAAAGAAGTCGAATGATAGATCTGCTTTATTACCTTTCCTCATGCCTAACATGCTACCTATTACACATTTTTTCATAAACCCAAACATTCCGCTAAGTTTTGATTATTTAACTGCACTTGAAGGTTATAAATTAATTCTTAATTTTTTTTTTTTTTTTTTAAATTAAATCATCGGTAACTTTTTTTCAAGACGATGCTTACTTGATTTGTCAGAACGCTGCTTGGTTTATAAAAAAAATTGCTTGAGAGACTTAATTAATTTAAAGACTTTCATAAATTAAGAAGAAATCTCGATAATTAGCATTTACACATTTTAAAACTTCTTAATTGATGGCGATTATTGAAGGAATCTGATTCGAGAATAACTCGCTTTAATTCCAATTAATTAGAAATTCTATTTCGTCACAATTATTGAAATAAAATTGTTGGAAATCAAATAATAATGAGGCGAAATGATGTTTCACGGATGGATGGCCAATCTTCCCTGATGAGGAACGAAACAAGTTAGTCCAGTTGGGACTGAAAAAGAAAAAAAAAACATGGAGGAAAGGGGTTTGAGTTTGAGGTGTATAAATATATTTACTCCAGTTTAAGAGCCGTTGTTGAAAATCTCTGTAATGTCCTAATTTTATTGGTAATAAAAGGTTTTAATAGTTATATATTTTTGTTGTTAATTTGCAGAATATACGTTTGTATTAGAAATAATATCTATACTATTATATAAAAGGCCATTTTTCGTTTGTGATCACTACTGAACCAATCTGTACCAAATTTTAACATCATCTTTATAGTTCCAGGAAGGTTCAGCAATAATAAAATCTACTGATTTTCCATTAATTTTTTATTAAAAAAGCGATAATGTGCGGGTATCAGTGAAGTTTGAAAGATGACCGATAGGTGGCGAGCACCATTCTACCGAGAGGTTACAAAGAGGTTATCTAGCGCTTGAAATTGATAATAAAATTTTCTTATATTCAGAAAAATTATTAAAATAGATTTAAATATTTGGCGCTACGTGTGGATCCTAGTGAAGTTTGAGAATCGACCGATATTTGATTAGTAAAACTACTGAACTCACCTGTACCGAATTTAAACTTTATTTTCTTCTTAGTTCTAGGAAGCATTAGCCATAACCAAATTATATGGAGAACTTTGAGTGGAGGAAACGAGGTTTGCCAGACTGTCATAAACATTTATGGTTAGAAAATCCGACCTAATGAAATAAAAAAAAATTGTTTTACCGAATAAAAATTGTTACTAAATCAAAAAGTCGATCCTTTACTTTTTTATAATGTCAGTAAAAATATGATTCATGGGTCTTTATTTGTAAGCACCGATAATTCAGTCTATTATATGCAAGTTTCACAATAGTCTCTCTATCTGCAATACCAACTCGTTATAAATTTTATTTTCTCATAAAACACCGTCGTCAATTCGGCGCCAGGCATATTAAATTGTCTCCAATTTAAAGTTATTGCATGTAAGAATGTTTTCCGTTGATATTGGTGCTAATATCTGATTGTGTATTTGTATTCATGTTGTGATATTCCACTAATCCCTGTTGAACAGATCCGCTACCTAGGATTCCACTTGTACAAACGTCTTACTTAAAATCCACATACAAGACTAAAAAAACAAGAAACTGTCTGTTATTATAGACTACTTCAACATTTACTAGACAAACGTTCAAAGCTTCCAATAAATTAAAAAAGACTCATGTATATTACAGTGATTAGCCCTATTTGGACGTACGGAGTTGAGCTTTGGGGCTCTACCAAACCATCCAATTCATCTCGTATCCAATCCTTACAATCCAAAATCCTTAGAAAAATCCTCAATGCTCCTTATTATGTGACCAATAAACTTATCCATAAAAATCTTAATATTCCACATGTTGCTGATTTAGCCCAAACCAGATACCTATCCTTCTATAGTAAGCTCCATAACCACTCCAATCCACTAGTCTCCCAACTTGCTTCCTCCTCCATCCCTGATAATACTCCGAGGCGTCTGAAAAGAATATGGCCTAAAGACCTTTTAGTGTAGATTTATTGAAGTGCTACTAGTGAGTAGTTCTTCACAACTTATTTACATGCCATTGTATTAACTGTCAACACATTTACTTGTTGTATATTATTTTGTACAGTTGTAAATATCAATAAATGAAAAACAAAAAAAAATTACTCTTTAGTACAATATCAGTAAAAATTTCTACTAATTCTACTTCTTGAATTTATACTAAAAATATTGAAGCATTTTTGTCTATTTTCTTGTAGTATAAAATAAACTACTGCTATGTTAAAAAGAAAAATGAGCATGTAAACGAGGTTTCTATCACTATTTTCACTAACAAAATATTAATAGCCAATTTCATTGTTCATTTGTTCATATAAACATCTAACCTAACCTTCCCATAACAGAAGATGAGTTAACATATCAATTTTTGTTTTCATTTAATCCCAAGGATACCTCATACTTTTATCATACATAATTATCGTTTATCAATAATCTGTTCAGAGGAGAAAATTAGTTTAAATATTTCCTACACATATAAATATGTTGGTTATTGACTCTTCAAGGTTTTTTCGTGATATGTTCAAATCCGTTTGGATGTTTTCACTTGCACGTGTAGGTTTACTCGATTCTCGTTTATGTGTGAACATAATTGTTTGTTGCCCTTGAGAGCTAATGGCATTTTATGTTCCACAGTCATTGCTTCAAATACCTTTTAACAAAAATTTCCAAGATTACTTCTGAAAAATTCAAAGCAATTGTCTTTATTGGTCCACCAATATGAAAATTATTCAAAGCGCTATAGTTTAAAAAACGTATTGTAGTATTAAAAAAAAAGTTCTGGAATTGGTTTTAAATCACTTTTGGAAGTTTCTTTAAAAAACAATCAACACCCTTATTTAAAAAAAATAAGTACTCTTAGAATTAGGACCGATGAATTGTGAATTGACACATGGATTATATGTTAGATGGATTATATATACTGAAGTTTTTAGAAATGTAAGACAAGAAATCCATTTTTAAAATATAAAAATATAATACATCAAGTAAATGGATGATAATGATAAAAATGACACGTCTCTTGTTTTTAAAGCAACTACCCATTGGTAGCACTTATAAAGGTTCTTTACAATGAAGTACTATATTAGAAGGTCCCGAGGCCATCTTCTTTTCAGGCGCCTCGGCGGGTTATCTGGAATGGAGTGAGAAGCAAAGTGTGATACTAATGGATTTGAATGGTTGTGGAGTGTGCTATAAAAGGATCTGGTTTGAGCTAAGTCAGAAACGTTAGGTACATTAAGATCTTTGTTTGTTTATTTCGTTTCACGTCACTTTATGCTGCTATGACTAATCGGATGATGTTACGCTGGGAGTCCTAAATTTTGCCTATCCAGGTATTATTAGGATAGGGATCTTTAACGAGTACCTGACATCGCACAGGCTTGGGACCCCATTTTACGTCCCTTCCGAAGGACGGCATAGCTAAGGATTTTTTACTCCCTTTAAAAAATCCTAAGGTCATCTGCCGGGCTGCGAACCCGCGATCTTGGGTTTAGTAGGTTGCTATGCTAACCTCTATACCACAGGTGACCCCAAGTTAAGATCTTTGTGGATAAGTTTGTTTGTGACGAAGTTAGGAGCATTTAGGAGTTTTCTAAGGATTTTGGATTGTAAGGATTGGATACGAGATGAATTGGATGATTTAGTGGAGCCGCAAAGCTCAACTCCGTGTGCTATAATTGGTCTAATTAGTGTTATGTAAATGAGTTATTTGCAATTAATTGGGATCTTTGAACGTTTTTCAAGTAAAAGCTGAAGCAGTCGAAAACGATGGGCAAATTCTTGTAGCTTTAGTCTTGTATGTGGATTCCTAGTAAGACGTTTGTCCAGATGGAGTCCTAGGTAGGGGATCTGTTCTATGTAGATTAGTGGAACATCATACATAATATCCTAAAGACAAAATAGACCCTTTCCAAAAATGCGGTGTACATGAACTAAAATGTAATGACTGTGAAGTTAAAGACACAAGAAAAACTGGACGATCATAAAACAAAAGAACATATAAGAGCATACAATAATAAGGGGCTGCCCGCTGGACCGTCGATGCCCATATGATTTCTATTTTTTTTTTTTTTTTTTTTTTTTATCTTACCTGTTAGGAGATAAATATTCAAATTAAATAGATTATATTATTTTTTTGTTCTTTATTTTTTTTTCCGCTTTCCTTTATAGTTTATTTCCAAAGAAGAGTAATTTTGTATACACAAAAAGCGAACAACAGCATTCGATCAACAGCAACAGAGCAAGAGCGTGTAGAACTAACAAGTAGCGGTTTCAAATGTGACTTTTTTCATTCAAACCAATATAGCTCCTAAACGGTAGTTCTTAGTGCGAAATGTTATAGAATAAAAAATAATTTACATTAAATTTCCGATAAGGTTACTATCGCCAAATGTTCGATCCGAGCAATACTAACAGAATTAGAGCATGGCAAACTATGCGAAACGCCCTCGCGTTCCCTTTAGACGAACAAGACAACTGGTAGACATGTTCGATGATAAAATAAAATGGTCGAAAACCGAGAGGTTAGTCGAGATCAATTGATTAAAACTCGATTAATCGATTTCCGGATGAAAAGATTACAATTTCACTCTAATATCCAAAGCTACATGACTCAAAGGCTTCCAGACGATTCCCAACAGCTGTTCCGGAACAGAATTGTCATTCATAAGACCACACGTAAACGCTACATGTGGTTCCCATGTGATGGGGTGCTTAAAAATCTGTGTAGGATCTTGTTTAGGGAGTTGGGGGAGTGGAGTGGTGCGGCGCAGGTGTTTGGCAGATCTCGGCTGGCAGGTGTGCAATCCAAAGGAGAATTTGTAGCATCCTCACCTGCATCCAGCCATACCTGTTCGCACTATATTTTACTTCGGGATTTTACTTATAGCAAAATTTTTACTTACGCTCTTCAATAATTAAATTTAAATAATAATCAGTAATAAAAAATTATAGTTTAAAAAACTAAAAAAGCACGCTTTAATACCAAACAGAACTAAACCTATCTTAGAAACGATCTAATGATCTACAACTATTAGTATATAACATTTTTTTATTGGACTAGCCATTTTTGTGTCATAGATTCTTAAACATGATCAAAACTAACTTTTTGAGAAAGTTGGCGAAATATGTCGATGTTTGACAATCGATTTTGGCTAAACGCCTAAATCAAATTCAGCTTAAGATATGTCTTTAGACGATCAATTTAATAAACGTTAGTTTCGTAAGTAACACACTTTTCGATTTAAAGCATTTACACATGTTTTGTTTTTTTTGCAAAACTTTGATAAAATTGCAAAAATGTTGGGTATTTTCCCCCCAAAAATTTTTTCCCTAATCAAAAGTAGTCACATTTTTGATATTTTATGCTCAGGACCCCACCTGGACCATACTGAATCATAAAACCTTCTACTCTACCTTTTGCAAGGCAGATCCCCTTTTTGGGGGTATTTCCACTGGACAAAGTAAGGATATTAAAACAAAGTTATTCAATTATTGTATTGTCATTGGTCCTTAACACGTGTGCAAATTTTCAAGATAATCAGATAGCTGGAAATTGGTGAAAATTACGAATCACCGTTACATACAGATGAAGTTAATAAAAGCGTATTAATATCAGCTTGATTAGTTCAGTTAAAAATTAGATCAGCTGTTTTAGAGGAATACTTTTTTATTTATATATATATATAATATATATATATATATATATATATATATATATATATATATATATATATATATTCATTAAATATTCAGATTTAGGGAATATAAAGAAATTAAAAACTTTTTTAATTGACTAATGTCACAATCTACTTCTGTTAAGGATAACTATGGGATTAATAAGTCTATTAAGCAAATAGGTAAACATTTTTTTTTTTAATTTCCTGGTCTTAAAAAACACATTTATTTTCAACCTTGATCTATTGTTTATTTCGTTTAACGTCACTTTATGCTGCTATGGCTAATCGGACGATGCTAAGGTGGGAGTCCTAAATTTTACCCCTTGATCTATGTTTCGATTAAACCAAACTTTTATTTTAACTTTGGTTTTGCTGAATAAACATATTTCTCATTTTCTACTTCATATTTTCCCATATTAAAAACTTTTCTATTTATTCCTGTAGTTGTTTTCATACAACAGACTGGGTTGTGTAAGACTTAAACACGATTTGCCTTAGCCCGTTGTGGCCTGCGGTTTCTGTTAAACTTCACCCGACCTATTTGCTTAATGAACTCCCTGGTTAGAAATATCATTTCCTGAAAGTTGCAGAATTTAAAACTTTTATATAATAAACTAATAACGAAATAAAAATTATTTTTAACATTTAAAATAGTTATCTTATAAACTAACCGAATATCACTTTCCTTGAAGAATGGTGTCATAACTTAAGAGTTAAGATAAAACCCAGCAAATAAACTTTACCCTACGTCGAAAGCCTATCTCATCCTGTCTTCCTGTATCCTTTAATGATATGTTGTTAAATAAATACGTTTTAACTAAATTATCCCTTTCTAAGTTTAAAATAATATTTTGCTAGCACAGCCTGATTTTAACATGAGTTAAAATGAAAGTGGGATTAAATTATAAGCATGCGCTAAGACATTAATTATTAGAATATGGATTGTTAATAAAAATGAATATAAGAATACCATTTTTTTTTTTAAATATATATATTTTTTACATATCAATTTATTGAAATTTACATCAGTAGAAATATATACATCAAGTAAATGAGCTGATAACGATTACAATAGAATGTCAAAACTTGAAAATAACTACTAAATTCTATACTAGAAGATCTCTAGGCCATCTTCTTTTCAGACTCCTCGGAGGATTATCGGAAATTGTGTTGGAAGCAAGTTGAGAAACCAGTGGATTTGAGTGGTTATGGAGCTTACTATGAAAGGATCAGATGTCTGGTTTGTGCTAAATCAGCAACATAAGGTACACTAAGGTCTTTATGGATAAGTTTATTGGTGACAAAGTAAGGGGAGTTTAGGATTTTTCGAAGGATTGTGAGATCAGGTGTTTCAACCACCTCATTCGATTTTCCTCTTATCAAATCAGAGCCATATCATATAAAAGCCATCATATGGCTTTCTAATTTATAATAATAAAAAAGTTTTTTTTTGTTTTTGTTTTTTTTTAGTAACAATTTATTTAAATTTACAACTGTACAAGATATACACATCAAGTAAATGTGCTGTTAACTATAGGAATAACGTGACAAAACATGAAAAGTACTACCCATCAGTAGCACTTTAATAAAAATTCTACACTAGAAGGTCTCTGGGCCAGCTTCTTTTCAGACGCCTCGGAGGATTATCAGGAATGGAGTGGGAAGCAAGTAGAGAAACTAACGGATTTGAGTGATTATGGAGCTTACTATGAAAGGATAGGTATCTGGTGTGGGCTAAATCAGCAACATATGGAATATTAAGATCTTTATGGATAAGATTATTGGTGACAAAGTAAGGAGCATTGAGGATTTTTCGAAGGATTTTGGATTGTAGGGATTGGATACGAGATGAATTGGATGGTTTCGTAGAGCCCCATAGCTCGACTCCGTACGTCCAGATAGGTCTAATTAATCTTTCACAGTCATGTAAATTAATCTTTTGTAATTAGTTGGAAGCTTTGAACGTTTATCTAGTAAATGTTGAAGTAGTCTGTAACGACGGGCAGTTTCTTGTTGTTTTAGTCTTGTATGTGGATTCCATGTAAGACGTTTGTCCAAGTGGAGCCCAACAAGAATTTAAAAAAAAATAAGATTAAATTATAAACATACGCTAAAATATTAATAATTAAAATATGGATTGTTAAATGAAAATAAACATACGCTAAAATATTAATTATTAAAATATGGATTAGTTAAATGAAAAAACTATAAATTCTATACTAGAATTCCATCTTCTTTTTTTAAAATTAAAAATAGCATTTAAAATATGATAAAATAATTTAACTTAATTTTATTATAATCGTATTTAGCTAAGTAATATAAATCATATATTAAGAGGAACACCGCTGTATGAAGAACTCAGTTTGTAGTTGGCGTAATTCTAGAAGACATTTTAAAAAATAATTGACTACGGATCGATGGTGGCGCACGCAAGTCACGAAATGTTTTTTTGCACGCACTAGGTACGTTACATACTCTACATAAATTTTAATGAGGTTAGTTTAATATCCTTGAGGAGGAAATGATTTAATACTCATAAAAAAATTATACTCTATTACCTAATATTCATTCATAACCTCATAAATTTATTTTTCAAATAATGACTGGGTTTGGATTATTAAAAACTTTACAGTACATTAATAAACTAGTCACTATTACCATAATAAAAATAGTTTAGTTTTCATAATTATTGCAAATGAATAGCATCGATAATATTCATTTTGATGTTTTTTTTTTCAATGAGGAAAAAAATCGATTATTTCCTATGGATCGACTTTGGATCTCCGATTCTCGATATCGATTCTTTAATCAAGAATCGATGGGATCGAGAATCGACTCCATATAACAAGCTTGTTATATTTTTTATTATTAAAATACAATACTGGGACTTCTCGACAGGCAGAGTTGAGTCCATTGTTTATTTAAAATATTTGATAGTATTTATTTCTAAATTTGACTTTTTAAATAAAAGTAATTTCTTAATATCTATATTATGATATTATAATTGAACATATCTTTAAAAAATACACGCACTATCTGCAAATATTTTGTTTGTTCAGTTCTATCTCTTGAAGAAACAATTCTAAACAGATGTCTAACTTTATAAATTAATAAATCTAGTTATAATTATAAAGAGTATCTTTATGTTTCTTTAATACATTTTTTTTATTTTCAGGTAAGTTACCTCAATCACGTATAGAAGTAACTACAGACATTTTATGCAGAAGTATGTATATGATAAGTTTATTAGAAAGACATTAAGGTAATATTTTGAGCATGGAAGGAAATGATAGGGCATCAGACCTTTCCAAACAGCGTGCTTACAAATATTTACATTAGTATTAAGTAATGATTATTATGATCAGATTTTATGAGGAAGAAAATACATTTAACAAATAAGGAATGATCGAAAACCATATCACACTTAGACCTATAAATATGTTAAAACACGAACCTAATACAAAACAAAATAATAGTAATTAAATTATTTACAATTTCAAATCACTTATCGTACTGGAAGTGCAGATCCCCTTGCGGAGATACAAAATATTCTGCAAACTCATTTCTAACCCTCTGAGCGTCAATACAACCTCTCCTTGGAATATTAGGCAAGTTATATAGTTGGCTAGTTGACGGATCCCTTCTCCATAAGCCTGGAATAACATCTCCATTGTCAGATAATTCCGTGTCCAACATACCAATGGAGCAGTAAATATTTCTTGATCCGCTTTTCCTCAAATAGTTATGTAAATACACTGCAGCCAATGTTACTTTTGTTGCTGTGCCTGGCTCCAACAAAATTGGTTTTCGAAATACACGGAAACTGGATGCCATAATACCAAATGCATTTTCGGAAACTCTTCGAGCCCTACTTAGTCGGTAGTTAAATATCCTTTCCTTTGTTCTTTTTGTTATGCAATCCGGAGAATGGCTTCATAACATTAGGTGTTAGTTTAAAAACTTCGTCCCCTACAAAGACATATGGCATCGGAAGGCTTGATTGCGGTAAAGGGCGTAAGGAGGGAAGGTGCATCGTGTTGTCATCTAAACATTTCTTAAAAAGGAACTATTGAAAACTCCACTGTCCGAAATTCTTCCTTGGCAACCAACGTTCGCATATATGAAATTGTAATTTGCATCCACTACAGCAAGCAAAATAATACTGAAAAAACCCTTGTAATTGAAAAATTCTGTGCCGGTATGTACTGGTGCTTGAATGTTAATGTGTTTTCCGTCAATGGCACCCATACAGTTGGGGTAGTTCCACTTTTGATTGAACATTTTTGCAGCACATTCCCATTCCTCTGCACTTCGCGGCATCTGTTAAAAAGTACAAATTGAATTAAATAAAAAATATATAAAAAGTTTTTATATTAATTTTACAAAAATTCTAGAAAATATGTTAGTATAAAGTGTGTACATAAGAATATATTTCCAGGGTTCCTAAGATCGAGAGGACGACGAAAAACTGGTTGAAGATAATGGCAAAGAAAATAGTGCGCGGAATGAAAAATTAAACGCGGAAGACAATAGTGCCATCAGAAGCATGGCGGATAATGAAGCATCTACTTCATTCAAACAGCCATTTAAAAAGCAAAAAAAAAGTCTAATATCCGCTAACAATGCACCTATCTTAAATGAGGCAGTTAACCTTTTAAAATCAATTCAATCTAAAAAAAAAACAAATAAAGACGAACATGATTTATTTGGAGAACAAGTGGCCATAAAACTGAGAAATATCAGTTCACCACAAGTGAAATTTTATGGCCCAACAAATTATTAATAAAACGCTATTTGATGCTGAGATGGGAATGCTAGCTAACCCCATGATTTCGATGCATACACCTCTGAATCCAAATTACCAATTTCCCTACTCATCGTCTCAACCTTCAACACCTTACTTATCATCCCTCTTTTCAACCACCCAGTCACCTGAATCTGCTCAATTTGATTGTGAAAATGACAATTTAAGAAGACAAAATGATATTATTTCTGAAAACGAGATACAACAATTATTTTGAAATTTTTATGTATTTTTGTCAGGGAAGCCATAGCCCACCCCGGGCTGTACCGCTGCATAGTAGGAGTAGTATGTTATTTTGTATTTCTGATATATACTTTAAATTCAATATATATATATATATATTTTTTTTTTTTAATTTATATTATATACTTACCTTGACGTAATCTTATAGTGCTACTACCAGGGCATCACAAACTGTTGGTACAATATTAGAGATTGCTTGCTTAGAAATCTTTAAGAGGTAGCCCAATGAAGTGTAAGAATCTCCAGTTGCCAAAAATCTTAGTGTAACTGCAAGGCGCTGGTCCACTGGAATAGCTCGTCTAAATGATGTGTCTTTTTTAATGATTTTTGGAGCGATCATGTTCAATAAATGATCAAATTCTGAACTATTCATTCTAAAAATGTTTTTAAATCCCATGTCACATCTATATTCAAGATTCAATTCGTCAACTTCATCTAATAATAAATCCTTCATAAATTCCTCCGTACTGTACTTTTTTCTGCTTCGATCAAGACTGGGCCGTACCCAAAAAACCTCCTCGGGCGACGACAACTAGCTTGCTGACCTCCAGCTACTGCAATTATAATTGCTGCAGCCGCCACTGCAGTATCTTCTGTATCACTCATTTTCAACCGAACTCAAAATAAAGGAGGTTCTGATTCGATTGTTTTTTTGTTTTTTTTATATGTTTGTTATGCGATCACTCCGTCAATTAAGAATCGATTTTAATGATTCTTTTTTTGATCAGTAGGTCATAATTTAGAGGTGGTCCCATAAAAATTTTAATGAAATCAACTCAGCGATTTTTAAGAAAAATCAACTCAACAATTAGTAAGAATTAACTGGTATATAACCTTCCACCCTAAACATATTTATTCATGGTGACTAAATATAAATTATTAACACAAATAATTTAGATACACAGTCAACTCTCTATGTGTCGAACTTCAATAAGCCGAATCCTTAAATTGATCTTCGGCTCGCAAGTAAATTTCACCTTAATAAGTCAATTTCAGGCAAAACAATTAAATATGTGTTAATAACTCGAACTGAAATAGAGATCAAACGAAGGGACTTCTAGGACTTAAATTTCTATGAATCCAACTATTGGAAGTCATCACCTCTATAACTCGAACTCAAATTCAAGGAATTCTTTATGTAATTTGTTTTCCTGATTTCTGTCTTTGTTTACCTTTTCGTTCATACATGCACTAGTCACTAATTGGTTATTTAATCGAGTAGTTACAATGGCTGTGAAATTTTTCACAATTAACGAAAGTAAAAAATTAATTCACGAAGTGAAGAAAGGAGAAAGAAGTTGGGCGATTATTGCTAGTGAATTCGGAATTCGGGCAGTTCTCCGAACCATCCTAACGAAAAAAGAAAAGATTGCCATTGGTGGAAGACGGTAACATACACAAGATTTTGCATTCATCACATATTTAAAGTTTTACTGTTTCTTAGTAAATGATAGTGTAATCGACAGATTATGCCAAAATCACACTCAATCTCCAGGTATTTCCCTTACTAGGAGTACCCAATCTCCTTTCTATATGGCCAATCCTGGGTAGATATAAAAGAATAAATAATTATCTTTTTCAACTGGACTCGAATCTGGGTTCACGAGTTAAGAACAGTCCAGTGTCCAACCCATTGAGCAACCGCAATTCCTTTATATATAACATAGATGAGGGAAAACAAAAATTGCCGCATGCGCTTTGTGTTTATCATGATACATACATCTTCTTATAACTTCTGGGGGACACCCCCCAAAACCCCGAGAATATTTCAGGTTAGTTAAAGGATCAAAGCAAGGAAACATGGTTCATGTTATTGAATAGGTATATATTTACATTAGTATGTACAATCCTTTAATAATAACTATATATTTATTTATTTATTTATTATATTGGCACAACAGCCAACCAACATCCTCGATCCTGTGCTCTCTCCCTTCATCCCTGAACTCCCAACCGCCTCAGATATTCCTCCACATCATCCAGCCATCTTATCCGACGACTCCTGCAACCCGGTTTCAAAGCATCTTCTTTGGCATTCTTTGTTCGATCGTTCTTTCCACATGACATATCCACTTTATTCGTGCTCTTTTTTTTTTTCCACCACGATATCGGGTTCCCCAAACAGGTTGATAATTTCTTCATTTTTTCTTATCATCCAAATTCCGTTCTCGAAAACCCCGCCCCATATTCTCCCCAACACCTTCCTTTCCCAGGAGTTGAGCATCTTTTATCATAATATATAATTAATATTAATTGACATTAGACTCGGTTAATGGTTAAGTTAAACCCCCTAAAAACATGAACTATGTTTAAAAAAAAAAAGAAAAAAAAAAGTGAATCAGTGAATTCAAACAATGTAAGTCCGAAATATTTTATGAGAAAGAAAAAAGTATATAAGTTCTCCAAATTTAAACTGCTTATCTGACTATCGTTTCTGCACTCAGAACGCATCTTTGCCTTTCTATGATAGTTCTGATCGACAACATATTTTGAAATGAAAAAATGAAATGAAAAAATAAACTTTATTCTGGGACTTATTGTCCTCTAAGAATAAAAATAATGCACAATTAAGAGTACAATTGTCTGGCCAATTATTTACAAATTAGATGTTCCAGTAATTAAAGCATACATTTTTTACAGGAAAAAAAATTAAATTGAATAAAAAATAAAAATAAATAAATATATGAAATAATAATTATAACATAAAATACAATCGATATATCTATATGTGTATATATATATATATATATATATGAACGTATAAAAGAAAGAAAGAGAGGAAAAAAAAAAAAAGTATTCATTTGATTATTGACATCTTTGCGGAAGATTGATTGTCTAAAAGGTACTGGAATAGGTTATTTTTAAAGGAGGTTATGGAAGCTGCTTTACGAATAGAAGTGGGTAAGGAATTCCAGAAGGAGGTAACACGAATGATGAAGGATTTGTCAAAGGAAGCGGTTTTATGTGAGGGGATATATAGGTTAAAAGGTTGGGATCTAGTGTTTAGGTGGTGGATAGAAGAACGCAAAGTTAATAAATCAAGAATATAGGAAGGGTTTTTGGTTTTTAGACATTGGAATATGAAAGTACCCAGAAAGT
Organism: Euschistus heros; assembly: GCA_003667255.2. Lineage (NCBI taxonomy): Eukaryota > Metazoa > Arthropoda > Insecta > Hemiptera > Pentatomidae > Euschistus > Euschistus heros. The sequence continues at coordinate 286,650 of RCWM02000355.1, forward strand.
ATTGCCGTCGAAATTTAGGAAATAGCCACCCAAGCTCAGAGTATCGGTAAGTAACGTGTGACCGCCTAGGGATCCCGAAGATAAATCTAATGAAACAGTTCATCAGTCTCCTCAGCTTCATCTCGAGATCCCCAGACAGTCCCCCATAAACCAAACAACAGTAATCAAAGCAAAGGAAAACAAGAGAGGACACTAGAAGTTGACGGGTACTCTGGGAAAAGAAATCTCGGGATCTATACAGTTGTTTAAGGATTATGATTGATTTTTTGGAAATTTTGGCGATATGGTTATTCCAGGATAGGTGATGATCAAAAGTAACTCCTAAATTTTTAATAGAGTTTTGGAACTGAATAGGAATGTTATTGAGGTAAAGCAATGGATAGTAAGGAAGGGTATAGAGGATGGGTTTTGAACCGATGAGGATAGCCTTAGTTTTCTTTGGATTCAGATATAACTTATTCTTCACTGCCCAACGGTTGATGTTATCAATGTCTTCCTGAAGTTTACGAGATGCCTCAAGCATATCTGAAGGATGAAAAGATAGGTAGATTTGAAGGTCATCTGCATATAGGTGATTATTAGAGTTGTGGATAAAGCTGGGTAAGTCATTGATACAGATAGAAAATAGGGTTGGTGACAGGGAGGATCCTTGTGGAACACCTTGGGTTAAAGGTAGGGAAGATGAAGGAGGACTGTTGGGTATGATGACTGACTGGGAACGATGAGATAAGAAGGAGTGGAACCAATTTAGGGCAATATTAGATAGGGAGAAGTTTTGAAGTTTAGATAGGAGAATTGAATGGTCAACACAATCAAAAGCTTTTGAGAAATCAAACATAAGGATCGTAATTTGTTGTTGATCCATGGAGGAATAAAGGTCCTGTGTGATTTTCAACAAAGCTGACTGAGTGGAATAACCGGAACGGAAACCTGATTGGAACGGATTAAGGAGGTTATTATGCTCTAGGAAGGAGGTAATTTGGGCATTGACCAATCTTTCGAGTGGCTTTGATAAGTTTGAGAGGATGGAAATAGGCCTAAAGTCTGATGCGTTGGATGGAGAGGGGATTTTATTTAACGGGCGGACTAAGGCCTTTCTCCAGGCTATAGGAAAAATGGAGTTTTGTAAGGAAAAATTATATATGTGAAGAAGGGCCGGAAGAATAGCTGGAAGACAGAGTTTGATTATTTTTGTCGGGATTTGATAATGGAAGTGATAAGGTCATTGGGAAGAATGTGAGGGAAATAGAAGTTGTCGGGATTGAATGCAGCTTGAGGAGTAAAGTATGACATTGGTAAACAAATGGTTTGAAGTTTATCAGGAAAAGGATTTGAAAAAAAATAATTTAGGTCATCGGGAGTGACTGGGAAATTGGAGAGCTGAAGAGAAGAAGAGGAGCTGGTAATAGAGAATTTTCTAAGGATTCTCCACTTGGACTTTGGATCCGGGGCCAGGGATATGATATTATGAAAATATTGTGCCTTGGCACGGCGGAGAGTAGATTGAGCGAGATTTCGAAGGTGCTTGAACATGGAATAATCCTCAGGTATCCGAGTGCGCCTGAAACGTCTTTTAGCAGCATCTCTTCTCTTCATAATTTCTTTAATTGCTGGGGTAATCCAAGGAGCTGGGGGCCGCCGAAATATGGATGTTTTAAGAGGAGCTGAGTGATTGAGGAGTGAAAGGAGATTTGATGAGAGGGTTTCTTTTTTCGCATTTTTTGTAACTTACGTTGTTTCTGCACTCACCGATTCAATTGGGCTGGATCGTGACATATAGCATGAACTTCTTATTGCAAAAAGAGATGAAATTTATAATTTTCGCTAAAATAGTTTTTAGTAAATGAAATTCAAATACTTTGTATTTATGCGCATATGTTCTTCTTATTTGTTTTCCTTAGTTTGTATTAAGATGAGTGGAAGAGCTGTGTGTTTGACAAAATTATAACATCACGCTCATGTGACAAATTATAATATTATGCCAAAGATGTGAATTGCTTATTAATTTGGTCAAAAACATAGTTCAAGATGCTATTTATTAGTTGTGAATTATTTTTTAAACGAAATACAAATACAAAATAAAGTTAATTTGAAATAAATAACGTTTAAAAAAATCTTATGAAAATCTTTTTATATATATATATTTACATATATAATTATTTTTTTTTTTTTTTTTTTTATTTTTTTTTTTTTTTTTTTTTTTTTTTTTTTTTTTTTTTTTTTTATTGTTATACCAAGTATTAAATGATAAATTTAAACATTATCTAAGAGCAATACAGTTATCATTTTAATTGAAGATTTCTGAAATGTATTTAATAATAGATAATTTATTCTATAACGCTTAATTCAAAATAAATATACGATTGAACGAAAAACATTTCTTTAAAAATATAATTCCTTATTGAATAATCTTTACTTATATATTTTTATTGACTTTTAACATAATTAAAACATTTTGTAAAATAATAATAAATGACAAAGATCTGACAGCTTTAATTAATGATAGCTGTACTTTTTTATAAAAGAGATGATTAATTATACTAGAAGTTTGGCCTCAGAGTTTCCTGATGAGTTATTCAGTCATTCATGGGTCATTTAACTTTAACTCGATCGATTACAGTTTCAATTTTTAAGAGCTCAAAGTGCTTCAACCTTGAAAGTATTTTCATATAATTCAATTTCACTTTGTTTAATTTATAAAAAAAAAAAAAATGAAAGCTTCTTCAATTGTTTTTAGATAATAGAATTGTATACATACTTTCATACATTACTACAATCAGAATGTAAGGAACATATAAAATATAAATGATGATCATGGCATGTTTTGCCATATTATAGTGTTACTTCTGACTTGGGATAGGTATCGTAAGAGAAATATCGATATAATATATCGATTTTTTTTTTTTAATTAGGCTATTTATTGAAATATACAATATACAAATATAATACATCCAGTAAATATGACGATAATGATAAAAATGACACAACACTTGTTTTTAAAGCAACTACCCATTGGTCGCTCTTATAAAGTTCTATATAAGGAAGTACAATGTTAGAAGGTACCGAGGCCATCTTCTTTTCAGGCGCCTCGGAGGGTTATCTGGAAGGGAGTGAGAAGCAAGTTGTGATACTAATGGATTTGAATTGTTGTGGAGTTTGCTATGAAAGGATAGGTATCTGGTTTGAGCTAAGTCAGAAACGTAAGGTACATTAAGATCTTTGTGGACAAGTTTGTTTGTGACGAAGTAAGGAGCATTTAGGATTTTTCTAAGGATTTTGGATTGTAAGGATTGGATACGAGATGAATTGGATGGTTAAGTAGAGCCCCAAAGCTCAACTCCGTATGTCCAAATCGGTCTAGTTACTGTTATGTAAATGAGTCTTTTGTAATAAATTGGAAGGTTTTAACGTTTTTTTCAAGTAAATGTTGAAGTATTAAAAAAACGAGCAGTTTCTTGTCGTTTCAGACATCTTTTTTAGCTCTGAATATCAATATTCGTAATATCGTTAGACCCAAATATCGATACATCGATATATCGTGATTTTTTTTATGAAATGCCATTTTTAATATTCTTATTACGTTACAATGATATTCATTTTTAGTTTATCGTTTTAGTTAATCTATTTCACAACATAATATGAGCAAAATTATTTCAATTTTCTAATACTTAAAAGTAGTTTATTATTAATTAAACAGTAGGTAGTAGGTCCATATACTTATTGTTAGTTAAACATAAATTTTAAAACTGACGATGAATGCTTAAAATTCGAAACTAGTCTAGTCTTTCAAATAAAATAATTCCAATAGAAGTGGCAATTAATTCATCAATCCTAATTGTAAGAAAAGCTAGTTCCTTAAAAGAAAATAATTAGCGACACGATAAGGTATTAAGAAGAAAGGTGATAGATTTAGACTGATAACTTAAACTAACTAACTAAAAGTTTATCAGAATAAGAGACTAATTCCAATATAAGTGACAATTAATTCATCAATCCTAAATGTATTGATCCTTATATACGAGGGTGAATCAAATATAAACGGTAATTTTCAAAATTATATTTATTGAATAATATTATACAGAAACTATACCTTCAACATTTTTCAATGTAGTCTCCTGCATTATCTACACACTTCTGCCACCGATTTGGAAGCTTGAATATTCCCTGTTCATAAAAAGACTGAGGGCGAGTTTTTAACCATTCGCGCACGTGCTTTTCGACGTCTTCATTGTTTTCAAATCGTTTTCCTCCAAGTGATTCTTTCAGGGGCGCAAACAAAATCTGAGTTAGAACCCCAGAATCGAAAATGGCAAGTAAGGAGTGGCGAAGGAAGGATGAAGGCTGCCCAGTGAAAGCCAAAACTCGTCTCTCAGCCGGAAAAGTTCTTGCAACAATTTTTTCTTTACTCAAGGGAAGTTCTACTCATTGATTTTCTTCACGATCAACGAACAGTGAATGCGGCTTACTACTGCCAGGTGCTACAGTCAGCAAAAACCAGTTACCGGAACAAAAGACGAGGTGTGCCCATTAGAGATGTCATCCTTCTCCATGACAACGCAAGGCCTCACACCGCATTGTTGACAAAGGATAAATTGGAAGAAATGGGCTGGGAAACTCTCGAACACCCTCCTTACAGTCCAGACCTGTCCTCTTGTGACTATTTTTTGTTTGCGCCCCTGAAAGAATCACTTGGAGGAAAACGATTTGAAAACAATGAAGACGTCGAAAAGCACGTGCGCGAATGGTTAAAAACTCGCCCTCAGTCTTTTTATGAACAGGGAATATTCAAGCTTCCAAATCGGTGGCAGAAGTGTGTAGATAATGCAGGAGACTACATTGAAAAATGTTGAAGGTATAGTTTCTGTATAATATTATTCAATAAATATAATTTTGAAAATTACCGTTTATATTTGATTCACCCTCGTACCATCATGGTGTTCCTCGAGTAATTTTCTTAGTTCTATTCGCTCCGGATATAATAAATTTTCTTCTACCTCGTTGTGGAAATCCCACTCGCGTCATTGGTATAGATCATGCTGGTTCCAAGAAGATTCCTGTTACCACCGAAGAGACTAATATTAAACAGTTATAATAAAACAGTCATCCTTGAGTACTCGTGTATGTGTTTATTCAGTTGCTGACGACTCTTCTATAAACGGGCTTCAGATATATTCCAAATATAGCAAGGAGGTAGGCTTGTAAGTCAGCCAAAGGTTTCCTGTTGGTAATCTGTCTCTCAGTACCTAAAAGACAACTTCGAGACTTAAAACAGCCAATTTAATACTACAATTATATATATATATATATATATATATATATATATATATATATATATATATATATATATATATATATATATATATATATAATAGTAAGAAGGTGATAGATTTTAACTAATAAAGTTAGTGTGAATCGGGAGAAGATACTACTATCACCAGAGATGTGGAAAAGAGAAAAGTTCACACATTCAAAAATTACAAATTCATTTTTAAAAATTTTCATAAGTTATTCTACTGATTAAGGGAGGCGCGGTAACTCAGTGAGTAAGGCGCTTGACTCCCAGGCCCGAGTTCGAGTCCGACCGAAGACAGAAAATTTATAACCTCTCATTTTAGCTTTGCATCGAATTCAAGGATGGGAGACCCTCCTGGGGCACACCCAGCCTCTTAGAAAGTGGGTACCCTTAATTGTGGATAAAACCTGGTGGTTGAGCGTGAATTCTGGCCAAATCACCTCCTTTCACAACGGTTGGCTCAGAAGCAGTACAATACTGAATCCGAGACCCTTCATGGGTTGTAGTGGTACAGGTGTGTTTTATTTTATAATACAGATTCCTACAGAACTATCGGCCTTTTTTCTTTATGTTCAATGTTTTTTGAAAAATTATTATATGACCGTTTTATTGCTATTTAATGAAAACTTAAATGGACATGTAATTATACTTGTACAGAATATAGAACAGAAATTCCTGAAGAGGCATATGCCCTGATTAAAGACTATAAAATATTTAGCCGTGATAATGAAAAAAACTTTGGGGAAATTTTTAAACCTGTCAGTATATTTTTTTTACAATTTTATAGATTTACATGAAAATTTCGTTCTTCTTTTATGTTAAATTTTACCTGGTTATTTTTATTTATGAATAATATTAATCATGAAATTAAAACAAGATATAAAATAAAATATAATATAAAATATAAAATAAAAAACCGCCAAATACTCATTATTTTTAGGCCTCAAAATTACTTAGCCTGTTCTTACTTTCCGGCTCGAAATAGCGTGACCTGCACCCACTTAAAGTAATTGAAGTATTAGCGTTCATTACGTCGACTGGGTGTGCTAAGTAAGCAGTTTTTGAAAACGACCGAACCATTAGCAATATGATCAGTAACAAACGCCGCACAGTGGGCAAAAAATCCATTTCGGCGGCCAAAATTATTTTATTGCAGAAATATATTTTAAATGACATCCGATATATGGAAAAAATATTTAAAAAATTTTCATGAAAGTGGAAGAGTTCATAATAAATTACTGAATTGGCGACCTAAAATACAAGGAGTACGGTTAAATGAAATGGCTGTAAACCCTCAATTGTTTGTGATACTTCTTTAATATAATATGATACAAATGAGCTGTTTTTATATATTATCACAGCAAAATCATGTACGATCGATTATTTCAAAATTAAGCGCATTTTTGAAGACTTATTAAAAATAAGTCTTCAAAAACTAAAAGTAAATTTTTTGGAAAAATAGCCAGTATTTAAAAAGACGATGGAGTACGATGTCGAAACTTATATCACGTCGATGTCCATTATTTTGTGCTAATTAAATCCCAAAAATCATATCCGTTTCGATCCGTGCCTCACTATTGTCCCCCTCCAAATCGCAACCGTTCCTTTTTGTAAATTATTACTTCACACTTTTTTAGATCTGGAGGTGATTCTTCAGGTACATGATGTAACTTCATAAAACGATGTATGCTCTTGATGATGTTTGTCATGATGTAAAAACATATACAACGTGCTGTAGGCAATAAATTGATTCGGCCGCCGAAATGATTTTATATACAACATGCTGTAGGCAAAAAAATCATTTCGTCGGCCGAAATATTATATTGCCGAAATATGTTCTAAATGAAGTGCAACTAACAGAAAAAATATTTAAAAAACTTAAAGCGGACTAGCTAATAGTTAAAAAAACTTTTGATTTTGCAACATACTTCCAAAAAATAACAAAAAAAAAACAAATACCCTACTACCTTAATGATCAATGACTTCTGTTTTGATGGTAGGTTTTGTGTAAAATAATGTAAAATAAACTATTTCGGTATGATAGGTGAATAATATTGATTTTAGTTCAGGAGCTTGAGTTTTATTGAACATCAAGTTATAAATGCCATCAATTTCATCTTTAGTAGCTTTCAATGCTGCATCGATAATTTCACCTCTCTTTATTTCGTGATTTTGCTTTAAATTAAATGTCAACATTTCAGAGAGGCTCATTCTAATGAAGATATATTGGCCCTAATGACACTTCTTTTTCGACGTTTCGTTCTTTCAGAACATTCACTATAAGCTTTTGTTGGACGTCCGTGACTGGGATCGCCTAGGTCACTTTGACTGGAAGTAGACGGACCTGCTGGCAAATCATCATCGTTCGTTGTCAAATAAAAAGTGTTTTCTAGCCAATCCGAATGTTTTTTTAATGAAACACACTTTATTATAATTGCTGGATACATCCCTGGATTTTAATTGACCAAGAATACCTTTAAGATTTATTGAAAGTTTTTCAGGTTCTAATCCCAACTGCTCAGATACTCTCTGACGAAACTGAATATAATCCGCTATAGTATCATCGAAGAAACAATCACTCAATTTTCCTTAACTCCACATTATAAAAAGAACTTTTAAATACTAGCGCTGTTAGATAACACCGAATTGATTGACGGTAGCAGAAAAGTAATAGCATATGTAGTAAACAAATGAAATCCAACAAGAGCAACAAAAACAACTGCCTAAATGTAAATAACAACTACTCCATGTCTTGACGGGATTTATAATACCTACAGATAAATGTAAATACCTAAAGGGCATAAACATAGAGAGTCATTTATTTTTTATAATTCATTTAATAAACTTGTTGTTTTGGAGTTTTTTCAATACATGATGTAAATACAGAAAATGATGTATGCTCCTGTGTATGTATCCTGATGTTTGTCATGATGTACAGAAGTACATTCAATGTTAACAACGTACGTATGTACCTGAAAAACCACCACCAGATCCAAAAGAGTGTGAAGTAATAAATAACAAAAAGGGACGGTTTCGATTAGGAGGGGGACAATAATGAGGCACGGATCCAAACGGATATGATTTTTGGGATTTAATTAGCAAAAAATAATACACATCGACGTGATATAAGTTTCGACGTCGTACTCCATCGTTATTTTAAATACTGGCTATTTTTCCAAAAATTTTACTTTTAGTTTTTGAAGACTTATTTTTAATAAGTCTTCAAAAATGCGCTTAATTTTGAAATAATCGATCGTACATGATTTTGCTGTGATAATATATAAAAACAGCTCATTTGTATCATATTATATTAAAGAAGTATCACAAACAATTGAGGGTTTACAGCCATTTCATTTAACCGTACTCCTTGCATTTTAGGTCGCCAATTCAGTAATTTATTATGAACTCTTCCACTTTCATGAAAATTTTTTAAATATTTTTTCCCGTATATCGGACGTCATTTAAAACATATTTCTGCAATAAAATAATTTTGGCCGCCGAAATGGATTTTTCGCCCACTGTGCGCCGCACGAATTGACAGATATATAGAAGTAAAGTTTTTTTTCTTTCAAATTATTGAAATTATAAATTCCTTGTTGATTCACGTTTTGATGAAATTCAGTTGATGTAGGTATATTGACAAATATCGATGTCGTTGATGAACCTCCGGGTTTGTTAGAATATAATAATATTTACATTTTTATAACTTTTTTTTTTAAATATTACTACCTACTAATTGTGGTTATTACATAACTGATCCATCCATAATAGGTCATTCCTCTAAAAATTGTAAAGTCCTGGTCTGAAATTTCGTATACAACACCTTTACAGTTTTCCATATACTAACAATATTAAGTGTAAAAACGTACATAGGTGTAAATATGGGCATTACACACATCCAACACCCTTCTATTCTTTTTCATTCCAATAAACATTTACGCCTGAGTTGTCCAGGTAAATAATTCTTAGATCTTCTTCTTCTTCCTCCTTCAGGGTGGAGGTGCCTCGATACAAGTCCGCTATGCTTGCCGGTCTCTTGCCAGCGCTTTCATGACATTTAGGCTATTTTGTCCTAGCCTGGAGATGTGGTCCGTCCATGTTGGAATGGAAAGATTTCCAACCGGATCAAAAAGGCAAACAGCATCTATTACCAACTATCCAACACGGATGCAGGAAAAAAGGAAATGTGTAATAAAGTTACAATACACACTTTAAGGCTGTATATTTACCCACTCTTACCTTTGGAAGCGAGAGCTGGGTTCCTCTGGATAAACGCAGGAGTCGAATAACTGCAATGGAAATGAGGTACCTGAGGAGAGTGGCTGACCGAACGAGGAGGGACAGAATTAGGAACGAGAGAATACGTGTGGGGGGAAGCATCGGAGCCTTACCCATAAGAGACACAGTAGAAAAAAGGCAGCTGAGATGGTTTGGCCACGTTTGCCGAATGGAGGAGGACCGTGACATAAGAAAGCTCTTCGAAGCTAGGTCTACCAGAAGACGTCCCAGGGGCAGACCTAGACTAACATGGACGGATCACAAAATAAAATGAAAAGAAATTAATTCTAATCTTTTAATATGCCATAATTTTTTTTTTTTTTAAATATACATTTATTGAAATTTACAACTGTACAGAATATATACATCAAGTAAATGTATTGACAACGATTATAATAACATGTTAAAACTTGAAAATACTACTCATCAACAGCACTTTATTAAAACTTCTACTCTAAAAGGTCTCTGGGCCATCTTCGTTTCAGAAGCCTCGGAGGATTATCAGGAATGGAGTGGGAAGCAAGTTGAGAAACTAACGGATTTGAGTGATTATGGAGCTTACTGTAAAAGGATAGGTATCTGGTGTGGGCTAAATCAGCAACATATGGAACATTAAGGTCTTTATGGATAAGTTTATTGGTGACAAAGTTAGGAGCATTGAGGATTTTGCGAAGGATTTTGGATTGTAATGATTCAATACGAGATGAATTGGATGATAATTGTGGCTAAAAGCCTAAATTAAATTCAGCTTCAGATATGTCTTTAGATGCAAAACGTAATAATCTTTAATTTTGTAAATAACAATTTTTTCAATTTAAAGCATTTTTGTATATGTTTTTTGTAAATATCTGAAAAAATGTTGGGTTTTTTTGCCTCTAAAAATTTTTCCGCTTATCAACTGTAGTAACATTTTTAATATTTTATTTCTCAGGACCCATCTGAACCATACTCATATAAAACCTCATTCTCCGCCTTTTGCAAGGCAGAACCCCCTTTTTGGGGGTATTTGGACTGGACTAAGTTAGAATATTGAAACAAAGTAGTGCCATTATTGTATTGTCATTGGTACGTGTGCAAATTTTCATGATAATCAAATAGCTGGAAATTGGTGAAAATTACAATGCAAGATTCCTTTACATACAGGTGAAGTTAATAAAAGCGTACTAAAAACTTAGATAAACTGAGTGATTATTGGTAGATCCCCGGAGAGCATAAAGACGGCCTTTGAAGCAAAAACCATAGGCCTATATGTAAACGAAGAGAAGACCAAGAAGATCTTCTGAACAGTAGGCTAGATCGAGTGCAGGGTCTCTGTCATATTCACAATAGTGAGAAGCTTCCAATACCTTTGATATATTATAAATGATTACCTGGAAGAGTAAGAAGAGGTTAGAAACAGAATTTCAGCTGGGAATAGAGCCTATTTCTCAATATCAAGAATAATCAGAAGCAAACTTGTTGCTTGCTTATGATTATTCTTGAGATCAGGTGTTTCAACCACCTCATTCGATTTTCCTCTTATCATATCAGAGCCATATCGTATAAAAGCCATCATATGGCTTTTTAATTTATAATAATAAAAAAGGTTTTTTTTTTTTTTTTTTTTTTTCTTAATAACAATTTATTTAAATTTACAAATGTACAAGATATATACATCAAGTAAATGTGCTGTTAACTATAAGAATAACGTGACAAAACATGAAAAGTACTACCCATCAGTAGCACTTTAATAAAAATTCTACACTAGAAGGTCTCTGGGCCATCTTCTTTTCAGACGCCTCGGAAGATTATCAGGAATGGAGTGGGAAGCAAGTAGAGAAACTAACGGATTTGAGTGGTTATGGAGCTTACTATGAAAGGATAGGTATCTGGTGTGGGCTAAATCAGCAACATATGGAACATTAAGGTCTTTATGGATAAGTTTATTGGTGACAAGGTAAGGAGCATTGAGGATTTTACGAAGGATTTTGGATTGTAAGGATTGGATACGAGATGAATTGGATGGTTTAGTGGAGCCCCAAAGCTCAACTCCGTAAGTCCAGATAGGTCTAATCACAGTCATGTATATTAGCCTTTTGTAATTAATTGGGAGCTTTGAACGTTTGTCTAATAAATGTTGAAGTAATCTGTAACGACGGGCAGTTTCTTGTCTTTTTAGTCTTGTATGTGGATTCCAAGTAAGACGTTTGTCCAAGTGGAGTCCAAGGTAGCGGATCTGTTCAACAGGGATTAGTGGAATATCATACAATAAAAAAGTAAAACAAAAATTCCTTAGTACAATATATCAATATACATTTTTTTCACGGCTCATAAGCACACTCATCTTAGCTTGTTAGATTAGACCTCTGAGTTTTTGTTTGTTTCTTTCTTTATTTTTGTTTTGCATAACATAAAATTGGAATTTCCGAATCGTGACTTCGTTTCTCTTCGGATGACTTCGTCCGCAGTTAAACTAAATTATCCAATACATGGTCCTCAATAAAAGGAAAAGCGTAAGAAGCGATTAGTAAAATATGAGGCTCGCCTCACGAGCGGTACAAATGGACAGAGGAGATAAGCGGCGGAGATGGAAGAATGTCCTAATGGAGGCCTTTCTCAGCTGTTTATTGCCCTCCAACCTTCTGGCTAATCTCCTTCGGGTATTCGCTGGCACCAGTCGACGTATTTATGGCTCTCAACTAATGATATTGGTTTCTCTCTAAAGTAATATATTATTGTATATATATTAGTGAGTCAATATAACTCTTGTGTGCTATATTGGTCTTGATGGATACTGGCAATACTTAAAGGGTTGGTTTAACTGCGGCCGGGAAGGGGTTAAACTAATGCTTCCTCGATATTAGCAACTGGTGAAGAGATGTAATTACGACAGTTAATAACTAAACTCCAAGGGGCCGTAAACTATTTATGGCTGTGGACCTAAAAAGTAAACAACTCTTCATTGAGCTTGGTTCAACTCCTAAACTTTTTAAAAAGAAAGTGCCTCAATTTACCTAGCAACAAATAGTCCAGTCAATGAGCGCTGAAATGAGAGGTGTTGAGTGCATGGAATATGCGATAATGTTTGACTTCAAAGCTTCGTTAGGAATAGCTAGAAGATAAACATACTAAAAATCCCCACCCCTGGGTGGTGAGCTAAAGGTGGGGGAAGTTCAATTTTGTTGGTGTATCGATAATATCTCGAAAACGATTGACTCAAGAAAAAAATGTTTCAGATAAACATAAAAGCTAATTAAATTTCCTATAAAATTGATGATATATAAATTTGTCATAATTCTAATCGTTTATGTGATATTCGTTATTGAAAATCGGTGTTTTAGGGAAATAACAAATGTCACCTCACTTTTTGTCAAACTTTTGCTTTTATTATGTTCCACAATCGTTTCTCAGAAAAAACGTCAGAATCAAAATTGTAGGGCATTAAATTTAAGATAAAGTGGGGCAAAAGCGTCATATGGAATGCAAAGATCAACTTTAACTTAAAATAAAAAATCAGCTGTTAATGCAAGGATAATATTTTTTGTTATATTGCAAACGTTTAACTGTACTCTTTTCAGCAATATAGTTGATTTCCCTGATATCCTATAAAATATTATCTGTGCGAAGTAAAATCAATTTTAAGTCTCATTTGCGCACTTGCCCCACCTAAATGGTGTAAGTGCATAAATCTCTTGTAAACTCCTTAGCAGTGAATTGATTCTTTGATGGGGTAAGTGCAAAAATAAGCAACTCCCAAAAATCATTTTAGTCCTTGAAATTAAAAAAATATAGAAAAATACATACAATACAATTTTATAATTGTAACTCATTCAACTTTACACAACTCCTAGATCAACAGGTTGAACTATAAAAATTCCTAGAGAGGTTATCTTTTACAGTAGATCACCCTAGTATGTTAGGTTTGGAGGGTATGAAGTTATGTTTACATACAACAGATGGAAGTTGATGTAACAAAATGACAATAGAAATTATGGCGGACTAATGCACTTACCCCACCTTACCTTACTTTAATTTCATATATACGTTTCTTTTATTTTCTTCAAATGATTAACAAAAATTTTTTAATTATTTTTTAAATTATTTATTATTTAAAAAATAATTTTAAAAAAAAATGAAAAAAACACGAGGTAAACATTTTTTTTTATTTCTAAAATTGCCGATTTTTAATAACGTATATCTCGAAAACCGTTGGAATTTCTACGAATACTTATATAATTAATTTTATAGGAAATTTAATGAGCTTTAATTTTGATCGGCTACATATTTTTCTAGAGGCCACCGTTTTCGAGATATAATCGACAAAATTGGGACCTTCTCCCCTCCCCACCACCGTTAGCTCACCCCCAGGGGCAGGGACTTTTAGTATGTTTACCTTCTAACTATTCCTAACGAAGCTATGAAGTCAAAAATTATCCCATTCCATGCACTCTAGAATGTCTTTTTTGACTGGACTAAAAGTCTTTGTTCATTTTCTTTAATTGTCTTGTATTTGTTAAAATGTGTTTTGTTTTTTTTTGTTTTTTTGCGCCCAATTTAAGAAACTAGATAGTTATACAATCATTTAGGTTTTGAAATAATTTTTATTTTTTTAATCATTTTTGCTTCCTTTTTCATTTTTATTTTTTTAATATTTTTCTTAATAAATTTGAAAATAATGTGAATCATTCAGCATTAGTATTAATCTACACTTAAATGACGCAATTACTTATTGTCGAAGGAAAAACAATGGAGAGGTGAATTGGTGAATATGGCTGTTAGTGTTGAATCTGTAGGGACCAATCAATAAAAAATAAATAAATAATCTTTATTTGTATGCCTACGTTTCGGCCATAACAATGCTGGCCATCATTATAATAATAGAAATAAAAAATAATAATTTTTTTTTTTTTTTTAACCTTTTATTGAGTAATTATTACAATCTGCCACAACTGTGGGCAATAAGTAATATAGATGACGTATGATCACATTCACACATTATATACAATGAAAAAAAAAACAAAACAATAATAGTGAAATGAAGTAAATAATGAATGTAAGAAAAAGAAAAATAGAAAAGAAAAGAACTAGCCTATACATAAACAATATAAAATATACTATATACAAAATGAAATACTAAAAATTTAAAAAAAAAAAAAAAAAAAGTAAAAGACAAAACAAAGGTAAAAATACAATTATACTCTATTTACAATTTACACTCATCCTTGAGATCCCTCCACCAGACCCGTCCCTCAACATGTGAAGAGACAAGCCAGGTACAGAGAGATCCCAGCTCTTCTCTCTCAGCTGCGTCACTGGTGTAAAGAAAACCCAGTGGAGGCTAGAAAAAAAAAATAAAATAGAAAAAAAACAAAAACAAAACTACAGATATTCCATTTTATTATTTCTTTATACTGTCCTAATGATGTATATCATTGTTATGGTTGAAACGTCATTATAAAGACTATAATATAGCAATTTTTTAATTATTTTTTTCCTGATCTCACAAGAATCTTTACAGACTTTTATATAGTCAGATTTTAGGCCATTGGTGTAAGAACTCAGTTTTTCTCTTGTTTATTCACCTTTTCTCACTTGCAGTTATTGTTTTAGTACACAAAAGTGTCAGTGGATACAGCGCATTAGCTTGAATTGCTCATTAAATGATGGGCCAAATTTCTGGAAAATTTTCGAACAGCAACGCGAAAATGCTTCTCCTGAATATTTTAATAAAAGGGAGTGTTGTTTTTTTCACCAATGGCTTCATTTATAGTTTGAAGCATCAGACGAACCTAAGTTTTTTAAAATTCTATATATTTTTTTCAAGACATAAATGAGTCTGAAGTTCTATAACTGTGACAGAGATACAGATCTGAAAATCCAGGCCAGCAAACAGTCCGGAACAAAATGTCATAAGAAGCAGATCTCATCTAGCCAAAGGTGAATCAAAAGGATACGCCAGGAGCGAGATCTAGGCTAGCGATAGGGAGCTGGCAGGGTACAATCTAGATTGTATGATAAGCTTGTTTAAGTTGCCAACTAATATGAAACAATAATATTCTGTAATAAAGTTTGCAAATTAAAAAATAATAATCAACAATATTTTAATCGAGCAGTTGTTTTAACTTGTTATGAAAAACAAAAACAAGTTAGCTGGTGAAGTTAATTTTAAAGATTTTAATAAAATATTTAGACTTTAAATTATTCTCTTATTTTGTATGCTTTAGACAACCTTAAAGTTGTATTTAAAAAAATTGAAGCCAACTTCATAGTTTTAAGGCAATCCGAAAAATTATTAAAACCTATATTTAGATTTTTGCGGGTCAATCTATTCCGATTATGAATTTTAATTTTAAACATTTTTTTTTTAATAGCTTTACTTTTGATCGCACCTGTAAACATATAGCAGCTCCACACATTCGTGTTATGTCATAACACGTAACACGAAACAGACATGCTCGTCAATGATTGGCGAATGTGTGGATGGGCACTCGGCTCGTGTTATGTGTTATGATATTGTTTCAGCTCGTGTTGAAAGCGTAAAATAAAACCATTGAATGTAGCATAGCTATAGAACAAGAAAACTGGCCCAATCAGACGTGAAGGAATAATAATTTTATTTTTATTTTTTTCGAAACTTCAACTGAATTTAATGTATGTAATAAGGAGTTATTTTTATTATTACAAAAAGCTTAATAAACATTTATGTAACCTATTTAATATTTGCAAATAATAGGGCGTAAAAAAACAAAATGGCCGTTTTATCAAATTCCAGAGTTCAAAAGTCTGTAAATATCTTAATGCTATTTATTATTTACCAATATTTAATAATCCCTTTAGAGCATTATCTAAGCTTGTTTACTAACACTGTACTTCTTAAAAAAAAGCCTCAGTTTAGTTATTCATTTCAAAGAAGAAACATGACAGTGTCCTATGAAATTCTCGTAATTTTAAGACATTACTGAAAAAAAATTTCACAGCCGCTTAAGCAACTCTTGAAATGGTTAAATATGAAGGGGAAGGTGTCCTTAAAGAGCGCAATGCGCGGCGTTGGTTTGAAAAATTTAGAAGTTGAGATACGACGTTGGAAAGGAAGAAGGGCTCCGGGCGGCCATTAATGGATATTGATGAGGTTCTGAAGGAAGCTGTTGAGTCAAATCCGTCCACAAGTACTCGCGAACTTGCCAGGAAGTGTGGTGTTTAGAAAGATACTGTTAGTCGCCATCTTCTCTCCATGGGGAAGGTGAAAAAGACCTGTAGACTGGTCTCTCACGGACTTACTCCTCAACAATGAGCAGAAAAGTTTACAGAACTTCATGGGCTTGAACTCCTGCCTCATCCACCATATAGTCCAGACCTCGCACCTTCTGATTACTACTTGTTTCGATCCATGGCCCATTTTCTTCAAGGGTAGAAATTTGATAATTTGCAGAAGTTGGAAATGCTGTAGAAAGAGTTCTTTGACAGCCATCCCAAGGAATGGTATCAGCGTGGCATCGAGCAATTGGCTAGCAGATGGGTAATGACGGTAGATAACAATGGTTTTATACTTTGAGTATTAATTGTATTTTATATCAAAGAAATAATAATACAAATATTTGTTTAAGAAACGGTTTTTTTTTTTTGGTTTTTTCATACACCCCATTATATTAATTTGTTCATGTTATTTTATTAATACGTTAACCTATGGAAAGAAAGAAGACGAAGTTAATTATGAATGATTTAATACATAATATTTTAAATAATTAAAAAAAAAAAAAAGAATGAAACTTGTAAAATATTTTAGGTCCATTTTTTCTTTTTAAATATACTAATATGTATAGTTGGAAATAGTATGAATAAAATGGTTACATAGAACGTGATTGAATTCACAATGAGTCAACATCTATAGGCCTCCATGATTGCCTATTGAGTTGGCACTGGCAATTGTAATGACTACCAAATGGATGCTGCATTGTAGTGAATTGTAGTAGGAGTGAAAGTGTACCGTTTAGTACCCACAATCAGTTGTGTAAGTCAGCTATGGCATTTTAAGAGGAGTATAAGTTAAATATGATTTTTTATTCATTTAATAATAAAATGCATATGATTCACAACTGCAGTTTCTTTTCTGCATCTGGTGATTGAGATTTCAATTATATTTTCTATCTCTTAAAGTCAGAATAAAATTGGTGAAATCATAATCAACAAAATAAAAGAAAAATAGATTAATAAATAATATCTTAATATAAATAATATACGTTTAAGGCGATATGAAGGGTTTAAGGCAGGGAAGAAGTCGCTATAAGCGGAGTAACATGTTGAGTAGAAATGTGAAAATAGTTGTATTTTATGTTAATATAATATTGAAATAATGATACGTGTAAATCGATTAAAATTGTGTGCTAAATCCATCATTTGTTTTTTGAAATGAAATGAAAAATAAACATTATTCTGGGACTTACTTTACCCCTAAAGAATAACAATAATGCACAATTACAGGTACAATTGTCTGGCCGTATTATTTACAAATTAAATGCTTAATAGTCCAGTCAATAAATAATTATAGAGTGCGTTTTCTGTAATCCAAGGTTTTTCTTCGGAAACATTTTCAGGGTAGTTAGAAAGTAAAAACACTAAAAGCCCTGGAGTTTTCTGGCCTGGGAGCAAGAAGGGGGGCGCGCGAAAGGCCCCTTTTTTGGTTTTGCGCTCATATCTCGAAAACAGTGCGTCGTATGTAAAACATGCCTATCTACTAAATTTATATTGATTAAATTCTCTACAACTTTTATTATATACACATTTTTCATATTCTGTACCGTTTCCCAAGAGATACGCTTAGAGAGTGTGAACATTTTCGAGAAAAAAACTTTTTACCTCACTTTTTCTGTTAAACGTCCCTCCATATCTTTTAAAACATTCATCCTTCGACTGTCTTCAAAAATAAGTTTGTATAAAACTAAATTGTCTTCACAATACACATATATATGCTAATTTATCTTCAACCTGTCAAAAGTTACATAAATTTTAACTTTTCTTGGTAAAACATGTTAAACGTCCTTCAATATTGCCAAGCGTATATCTCGGAAACGGTACAGAATATGAAAAATGTGTATAAATCAAAAGTTGTAGAACGTTTAATTAACTCTTACTTTTCATGTCACATTTTGCATACGACGCACCGTTTTCGAGATATGAGCGCAAAACAAAAAAAAGGGACGTTCCGCGCTCTGGAAAACTGCAGGACTTTTAGTATGTTCACTTTCTAACTACCCTTAACATGTTTTCGAAGAAAACCCTTGGATTACAGAAAACGCAATCTACAGCCTATTTCAGGCCTTCCATTGACTGGACTATAATCATAAATAAACAAAAAAAATAAAAATAATAATAACATTAAATACAATTAATCGTATATGAAAAGATAAAATAATTCTAAATATTTAAATATTTTCGGAAGATTGATTGTGTAAAAGATTATTTATGTGAGGGTGTATACAGGTTAAAGGGTTAGGATCTAGTGTTTAAGAGATGTATAGACGAACGCAGAGTTAATAGATCAATAATATAGGAAGGTTTTTTGGTTTTTAGACCCTGGAATAGGAATGTACTCAGAAAGTACTGCCGCCGGAATTTAGGAAAATGCCACCCAAGCTCAGAATATAGGCAAGTAACGTGTGACCGCCTGGGGATCCCGAAGATGTAATGAAGCAGTTCATCGCAGTCCCCCATAGACCAAGCAAAAGTTTGTTTTTTAAGCTACTTCTATTGAAATGATGGTTAGTTTAAATTATCGTTTTTAAATATGGTTTATTTTCAGTTAGAGCAATGCCATATACCACGGACCATAAAACATGGAAATTAAGTAAGTTCTTGGTATATTAATATTGTAGCAGATCAAGTACACAGCGAACAGCTGTGATATGAAAGGTTACTACTGTACAGGTTAGGTTATACCTGTGGTAAAAAAAACTAATTATGTTCTCGTTTTTGTTATCCGTTTGTTTGTTGTAGTTTGTTGTTGAAAGAACATATAAGAGCATACCATACAATAATAAGACCCAAAACTCCTATTTTACTATCCATCTAAATGAAAGTAACCACAAATTTAATACTGACTTGGGAGTCAAAATACTGCAACAAGTAGAAAATAGCCTAAAATTAAATATTTGTGAATCATTAGAAATAATAAAATCGATTTTTGTTTAAATGATCAGATAAACATATCCACTATCCCCATTTTAAATTTTTTTCTTATAGGAACGGAAAAATCTTATACCCCCTAAGGTGAGTACTGATGTTTGATTTCTTGTCTTGCATTTTTAAAATCTTTGTTGTATATAATCTATGTAACATAGTAAAAAATAGGAAAGAAAATGATTTTGTATGTTTTAGAACTGAAGATGAATGTTTAGTATTCGAAACTAGTTTTCTAATAAAACAATCCAAGTACTGAGCTATATTTTCATTTCTTACGTTGTATGTATGTTTTTGAGTTAAAATAAATGTTCCTATATTTTTCTATAATATTCCTATAAAGCTAAAATAGTGTGACTCAGTTTAATCTCTTATTTTATAAATAATCATTTGCTGGCGAGCATAATAATTATACAGCAAAAATATAAATTTAGTTGTTGCTACATTTGTGAATTTAATTTATGAATATAATCATGGAGTCATCTATATTACTTACTACCCATATTTGTGGCAGATTGTGATAATTACTCAATAAATGTTTAAAAAAAACAAAACAATACCATTAAAGACGAATTTCTTTTGTTTTATGCGGTTCATAATAAGGATATTAAAAGTATAATTTTCCATTACAATGCGGTCTGGAATCCGAACCCCCAAGTCGAGGGCTTAGCTTAAGAAGGCTTAGCGGTTTAGTCCGCAATAGAATTTATATCTGGCCGCGTAAAGAGATCTCATGGCTTTAAGTCTAAGCAATTGCTTTAAAAAAAAAATTATATTGCTTTGAATATAAATTGAACTATAAATTTCGGAGATACATTACCGCAGTAATTTATTTATAACTGATAACGTTGCCTAGCTTAGTGCTGGGGGAAGAGATGAGAATTTTATGAGTCGGTTTTACCGCATGCGACGGCATGATGCATTAATTCTGAAGTCTATATTGTCGTCTGCCACGAAGATCTTTCATTTTAACCTGTATATTTCACAAAACTTTCGGCTTGTCAACTGCCTCGCTTAAGATTAACTCTTTTTTTTTTTTTCTTTTCTTATGTATTCTGAAATGAGCTATACCTATACCACTGTATAAAAGAACAAACCATTTTTCGTTTGTGATCACTAGGGCTCGGATGTTTATGCATTTGCATATTTTAATATATGCTTCGTATATCACTATTATGACTTTTGAAACATGTTTTGGACCGAAACGGTTCCATTAAAGCAGCTTTTATGTTGCATATTTATGCATATTCCAGTCGTTTTTGCATATTTATGCATATTTTCGTGGTTTTTGCATATTTTAATTGCATATTCATATTATATTGCGTAAAACGTTTTCATTTTTTGAAAAAATAAAGTTTAGAGCCGAAAAAAAGAATTAATGTATCAGACACACAGAATACCACGAAAAGCCACGGCTTTTACTTCATAGCAGATTACTGTTTAAATGCTGAGAATCCCCTCCCCTTTCTTTAACTTCCAAACAAAGTACGCAAACTCATTTATTTCAGTTTGCATCGTTCACAGCGTCACCCATGTTGGTAAAGATGCCAAAACTAAAGTGTAAAACGATTGAATTAGTGAACAAGTATTTACGAAACTTTTCGAGCCGATTTTGCGGTTTTATATTGCACAAGTTGCAATGTAGTGGTTTCAACTGCTCGGAAGTCTCAAGTGACACAGCATATTGGAACGACCAAACATAAAGAAAACCTAAAAGCGAAACAAAAGGCAACTAAATCGTTCCTTACTCCGTCAACGTTGTCCATTATAATATCACCAGTTTTTCACTGGTTTCATTGTAAAACTTTTAAAACAGACCTACCCAGAGTTAAATTTACCTCCTGAACCAAATATCACAAGATGGGAAACATGGCTAGATGCAGCCAGTTACTACTCAATAAATTTCGACAAAATTAAAAATGTAGTTTCTAAACTGGACGATACAGCAGTAGTGTTAATTCTAAAAGCCCAAAATTTACTCCATATGACTTCGTTGAAAAATAATTTATGCTTCATTCCGACTAACGTTGGGTTTTTAGTTAAAATCATCAAAAACCTGGAAACACAAAATTTATAGCTGCCAGAAAGCTTAGCAATGGTAGAGGATGCTATAACAAAAATAAAAAAAAATATTCAAGAACCTTACAGTTCAGAAATCCGTTAAAAAGTAGAGGACTTTTGTAAAAAAAAATCCGGGACTTAAAAATTTACGAATGATCAATAACATTCTTAAGAGAACCATTGGGAAAGAAGATACGCCGCTCAGCCCTTCTGTTCTAGAGACCTTTTATACGTGCTCCGGTGACTTCTGTGGACGTTAATATATCATTTAGTAAATATAAAAAATTTTAGTTCTGACCGGCATTGTTTTACTTTTGAAAATTTTAGGATGTATGGTGTTGCCAAAAATTTTACAAATGAATAACTTATCTTTATAATAGTCCAAGCAACGAAGACCAAAAAAGGCCGACTAGGGGACTTAATTCATGTAGAAGCCAATTTTGGCACAGTTGTAGGGGAAGGTGTCCTTAACAACATACTAAAAGTACTGGGGGGTGGGGGTGGAGCTAACGGAGGGGGGGCGCTCTAAAGGTCGTTTTTTTTCAGTTTTTCGTTAATAACTCGAATATTATTGCCTCTAGCGAAAATGTGTTTATATACTAAATTAATTAACATAAAATTGTTTACAAAAAAGGTTCTATACATTTTGGTTCTAGGATCAATGCTTAAGAAGATATAGTGGGGGAAATATGGAAAATGTAAAAAAAAAACACGTTCTTATTGTTAAAATTTATATATATATTGTTGAAATTGCAATGTTTATTGCTAAAAATCAATAGTTTATTATTATAATTTGAAAGCTTATTGCTAAAAATAAAATTATTGTTGTTAAGCCAAATATGCTTATTATAGTACAGGGAAATTAGGATTCGAACCTTGATATCGCACCAAAAATAAAGAGATCTGACTATTGCATATTGTTCATCAACCTTAGCTGTAAATGTGGTTAAAAGATTTCTTTGAAACATCTTCAGGTTTGGGCAGGGGAGGGGGGAAAGTGTTGAAAATTGTATGTATTTAGCACTTTGATCCAGTAACTCGGAAACCGTTACTTTCAGCAAATTTTGTGTTAGATACATTATTAAAGCTAAGCAAATTTGCAATAAATTTGGTTCTATTCGTTTTTTTTTTGTCAGATCGATAGTTTTAGAACTGTGAAGGAAGAAAAATTGGCTAACTTGCGGTAAGTCGCACTTTTCCTCAAAAACGCGTTTGTCGGTACTCTTTTGTCTATAACTCCGAAACTGTTTGTCTAATCTCGAATTTCTTTTTTTCATCTTAAAGCTGGTTAAATTTATCATCAGATACTATATATTTCATTTTAATTAAGTTCCATGAAATATCTATTCCACCTCGCTGAATACCGCGTACTGTTGTAAAATCCTTATTTTTTTCGGAACATTTCTCGTTATAACTCTAAAAATATTTATTCGATCCTGAATTTCTTTTTTTCATCTTAAAGCTGGTTAAATTTATCATCAGATACTATATATTTCATTTTAATTAAGTTCCATGAAATATCTATTCCACCTCGCTGAATACCGCGTACTGTTGTAAAATCCTTATTTTTTCGGAACATTTCTCGTTATAACTCTAAAAATATTTATTCGATCCTGAATTTCGTTTTTAAATCTTAAAGCTGGTTAAATTTGGAATTAGATCCTATATATCAAATTTTGATTTAAGTCCGTGAAACACCCACGCCAGCCCACTCAACATTTCAAAAATGTCAGGTTTTGCCAAAACATACACATTTAGTGTGCTAGCATGGGTATTACATGGAATATAATTAAAAAGTCATAGATAGGACCTCATTGATAATTTAAGTAGCTTTAAAATGAAATAAAGCAATTTGGAATCGGACATATTTTTTAGGAGTTATAGAGAAAATATGCCAAAAAAAACTAGAAATTTTTAACAACTCGCAGTTGTTAGCGTGCTGGCAAGGGTATTACATGGCATTTTATCAAAATTTGATATATAGGACCTAATAGAAAATTTAACCAGCTATGAGATGGAAAAAAGAAATTTGGAATCGAACAAATATTTTTAGAGTTATAACGAGAAATGTTCCGAAAAAATAAGGATTTTACAACAGTACGCGGTATTCAGCGAGGTGGAATAGATATTTCATGGAACTTAATTAAAATGAAATATATAGTATCTGATGATAAATTTAACCAGCTTTAAGATGAAAAAAAGAAATTCGAGATTAGACAAACAGTTTCGGAGTTATAGACAAAAGAGTACCGACAAACGCGTTTTTGAGGAAAAGTGCGACTTACCGCAAGTTAGCCAAATTTTTCTTCCTTCACAGTTCTAAAACTATCGATCTGACAAAAAAACGAATAGAACCAAATTTATTGCAAATTTGCTTAGCTTTAATAATGTATCTAACACAAAATTTGCTGAAAGTAACGGTTTCCGAGTTACTGGATCAAAGTGCTAAATACATACAATTTTCAACACTTTCCCTAAAATTGGCTTCTACATGAATTAAGTCCTCTGAAAATCCTTCGTTGCTTGGACTATAAATCAACTTATTTTCTTCAATTTTTCTTATAACTTTATGAGTTACTTATTATAACCTTTTTTTTAGTTAGTTTTATTATAATAATTAATAAAATACTTTAATTGTTTGTGCATATTATTTTGTTTTACCTGCATATTTATCAAAAATAAATGCATATTTTATGCACATATTTTTAATTTTTAATTGCATAAACATCCGAGCCCTAGTGATCACTAACCAAAGAAAACTGCTGAACCAATCTCTACCAAATTTTGACACCATTATCTTTATAGTTTCATTATGGTTTAGCAATGATAAAGTCTACTGATTTAAATGTGATTATGTTATTAAAAAAGCGAAAGTAAGTAGATAACAGTGAAGTTTGGAAATTAACCGATAGGTGGCGGGCACAATTCTACATGGGAGCTTACAAATGTACTCGTATAACGTTATATACGTGTTGAAATTCACTTATATTCAATAAAATTATTAAAACAGTTATACGTAAATATGTGGCACAACAAGTGGAAGTTTGAAAATCGACCGACATATAGAGCATGCAATGGTAAAACTATTAAATTCCATCTTTTATAATTTTTTACTAAATCATTTTCATAGTTCAAGGAAAATTTAGCAGTAATAAAATTTAAAATAATAAAAATTAAAATGTATAATGTTCATTGCCTTAAACGAGGTTCCCCACACTATCTTATACTTTTATGGTTTTTTTGTTTTTTTTTTCACTTTTATTTTTTAATCCACACCTGTCAAAAAAAAAGAAAATTGACAATCAGAGGATGTGCTGAAATGATGATATTAACATAATTGGCATGTTAGGCATGAGGAGAGATAATGTCCAGTGGCACACCTTCCTTGTCTTTGGTTTACTTCTATAAAAGTAAGTCTCTCATCCAGTTTCTTTTCAGTCTCCTCCTAGTATTCTCCGGCATGAGCGATGTGGCCATACTATCGATGAATTTGTTTGGGTGCCCCTTTAATTTTTCGTGGAACAGTCGGTAGTGGGTCCGTATGTATTCAATAACTGTTGGTGTTTGTAAGTCGGTGTGTATAGTTTTATTGTTAACGTACCATGGTGCTTGTGTTATTAGTCTTAATGTTTTGGATTGAAAAGTTTGTAATCTTTTTATGTGTGTCTGTTTAGCAGATCCATAAATTTGTGATGCGTAGGTCCATAAAGGTTTTAGTAGATGTGTGTAGGTCATTAATTTTTGTCTTGTATGTAGTTTTGATTTTTTCCCGAAAAGTGAGTACATCAGTTTCAGTCTCATATTTAATGATGTCCGTTTCTTCTTAATATGTTGGCCCCATGTCATTCTTCTATCGAATGTAAGTCCTAAATATTGTATTTTGTCCGTTTGTGGAATTGGGATATTGTCAATGTAAACAGGAGGACATGTTTCGTGTCTTAGAGTAAACGTAATGTGTTGGGACTTATGGTGATTTAGTCGTGTCTTCCAAAGTTTACACCAGTCTTGTATATCTTGTAGGTGGTGTTGCAAATTCAATGATGCCTGTATGGGATTTTGATGTCTAGTAATTATTGCTGTGTCGTCTGCGTATGTGGCTGTAAGAGTCTCGGAACTTTGAGGAATGTCATGTGTGTGTATAGTATATATAATAGTGGTGCTAATATCAATCCCTGAGGTACACCTGCCAGAATTGGGTGAATAGATGAAATCCCTGAACCATATCGAACAGAGAAAAATCTGTCAGAGAGGAAAGACTGAAGAATAAGATAATAGGTAGGTGGCAGAGTAGTCTTCAGCTTGAAGAGAAGCCCCTGGTGCCAGACTTTGTCAAACGCTTGAGTGACATCCAGAAACACTCCGGTTGCATATAATTTCTGTTCTAGTGCCGTCGAAATGTAGTCAACTTTTATGGTTAGAAATAAAATTTCAACAAAATGAAATCAATAAAATTATTTCAGACAAATAGGAATTATTACTAAATGAAAATGTCGATCCTTTGCTTTTTTTTATTGTGTGTAAAAATATTATTCATAGTCTTTTAGTTGTATGCACTGATCACCAAAGGAAAATATATTTTTAGGATTAGAATGTGGGGGAGAATGTCACATCGTAAATTCTTTCTTACATTAAAAAAAAAAAAAGAATTACGAGTTTTTGGATTTTTGAAAAATCTGGATTGAATTTCTGAAAAATTACTCGTTTATTATTATTTTTTCACAGTTATTTTCTATATTAGAAATAAAATGGGATATTCACTAGTATGTTTTTATAATAATCGAATATTCAATTTTATAACGGAATTAGGAGGAGGCAATATTTTATAAAAGAAGAAATAATTTTTAGTAAATAAAAAATATAGTTAATCAATGAAAATTGTAGTAAAACACATACTATTTTGTATAAGTAAACTTGCTATCTACCTGAAGCCGATGAAGCGTTAAGTAGAAGAAAATGCTCAGTAAAAAGCGAAATATTTGTTTTGAAAATTAGGGAATACGTTTTTTTTTTTTTGTTTTGTTTTTTAATTTCTAATATAATAGGACCCTTTACAAAAAAAAAGTATTATAATAAAAAAAAACCTGTATAATATATTCGTAACACATTATACCGCGGTGTTTAGAAAGCAAGGGATTGGGTAACATTGAATAATGGGCTGCTACTGAGATAAGACTAATGGTCTTTCTCCAGCATAATAGACCAACCAACCTTAACTACAATTGCCTTATAGACCATGCGTGTATTAATGGTATTACATAAATGTAACAATATAAAAAATAAACAAAATTCGATGATATATATTTTATACTAACTATATTTACTGCGTCGTCGTTAATTGAACTAGCAAATGTGCAAACTTAAATAACTAGAATTTCTTTACTAACTTCAGTTAGTTACAATATGAACTATAGTAAAATTATTATTAATAATAAATTCTATATTTCATGCGTATTACTTGTTTCTACTACTGTCGTTCTAAACATTTTCATTTGTTACTTATGTAAAACTTTATTAAAAAAAAAGAATAATTGATAAACTAAATATATTTTTAAAAGTAATTTATTTTATAATTATTTTTAATCACAACACCATTACTAATAAACAATGAAATCATCATGTGATCAAATCAATTATTATATTGATGATAATTATCGATTATCTTTCAATCATTTATAGTTAAAGTGTAAAACTATTTACGAAAGCATAAAACTAACAAGGGGACCAAATCCATGTACAAATTAATCTTTAGTTTTGTAACACTTTTACACATGAGATAAGATGAAATAAGAAAACATGAATTGATAAAACACTTAATCATTTATAAAACTCATTTTGTGAACTTCTGTTTCACTTATTTAGATTTAAGAAGTCTAAATATCAATATAACACACTAAACAACACAATCCAAGTTGAAACTGTAGAAGTGATTGTGTACATGTGAGGTTATAGGAATGAACTATCGAAAAATGTAAACATGAAGTGAAGCGTAAGGATCGAACTGGTCGGTGTAGCGCGGGTCAAGCCAGTTAGTTTGGTGGTGTCGCCGATCCGAACAATTACCTTATTTTGTAATATGTTGTGCCATTGACTAAAAAGCTAAATGTTTTTATTTTTTGGAATAGGGCTCTGACTATGGTCTCATTGTGGTTCTTTTCTATATTACTGGGTCACTGATACTCTGATTCTCTTAACCATTAATTAAAGTTAATAATGACTAAGTATGACTTGGTGGGAAGTTATAAAGCTGTAAATCTGTATACCTTGTTATTGCATTGATCTTGTTATTAAGTTGATAATTATTTTATTTATTATTATTATTTTAATGTAAAAGTGTCTAAACTATTTCTTTATATTTGTAGTACTTATATAATTTAATATTATCTATACAAAGTCCTAGTGCTGCTAGACAAAAAAAAAGAAAAAGAAAAGAATTGTTTTATTCCATATGTTATTTGTACAAGAAATGTCTTATGCAAATAAATAAAAATATTGATTGATTGATTGAGTATTAGGGAATAGTTATTTGAGAGAAATTTTTAATTGCAGCTGAAATACTGTTAGGGATTACAGAATCAAGAAAATATTTATTAAAAGTCATTGTCCGCAGGGAACATATGTTCGCTGGTGTGATGTCATAATTAATGGGTATCAAACAGATGTTTGTGTTGTGTGGCAATTTCTGCAGTCAGCGGTGTTGCTGCTTTCGCCAGATGTGTCATAGATCTAGCTTCGCCGGGGCAGTATCGATTAAAAAAGTCAGCTGTTTCTAGAAAGTTATCCAGAAGGCGGTGAGAACCTTCCGTAAAACCGCAAAGCTGCCAAGTGTAAAAACAAATGAAAGTTGCCAGTGTTTCAGATGTTTTGAAAACGATCATCTTTACAATTTTTATTGTTATTATTGTTGTACGAATGGATGTATGTATATTAGAGGTGTGTCGATTCTCGATTTCATCGATTCTTGAGATAAGAATCCGTATCGAGAATAGATAATACAAAGTTGATTCCTAGAAACCGATCGATACCGCTGATAAAGGCAATAGTTTTGTGAGACCTGATTTTGAAATCACAATTTATCATTTTGTCATTTTCTCATTGTGATGAACTAAGTAATTCCCCATCATTGATAAAAAGGGAAATGTAATGTTTATTAGACAAAAAATGTAAACTTCTCTTGTTGAAGATATTTATTCCCTGTTGCAAAAACAGGGTTACAATGTCAAATAAAAGTGAATAATACCGTTTTATTTTTCATTTTCGTTATTCTCAGAAATTTTTTTTTTAAGATTAAGATTTTTTTTTTTTTTTTTTTTTTTTTAATAACAATTTATTGAAATTTACAACTGTACAATATTTATACATCAAGTAAATGTGCTGTTACCTATTACAATAACGTGACAAAACTTGTAATGAACTACTCATTAGTAGCACTTTAATAAAAAATTCTACACTAGAAGGTCTCTGGGCCATCTTCTTTTCAGACGCCTCGGAGGATTATCTGGAATGGTTTGGAAAGCAAGTTGAGAAATTAGGGGATTTGAGTGGTTATGGAGCTTACAATGAAAGGATTGATATCTATTTTGGGCTAAATCTGAAGATTAAGATTAAATTAAGATATGTTCAGAGAAATATCAGAGTGTCTACAATTAATGAAAGGCTTTAGTAACATTTTTGATTCCTTAAGCAATAAATCTGCCTCAAAGAGACTATATATACAAATAACTATATGGATCCATTCACACAATGTATACAATTAGAATAAATAAAAAGAAAAAAATAAATAACCATGTAATCTCATAATATATGATACAATAAATAAAATGAAAAAGGAAATAAATAAATAAAGAACCTCATATTATACAACAATAAAGTAAAAAAATATACAACAAAAGAAATTTAAAAAAATAAATAAATTAATAAAACAATTACAAATATAAAAGAAACAATTATGATGTATATATATTTTTTAATCCATTTATTGACATTTACAACTATACAAAATATATACATCTGGTAAATGGGTTGATTAAGATTACAATATCATGCCAAAACTTGAAAAGAACTACTCATCAGTAGCACTTCAATCAAAATTCTACACTAGAAAGGTCTCTAGGCCATCTTTTTTTCAGACGCCTCGCTGGGTTATCGGGAATAGAATGGGAAGCAAGTTGATGGACTAGTGGGTCTGTGTGGTTATGGAGTTTAATATGAAAGGATAGTTATCTGGTTTGGGCTAAATCAGCAACATATGGGACATCAAGATCTTTATGTATAAATTTATTTTTAACAAAGTAAGGAGCATTGAGGATTTTTCAAAGGATTTTGGATTGTAAGGATTGGATACGGGAAGAATTAAAAGGTTTCGATGAGCCCCAATGCTGAACTCTATATGTCCAAATAGGTCTGATAACTTTTGTTTAAATGAGTCTTTTGTAGAAAATCGAAAGGTTTGAACGTTTTTCTAGTTGTAGAAGTCGAAAACGAATAATAATAGTGAAAAAAGGATTAAATTAAAAGTTAAAAAATACAACCGTACTTATTTACAATATACACTCATCTTAGGGATCCCCCAACTAGACTTGTTTCTCCACTTATGGAGGGGGGGGGGAGCTAGATCTCAAGAAATCTGGAAATCTCTCAATCAAAGAATCTCTGTCAATGGTGTAAAAAAAATAATAATAAATAAAAAATAAAATAAAAAAATAAATAAAAAATAAAAATTAAATCTCAGAAATTCTAAAATAATATCAGAATTCCTAAAATTATTTCTTAATTCCTTGCATTGGCTGAGGTGTCATTAACATTTATGATGTTCTAGATAATCCGTGTTATTTACTGTTTACTAATTCGTTTCTGAAATTATTATTGTTTTTTTTTTTCGCTTTTTTTTTATATCATAAATGGATTATTTATTAAACTAGATTTTTATTTATTTATTCTTGAACCAATGTATCGAGAATCGAAAATCGATTTCTTGGTATCGGTACGGGAATCAAAAATCGAAAAAGTACCGACACATCACTGATATATACAGTAGTTAAAATTCAAATAATGTTCATTTAAATAATATTTATGCTGTTTATTTACTCATTAGATCTTGTTGGATTGCACTTTTGTCTCTTATCTCTTATTTTAGAGGCATTGTATTGTATACTAATGGTAATCCAAAGTTTAGTTTGAAAATAAATGAAATGAGTTGACATTACAGTAAACTAAGCGGTGAAAAAAAATCAATAATTCTCGCTTTAAGTGAAGAGAATTTTTTTTTTTACATTAGTAATAAAGTAGGTTGTCTCCATCAACTGTGAGTAGGTTTTTAAAAAAATATAGGTCTTCCGCCTCTTTAGGATTTAAACATTTGTGTGGTTACAAGAAAAAGACAAATGAAAGGAAAGATCGCATATTGCAACGGCTTTGTTTGAAAAACAGGCCCTTAACATCTACAGATTTAGCTGCAGAATGGATTACAGTTACAGGTGTTAATGTCTGTATATCAGCTGTTCGTCGAAGATTAATAAAAGCGGGACTGAATGGTCACAGAAAAAACGACTCGTAACAAAAAAAAAATGAGTTCTACCAAGAATCAATGAGTTCTACCAAGTGTATGATTCTCTTTAGTATCGTATCATGTTCTACCATGGAGAAGAAAGGTACAGTATCAACATCCCTCAGCGTGACCCAAACACCAATACATCACTTAAGAAAACTGTGTCTGCAGCTGATTTTTACGCCTAAATGTTAGTGCAGCGAGGAGGTGAAGAACCTTATTTACTTTAATTTCGTAATCTCCTCAACCACTTTATGCTTATTATGTACGAAAAAATTGAGAAGTTGAGACTATATTCACTTAAAGTATGCCAAAAGAGAAGCTGATGGTCTGGTATCAGAGCTGGGTAAAATGGTAGTGCTGCTTCCAAGCTTCACTGGAGAACTATCAAAATAATATAAAATTAACTTTTGCAAATTGTCAAATTTACTTATTGAAATTATTCTAAGAATGGAATTCTTCAGGTTTATTTAAGTAATAATAATTATCAACATTAAGCTTAACTTTTACTAATTTAAGTTTTCCTGCATCCTAATGATATTAAACCGCAGAGGAGCAGGGTACTTTCAGCTAGTATGTTATATAATTATGATATTTATAGTTATCAATACAAACAAATGCAATTTACGACCTAGGCATCAAATATGACTAGTTCATGTTGCATAGCGAAGATACAAACATTCGCTCGTGCATTATCCTTGTCCCACTTTTTCATTTACTGTTTACGACTTGGATATCTGTGCCGCTGTAAAGAAAGAGTTACAACTGTGTCAGGATTTACGACGACATAATGGCCTCCCTGCTATCCTATGACAAATGTGAAACTTCTTTTTCAAACTGACAAGTAAATATGATTCTATGGAAAAAATTTACAATCTTGAAATATCATGGCTTAAAACTGGTGTTAAAAATTCACTGTTTCGTCATATGAGCTATCAAAAAACAACTTTATTTAGTGTTTCTATTTCATTAGATAAATATATTTCTATGAATCTTGCGTTGCATAAGAAAATCATTTTTTTTTTTCAAACTTATCTTTATTATATAAATATATACTTCTTCATAGGCTTCTTAAAGACGATTTGTTAGAATTACTTTTTTTTTTTTTTTTTTAAATAATTATTTCATCGAAATTGAATTTTCTATCTATACTAGCGTCCCCTGTCGCGGCTTTGCTAGCGCTTATAAGTAAATAGAGAATGTTATCTAATAATTGAAGTTTCATTTGTTTTGTTTTTTATAAAAATCTTGTATTTAAGTGTGCAATTGAGCATTATGTCTTCAATGATATTTTCACGCATAGCAGTCATTATTAACTTGGTTAAATTTAGATTGATTAGGTGTTTGAAGATAACATAAAGCATATTTAGACATTAAATTTTCAATTTTAATATATGAGTTGGTAATCCAGATAGACGGAGACCAGTGAGAAACTGTTGCATATAATGGACTGCATTATCAGTGCTTACAAATAAAGGTTCTAAGTTCATATTTTTACACACAATATTAAACAGCTGAGGATCGGCATTTTGATTTTTAATAATTTTCATTCGACAGAAATAAAGTTATTGATTTGATCTGTTTGGATTTTAATTTCTAACCATAAAAGTATGTGATAGTGTGGCAAAACCCGTTTCTAACACTCAACATTGTACATTTAAATTTTTATTGTTGCTAAACCTAGTAGAACTATGAAAATTATCTAGTTAAAATTTGGTATATTTCACTCCATTTAGCTGTTTTAATAACAATATAATTGAAAAAAAGTAAATTTTATTATCAATGTCCAGCTCTATGTAACACTGTATCTTTAACCTTTCGTGTAGATGGCAATTGCCGCCATTCTTGAACTTCACTGTTATCCACTTATTATTCATTTTTCAATAAAGAATTAGTTGAAAATCATTAGATTTTACTATTGCTAAACCATCCTTGAACTATAAAGATGATGTAGTCAAAATTTGGTAGAGATTGGTTCAGTAGTTTTTGGCGGTTAGTGATCACAAACGAAAATTTGCTTGTCCTTTTATATAATAGTATAACCTTATACCGCCATATGTTAGAATCGTATAGAGCTAACAGATAATTGTTACTTGCAGATAATATACAAATAATATTGCGACTATAAATTAAGATATAAGCTATCCTATCTTTTTTGTTGGATCAAACTGCACACGGTGTGCAAATTTGATTAAAATCGGTTCAGTAGTTTAGGTGTCAGCCTGGCCCAAGACAGTGACACGTAATTTATATATATATTAAGATTATCAGGAATGGAGTGGGAAGCAAGTTGAAGAACTAGTGGATTTGAGTGGTCATGGAGCTTACTATGAAAGGATTGGTATCTGGTTTGGGATAAACCAGAAACATTTGGTTCATTAAGATCATTATGGATAACATTGTTTGTGAAAAAGTAAGGGACACTGAGGATTTTACAAAGGGTTTTGGACTGTAGGGATCGGATACGAGAAGAATTGGAAGGTTTAGTGAAGCCCCAAAGCTTAACCCCTTATGTACAACTGGGTCTTATTACTGTCATGTTAATCAGTCTTTTGTAAATTATTGGAAGCTTTGAACGCTTGTCAAGTAAATGTTGAAGTAGTCGAAAACGACGAGCAGTTTCTTGTCTTTTAAGTCTGGTGTGTGGATTCCAAATGAGTCATTTATCCAAGTTGAGTCCCAGGTAGCGGACCTGTTCAACAGGGATTAGTGGAATATTATAAAAGGATACTGTAGGGCAGGAAGTCGTTGGTTTAGGACGAAGGGTAATGGTTATTTGATGGTGTTTGTTTAGGTTTATTTTAATTCGTAACACCATTCACGAAGTTTTGTGATATAAGATTGTAGTGGCGAGGACAGTGGTAGGATGAGTCGGGATGTCAGCTGTATACACCATTTAAAGGTTGGGACCTAGGATACTTCCTTGAGGAACACCGGCAGGTTGGGTAAAGAGGGGAAAGTATGAAAATATATGATAGTTTTTTTTATTTAATTTTAAAATCTTGTTGTTTGTTTGTTTATTTGGGCTTAACGTCCTTATGTTCTCCAACCAGGGCAGGAAGGACGGGTTATCTAGCCACGATGAGATGGTAAAGATTCATTTCGTGGGATCGACACGAAATAAATATTAGCCCGCTTAAATTTTAAATTCTATGGTGGGATTCGAACCCACGACCTACAGTACCGAGCGCGCTAAAATTTTGTTTACCTAAGATTATTAATTATTTAACATAAGAATCCAGTCTTATAATGAGAGGAATTACGTATTTGTAAATGAAATTTGCCTCTGATCTTTACAATGCTTTGAGGTTTAAAAATAACTTCAAAGCATTGTTAAGACAAATAAAATTTTGAGTCCTAGGTAGCGAATCTGTTCAACTAGGATTAATCGAATATCATCAAAGTACTGTAGGACAAGAAGTAGAAAGTCTACGAAGAAGGGTAAAAGTTATTTGATGTGATTATTAGAAAATTAAAATATAAACAATTATATATTAAATTTTGTTTTTGTATCCATTTTTTGAAATTTACAACTGTACAAAATATATACATCTAGTAAATGGGTCGGTTATGATTACAATAACATGCCAATACTTGAAATAAACTACTCATCAGTAGCACTTCAATCAAAATTCTACACTAGAAGGTCTCTAGGCCATCTTCTTTTCAGACGCCTCGGAGGATTATCGGGAATGGAGTGGGAAGCAAGTTGAGAGACTAGTTGATTTGAGTGGTTATGGAGCTTACTATGAAAGGATAGGTATCTGGTTTGGGCTAATTCAGCAACTTATAGAACATTAAGGTCTCTATGGATAAGTTGATTGATGACAAAGTAAGGAGCATTGAGGATTTTTTGAAGAATTTTGGATTGGATACGAGATGGTTTGGTGGGACCCCGTATATTAAAATTAAATTAAAAAATAAAAAAATGTAAAATGATATTTAACAAAGGTAAATCAGCTGTTGTGATCGAAATCGGTTGCAAGAGATCTTCACCTGTCTTTTAAAATATCATGTCATTCATATATTAGGTTTTCAATGTTATTCATACTTAACTGTTCTTAAATAAACAGATTTTATTCCGTTTCTTCATGTAGTGAATATAAAAAAGGAAATTTCCCAGATTTGCTGTTAAAAATAGATAACTAAATAGAATCCCTGTAAGTTTTTTCTCTCTTTATTTTCTGACATACGAACTGTGAATAAAATGTGGCTTGAAGTGCATGACAGCTCCTTTATTAAAAAAAAAAAAAAAAGAAAAGAAAAACCTATCAAGAATTGAATGAAAAAATAGAATGTATATAAATAAAATGGAAGCATTCGATCTCCAGAATTTTATTAACTTTGCCTTGTCGGAACTGGGCCAACCCATTTAGTTCAGGAATTGGCTGCGCGACCTTTTAGTCCCTGGGGTCACCACACCCTTCGCCCTTAAACATTTTCCCTTTTATTGTCTTTCCTTTTCTAAACATCGAACGTTCTAGAACGTAGAGACCTTTAGCGTAACTTTGTTAAAATTATGCTTGTATCATTTTAACTTAATTATTAATTATGCTTGTCTCATTTTAACTTGGCACACGTAGTTTTGGTTTAGCATTTTCTTTCTGTGTTGCTATGTTTTTTTCGATAACGGAAGTGAATTTCTTCATCTCTTATTTTTATTCATAGAAAATATCACGTTAAAATATATATGGTTATTAGTTTTTTTAATTTAATGAAATTTTTATTATATCGATATAGATTATGAACGTTATTTAATCAGTAACTTATTAATACCTATATTATTATATAAAAGGACTATTATTATCTGTACCAAATTTTAACAGCATCATCTTCATAGTTTAAGAAAGGTTTAGCAATAATAAAAGTTACAGAATTTTAATAAATTGTTATTTAAAAAGCGATAAATATGTGGCGTTTTAAAATCGACTGATAGGCACCGGTTTTTTACCGGTCAAACAATAAGTAGCTTCTGTGGTTCCTGCTTTATTTTTTATTATTTCTTAGTGGCTTATTTTTCACAGATATTGTAAGTTAATTGGACAAAAATGAGGTAACAAGTGGTTTATTTTCCTTAATTATAGTGTATAAATCTCCCCATGATTAGTGTACTTCATTAGCAAGGCAAAAGGAAATAATCCATTTCCAGTATTACTATTCCTTCCATCGCTCACTTATCAAATGTTGGGAATACAAAATTTTAAAAAAAATGTCGGATTTCTTTTTTTAATAAAAAGGTAGAATTTGATAACCATATCTCTATAACAAGTAATTTTTTGTCTCTCTCTATCCTCATATAATCGATTATGAAATCATTCGATCATCTCAATCACTCGAAACAGGATCGTTCGATTATGAAAATCATTGATTATGCCCATCCCTAGCAAATAATCCGCCGGTTAATAATCAGTGTGTGTGCAAGCGTGTATGGCTATTTGTACACACACCGACTTTTGGATGGCCGATATAAAATCGACCGATATTTGGCCGCTGCTAGGTGCTTGCAGACTCACCGGTTTTTTATTGGTCAAACAATTACGGTGTTATATATAACTTGAATTGATAATAAAATTTACTTAATTCAATTAAACTGTATTTTAAAAAGCTCTAAATATGCGGTATGGCGTGTAGACCCAAGTGAAGTTTAACCATTTACCGATATGTGGCTACCTCTATTCTTCAACAGAGTTTGTAATGGTAACACTATAGAACCCATCTGTATCAAATTTTAACTACATCATCTTCATAGTTCTAGAAAGGTTTACAATAGTAAAGTTTACTATTATCTAATAATAAATAATAAATAATAATCTAAATCTACAGCGTTAAGGTTACTATTGTAACCTCCCCTGCAGAAAAATGCACGCTACCTATCGGTCGATTTTCAAACTACGCCGAGACCATATTAATCACTTCTTTAATAACAATTTAATAGAAAATATGTAAATTTTATTATTGCTAAACCTTTATTGAACTATGGAGGTGATGTGGTCAAAATATGGTACAGATTGGTTCAGTAATTTTCGTTTGTTAGTTTATTTCGTTTAACATCACTTTATGCTGCTATGGCTAATCGGACGATGCTACGGTGGGAACCCTAAATTTTGCCTATCCAGGTATAATTAGGATAGGGATATTTAACGAGTACCTGACATCGCACAGGCTCGGGACCCCCATTTTACGTCCCTTCCGAAGGACGGCATAGCTAAGGATTTTTTACTCCCTTTAAGAAATCCTAAGGTCACCTGCCGGGCTGCGAACCCGTGATCTTGTGTTTAGTAGGTTGCTATGCTAACCACTATACCACAGATGACCCCTAGTAATTTTCGTGGTTAGTGATCACAAACGAAAAATGGCTTGTCTTTTTATATAATAGTATAGATTATAGACTTGATTTGATAAAAAAATGAGTTATTTTGAGAGATATTGACACAATTTGTTGTTATTCTTTATTGACTATTGCTATTTTTTAAATTTTAGATATGCTACAATATTAGGAAAATATTTATTAATATCTACCAAATGGTTTGATTTAACAGTCAATAATAAAAATAAAATAGTTATAAATAGGCAATAAAATTCCGGATAAAAACAACTTGTTTACTTGAATTTAACGGCTGTAAGCTAAGATCTAGTCTCCACAGCTCCTCTGAAAAACAGAACTTCGGACAAAAAAAACAAATTCCCAGCGCCTCTGACCTAGAAAATGAATTTTTTTTTTGTCAGCTTGTAATTTAATGCCTTTAGGCCTCAGGGCATACGTTCAAGGGTCCAGTCTCCCTAAATATTGTCTTCTATTAATGGCTTCTTGTAATGTAAGAAATACTTGGAGATGGAATCACTTCTGACAGCGTGTCTATTTCAAACGCGCGTGTTGATTATGAAAAACGTTCCGTATCCTGGAATAGGAGAGCTATTAATACTCCAGCCAGCTCGTTACCGAAATTCTTTGTGTTCCGGGGCAGAACTTTTATGTTCAGGGATCAAACCTTCTTCGCACGTTTTATAAAAGTAATAAATACGTAAAACCCCTATTATTCGGAGTAATGATGGATATGGGGGTTCACTTATAACCTATATCTCCGGATAATCGAATTACATTTTGTTGACTTGTGCCAAGATAACAAAAGAATGTCAATTAAAACAAAAGACTATTGAAAATCACTTTTGTAATAAACAGACGTTTTTATATACATTTATTAAGTTATATTGAATAAGATATTGATTGGGATCAGACAGAAAAAAAAAATAGGCAATGTTTGATAATTAGCAAACATTTAATTTATTTGCCAACGTTTCGGTCATACCATTGAGGGCCATCATCTGGGCTAAAACAGAGAATAGTCGAATACAGAAATAAAAAATAGGAAATGGAAAAAATATATACATAAATAAACAAAAATAATATTATATAAAAATAATAAGGTTCATAATATATTATATGCATACATATATGTATATGTTTAGTAAGGTTCTTGAGGTTCAGTCAATAAATAAAAACAACTATTTTGCCGAAGTTTCGAGACTATATTGTTCTCATAATCATGCCCTGCATCTTAGTAGGAATGTCTAGTATTCTTACGAAGAAGTCAAGACAACTCACGGTCCTGAAGCAATCACAGTGATGAAGGAACTTCAGAAATCCAAAAGAAAGCTGGCGAATGAATACTAGAACATTCCTAATAAGATGCAAGGCATGATTATGAGAACAATATAATCTCGAAACGTCGCCAAAATAGTTGTTTTTATTTATTGACTGAACCTCAAGAACCTTAAGAAAACATCTTATAGGAACACTCAAGAAATTTATCCATATATATATATATAATAAAACCAATACGTTTTATATAACATTCTATTGAAACAAATATACTTGGAGCATAGAGTTTAAAATAACAAAATGTCGTGACCAGTTATTTTTAGATTATTATCTGACATTTAGGTTATCTGTGATGTTTGAGTACGTTTGTTGATAGTGCAAATTTTACTTCAACCTTTACTTGGAAGAATTAAGTTTCTGTTTAGGATCATAATTTATCTATATTTTAAAGTCATTATAATATAAGATTGAGTCTTAATGTTTTATTATTATGTTTCATCTAACATTTATTAATTTTTATTTTATATATATATATATATATATATATATATATATATATATATATATATATATATATATATATATATATATATATATACTTAGTGTCCTATTTTTTGTATGAGTTTTTCAGATATTGTTGCAAGGGAAAAGAAATTTTGTGTCTGTGAGTGTACTGTTTAATTGATGGCAGGTTTAAGTCAGGCATGAAAAAATTTTGAAATTATGGTGTACATGGGATAGTTGTTTATTATTTTCATACGTTTTGGATAACTTTTTGCATTTGCATGTTAAACAACTTTTTGGAATACATGTGAAACTAGTATTTTTCAGGCTCTTAATATATTTTCGCATTATGATAAACACACACATTATATTCATCCTAGCATTTTAATCTTTAAATTTCGTTTATAAACGATAAGGTAATACCTCCATTACAATGGCTGAAGTTATAAAATGGACTAATCGTTATCTCAGCTTATCTTTGAGGAAGTCCGTACCCTACTTCCTCTATCATATCCGCTGGTGGTCCCTAGCGGTTCATTTTTGAACCTTGTGCGGTCTGTGTTATGGCTATTTAATAGTACATTAACTTAAAAAGGTATAGTTTATTAGTTTTACTGTATTCAATGTATATTGCTATTTAGGTTGAGATATAGTATTTATGATTGGGCCTGAATTTTATTCGCGTACGTTAGTTGTCACGTATTTTTTGTTATTCTCTTTTTCAGTAGAGTTCAAAATATATTTCAAAGTCAAATCAAACGCGATTAAATGGTGTTGAATCCATTTTCAGCCAGCCCTAGGGCCGATACTTCTAGTTAGAAAATCAAAACTGTCAGATGCATTTTGTTGAATACTTCGCCTGCTTTAATCTGGTTCATTTATCATTTTTAATTTCAATTGCTTTCATGATATTAGTTGAAAAAGCAGCTTCAAATTATGATTAAGGATTCCAAAAAATATACTAAACTGCTAACTGCCGCAACTTTGTTGCGGGGAAAATACCATTTAACTGGGCTGAAAGTGGTGATTCATCAGGCCATTCGAGGAAAAAATTCAGGCGATATTTATATAACATAAAAATTTTCTGATGGAGAAAAACATCCATTAGTCAATTTTTGTAAGAAATAGAATATATATTTTATAAGTATATAAACTGAAATTAGCTTGATATTATAAAATATTATTATGTAGAACTTTTAGTGATTTTTTCTGTATAAATTATTATTTAAGATAGAGTACTGTCAATATCGATCGTAGCCGGAGACAGCCGCCGGGGCGCCTCGATTCTGCCGAATCGATAATACAATTTAGTTGGGGTTATCCCTTCCTATATCCTTTATAGCCAATTTGTCTGAGGCTCTTACAGGCTTAAGAAAATATTTACCGAGGTGTTAAATTTAGGTTTAGGATGTAATAAAGAAAATGTCTTGGCCCAATTTTATGTTTTAACGGTATACTTCGTTCTTCGTGGGCATCTAACGTTTTTATCAATAAGACCATCTTCGTTATTAACATTTCAACTTTTTAAAAATAAAAAAAAATAAGCGGAACTTAATGAGCTGAATAAGTAAAACAAAGGGAGCAGCCATATTTGAAACATCTTCCTCATTGTCCAGCATTCTGTTTCTTAGTTTTGCCCCCCCCCCCCTTCCTTCTTTGGGTTAAATTTTGATGAATTTGAGCAGATGTGTAATCTCAAGATTTGAATCATCTTTTTGTTTTATATACAACAGTTATTTCACAAATACTCTTTATATATTCAAGAGATATTTCTGTCTGGTTGTAAAGATATTCACTATCGAAATAAACATGTGTAGATTGATTTTCTGTTCAAGTGTTGCCTACACTGTTTCATGTAAACAATTGAATAAACAACATTATCTTTTTTTCTTATTCACAACTATATTTTATAACTGGTGCATACATCCAAGGACAAGTTCGACACTTAATAAATGTTAGTGAATTATTTAAAGTACCAAATAAAGTTGAGCAATATTTTATGAAAAAATAGATATAGTTAACCAGTGCAGTACTAGTTTAAAACGAAGGGTTTAAATTATCAACTTATACTGAGAAGTGTCAGTTACTAATAATAAAAATAAAACAAATTTAAAGCCTACTTTAGTAACTAAAGTACATTTATTCATAAACCAAAAATTAACTAAAAAGTTACTTAAAAACAATGAATCATAACAAATATTTATTATTTCAATTCCTTATATCCAAGTTATTTAATAACATTTTTTGTTATTTATCTAATTTTATACACTCTAATTTTATCATATTTATCAATCTACATGTTAGAGCTATTAGTCTACCAAATTTTAAATATAAAAAATAAATGCATCCATATATTTTTGTATCCTAATTTCATATTCCATTATAAACCATTTTAATTATTTTTATTTTCCTTAATTATTTTGCCCTTTAGTAATTTCAAAAGGTAGTTTATATATCCCTATTATCATTGTTCATTGTTACATTTATAATGTGGGGGGGGGGGGAGTTAAAAAAAATTTGTCTTTGAAATGGTGTTTCCCTTCGTTGGGTTTCCGTCAGGTCGAATTATCCTAACACAGTTCTCTATCCTACCAATCACTGTCCCTCAGACCTCTTCCTGCCATTTCCTCCGCTATTTCATCCTCCCATCTCCTAGCTGGTCTTCCTCTCCTTCTATTTCTCGAAGGGTTCCATTTTCTAACCATTTCAGGTAATCTTCCAGGAGGCATCCGACATAAAAAAAAAAAAATAAACACTGAAAATTCATTACTCATAGGAATATTTATTAATCAGGGTCCCTTTTTGGTTAATATTTAATTTTTAAATGATTCAGGTGATTAACTTTTAATATTATGACCAGTATAAATCATATTTAAAGCTTCCCTCAAACATATTTTCTATTTGAAATTTAAAATAAAAAATAAAAAATCTAACTTTATAAATACTAAAACTATTATTTAAATTAAATCATGAGAAAGAAAATAAGTTTAAACATTAATATTTTTGTGCCAAAATAAAATTTATATAGTAATTTTTTATCTAATAATTTTGCCACCTGTAAGTTTCTTACTCATGCA
This sequence comes from Euschistus heros, assembly GCA_003667255.2. NCBI lineage: Eukaryota > Metazoa > Arthropoda > Insecta > Hemiptera > Pentatomidae > Euschistus > Euschistus heros. Next base: position 329,159 of record RCWM02000355.1, read on the forward strand.
AGTATAGATTGAAAACTCTATCTAACAATTTTGTTTCTTTGAAACTAAAAATTATTTGTATGCTCAAGTTTAATTACACAACACAATGCACTTTAAATAAAGAATAATTACCAATTTATTAAAAAATCTATCTTTTTAAAAAAATATCATTCAGTACATAATTCTTTAGTAACAGTGTTCTTCCTTGTCAAGGACACTTCCTAAAGTTAATATGCAAAAGATGACTTTTAATTTTTTTTTTTTTTTCCTGAATTTGGATTATTTTAATTTAATTTTCTGTTTTTTTTTTAGGATGTGGTGGACAATCACAGGAAACTTTGGAAACATCCTTCCTATTGATTGGTCAAAATCATATGCCCGAAAATTGCACATGCCAGCACTAAATTTAAATGAAAATAAAGTAAGCAACTTAAATATTTTAAAACATTTTTTAAATTTTATCATAGCATTATGTAATGTTTTTAAAGAATCCATGTCTGTTTATTTATCTATATTATGAAATTCTATCATACTTAGAACATTGTTTTTTAAATAAATATTTGTTCATACAGTTGATAATTTTTTTTTAAATATAGACATTTAAGAATTTCTCCAGGTATAACTATTTTAAAATTAAAGGTATACCTGACTCCATCAGACTAATTCTAATTATGTTCATACAGTACTCGTAGATTACTATTTCTTTGTTGTCAACTTCACCTTTATGAATTATAAAAACCAAATTTTTAGATTGGTCATATTGTATAAGGTAATCAATTATTTCTTTTAGGAGAAGCTCGAAGCAGACGAAAGTGAACTGAGCAGTGAAGATGAGGCTGTTGCATCGGACTTGGACATGCACTCATTGATACTCTCTGGATTTTGCCAAGAGACTGAACCTCTTAAAACCGCAGAAGAAGTCATCAGAGAAATCGATGATATAATGGAGGTGAATTATGAAACTATATTTCATTATATTATGAAGTGTTATATTAAAAAAAAAAATAATAAAAAAAAAAAAAAAAAAAAAAAAAAAAAAAAAGCACGTAATATTTCAAAAATATATAATTGTGTTAAAATTAGTAGAATATAGTTATCAAGAAATTACTAAAACATATCGTGCATGTATTTAAAAAATTTATTGTATTAACTTCAAATCCCACCTGATACATCTCACTTGCGGTTGGGATTAAAAAATAATTCAGGTACACTTTCGATATTCCATGCAAGTCTGTGAGAATTTTACATTTTTTTAAAAGCAGGTTTTTGAGTTATGTCACTTTTGAAATACATGTGGGATATGATAGTTTTTATATTGTAAAAATATTAACGTATAATCAGGAAAAATTACATAAAGAAGCTTAACATATTCATATTTTATTTATTTTTTTATTTTTTTTTTCATAAGAACATTTAATGCATTTAGTAAATTTTCATCAGGGTTGGGGATGGTATATAATGACTTCATAGTCGTATTTATGTTCACTGTTGGTCTGACAGGTTCTCCTCTTTAGTTTTTAATAAGATTTAACAAGCCAGCCAAAACATTAAAACGATATTTTTTTACTAATTTTATGCTAGTTAAATATAGTCTCCCTTATCTACTCCTAGAAGCTATTAATAGTTCAAACATATGATGGATGTTTGCATGGATCTTATACACTAAAGAATTTAATTTTTAAATCAATAATTAGATTTTGTAATTTTTTTAGTTTTTAGTTAGATGAAATATAAATTGTTTCTTTTGGTTTGTAAAGAACATAATAAAATGCCTTCCTTTTCAAAAGTATAAAGTATTCTTTTATTTTATACCCAATTTAAGAGAGGTCTCCATATTAAATTAGCCTTCATTTAAAAAAAGATTTATTTAAAAAATATATGTATATATTTAATGCAGGAAACATCAAGTGAGTGCAGTCCAGATGTCGAAACACCAGAAGAATCTTTACAGAGAAAAACCAAACAAGTTCTATATTCTCCACTGTTCCATGACAGTAAGTAAACATACAAAAATAATGAAAAATTTTCTAAACACATTAATGTACACATAGTTTTTTCAAGCTATTTTAATTAAAAAGTTATAAACAAAGCATAGTGTTTTCTATTAATTTTCTATAATGGTCTAGTTGTATCACATTAAAAAGTTTTTGTTGGCAAATTAATTATTACTTAGCCATTTTGAGATTGACTCTACAAAACTTCGAGAGCTTAAAAATTAATGTTCTTTGCCCTCTAAACAAATCGCCAACCGATTACTTCTTTAGACTGTTAAAGTTAAATGTTTAAAAATGATGAACACAATACTTAAAGACTATTAAACTAACAATTAAATTGACAAGGAATTAGAATGTAAATACAATAAACTAATGGCTATTATGTACTCATTTACTTTTATTTAATCAAAAATCATTTTAAGCCCTTTTCAATTTAATTGTTAGTTCAATAGTCTTTAAGTATTATGTTCTTGGTCTTTATATATTGCCTTTATGTTATAGTCTTTATTCTCATGCAGTTATTCATTTCATACTTTTTTATACTCTCTGCAATTTTGTCATATCTTTTTGTTTTTTGTTGTTTTTTTTTCCTCTAGCACTGATGAAGGCTTGCAATGCAAGTCGAAATGTTGGTATTATAAATTATAATTTATTTTTAATTGCTTTGTATCTATGACTGCATACCCTAACTACCTACATCTTTAAATATTTCATATTAGCATGATTTATTTTATTAAGATTGTTATCATGTTTTTTAAGGTATGTTATGTCATCTCATATATATTTTATAAACCATTTTATATTTTTGTTTTTAGAATTGAAAACACTATCTGTTTCCCAATTGAACGAGCTATACATGGAGCTTGAGTTGCTGATCAGAGATTATTCGGAAACCCTGATCTCAGAGCTCGCATTGAGAGATGAGTTAGAGTACGAAAAAGAATTGAAGAATACATTTATCTCCCTCCTCTTAGCTGTACAAAACAGGAGACGACAACATCATGTCGAAAAAAAGAAAAATAAATCAGGAGGAAAAACTTCTATTTCTGACTCCAAGGTAAGCTATTCAATGCAGTATGCACATGATTCATTAAACACTAAGATTGATTATTGTCAATATTTCTAAAAAAAAATATAGCGCCGATATCAAGAGCATGTTTTTACAATATTTTATAAAACAGCTGTTTATTTATAAAACAGCTGATTAATTTGTTAAAAGACAAATTTTTAATTTGGATTAACATAGAGTTATAAACTAAGTTCTTCTTAACCTTGACAGTAAAAACCTTAATTTTAACCACTACCTGATATGCTAGGCTTTTCAAGCCCATTGAGATTAATATTTTACTTTCTTTACTTCAATCGCTTTTCACAATGATCCAGCTTATTATTACTTTGTTATTGCTATTATAATTACTATTACTAATAGAATAGAACTAGGAAAACAAACAAAATAATTTCAGAAATTAACATTATATCTAATAAAAAAATTTCAGTCATTTGATATTTAAAATTTATCTCAGTTTTGATAAAAAATAACATTTATTTTAACTTAATGTAAAATGTTGACACATTTTTTTGTGATGCTTTCCACAAATTGGTTTCCTGAAACCGGATTTTGTATAACATTATTTTATTATGAAATGGTGAGAACAAACAGTGTTTTACTATGAAATGGATCTTTATTAGATTTACAAACAGAAAAAATGTATTATATATTAGAATGATTTTGTTGTAATAAAAAAAAAATATTTGGCTTTTCAGACCTAACATACTGTTAAGTAATATTATAGGCCTACCAGATCTATACAGAATTTACATAGTAGGTTCATCATAGGTCTCTTAGGTCTGGTATCTCTCAGAAAAAGAGGGGGAAGTTACCTTTCAATGAAGAGTCTTGTGTTGTTTATGGGCCAGAACTATAATATATAATAGATGAGGAATAGATGGAAGAAGCCAGCCCCAGAATTCAAAGGGGCTGCCTGGAGGGGAAAACAATGTTGTACTTAGGCCTCTGGGACCTATCATGTTACTGTGGTAGTTAAATGGCTTTGTGTTTTTTCCCTAACATTGCAAAATAAATTTTGGAGATGAGAAAAATACATTTTAAAGCCTTGGTGTATGAATATATGAGCTACTTACTATATATCTGTCGTGTGTTGTGATAAGAGTTTACGATTCTACTAAAATATTTATATTCCATTTTTTGATCATTAGTTGGTAATTAAATAACAAATAATTTGTTTTTTTTTTAAATTAAAAATACTAATCTATATTTTATCTAAATCTATAATTTCTTGTGTACTTGCTACAATTTACAGAGGTTATATGCTGCACTAAAACAATTGACACGTTACTAATTTAAAAACAATATAGTATTGCACAATATTAATTAATTCTTTATAGATTCATAGTAAATAATGATAGAAGAAACCAATTCAAAATAACTAAACTAATTTATACAGGGTGTACCGAATTTAAATGGCAAAACTTCAGGAACTTATAGGGGACCAAAAAACTAAGACAAAAAGTCTTCAAGAGCCCATACATGATAATTTCTTTAATTAACAATTCCTCCTCTTGTAAAGGTAGCTTCATCGGTCCATATAATTTTTAATGGAAATAAATTATCATCGCAAATTTTGTCAAGAAACCAGTTACTAAAATTCAATCTCTTGACATAATCTTGAGGTAATAAATTCTGAACTTTTTGAAGATGGTATGGGTAGCGATTATCACCTTTCAAAGTTCGCCATATTGCTTGCTGCGATATTGCTAATGCAGCAGATGCTCTTCGGATGCTAGTCTCAGGATTGTTGGAAGTGACGTTGGACACAATTTCTTCTCCGATAATCTGCTCTTATTGCTGCCTGGAATTTGTCCCCTTCATTGCATATTAAGAATGACCCAGTCTCTCGTAGTCTATTAAAAGTTAACGAAAAGACTCGTTGATTATGCATTCTTCTATTTGGAAATCGGTGCGCATACTCCCACACCGCTTCCAAAGCATTACAGTTACAGAAACCATACACAAAAATCATATCAGCGTATTCAACATTAGAATATGTATGCGGCATTGTGGCTGATGCAATTCACACAAAAATATCTGAGCAGCTGACTGAAGACTGATTTAGGAATTATAATCCTAGAAGGAAGCCAAAATGTAAATAAATAAAAGAATGTAAAGGATAACATTAAGTGTTTACATATCTCACTGCCTAGCCTGAGGAACTTTGAAAGGTGATAATCGCTACCTGTAAAATTTTTGTTTTGTTTCTTTTTTTTGGGATTTTCTCTATAACTAAGCAAAAACGAGCAAATCTCTAAAGGACTTTTTTCGGTCCCCTATAAGTTAAATTCGGGACACCCTTTATAGAAATTATTAAATATTAAATAATTATAATTAAATATTATTCTATATTTATCAAAATGTAATGACAAAAATTAAAATTTATTTAATTTTTTTAGTACCTTACTACAGTCATTCCTTACCATATGGATAGTGGACCTTTGGACAACCAAGCCCTCCAGGTTTTAATTAAAAGTAAGTGTTCATTTTTTATTTTTTTTTTATCAAATTATAATTTTGTGAGTAAAGTATACAAAAATCAACAAAAACAATATTATAAAGTTATAATGAAAATGAAACTATTAATATTCGTACTTAAAATATATCTAAACTAGTGGCCAAGTGGTTCCCTATTCCTTCTTTTTTATATTTGAAAAATTCTAATTTTGTCAAAACGAATATGTTCCAAGGGTTTTTGAAATGTCAAAGCAGTCTTTGTATAAAATGCGAAAGAGGTGGTTCAGCAATTTGATTGTCAATAGTCTGATTATTAATTTGAATATTATTTTTATTTTTATACTATTTCTCTTTATTGATGAGTAATAAATATTTATTTAAAAGATTATGTTTTCCACATGTATATTCGCTTGTTATATGCAGCCCCTCAACAGCCATTTTTTTTTTTTATGGGAGAAGGAAAATCTTGCATAAGACAAAGTTGACCAAAGTCCACAACAGTGTGAGATTCTTACCCACTAAAAGCCACCTCCCTATTCTTTTTCACCACCCCGCGGAACTGCTTTCAAGCATTACTTCACGGGGGGTAGCGGGGGGGGGGGGGGACTGGCTATGTGCCTACTTTATATTTTCTGCTGCTAATTATTAAGTCACTAAGAGGCCTTGTCTTTCCTGCTCCTGTTTACGGAGCTTGCTGTAGATGTTAGCTGCGTAATTTGCGACAGCATTCCAATTTTCATCAGCAGAAGTCATCTGGCTAACCAGATTTTCTGGCACCAACTGATGGCCCAGAGTCCTGGCTAGATCTCTCTCTTTTGCAAATTTGGGGCAACAGAAGAATACATGTTCTACTGTTTCCTCTAGGTTTGCGCAATTGGGGCAAGATGATTCATTGTCAATTTTGAACCGAAACCGATAGGCCCTGAAACACCCATGTCCAGTAAGCAATTGGGTGAGGTAATGATCTACCTCCCCATGTTTCCGGGCTATCCATGTCGCAATATCTGGTATCAAACAGTGGGTCCATCTTCCGGAAGATGATGTTTCCCAGCTTCTTTGCCATCTTTGTAGAGTATCATTTCTCTCCTCCTTTGCGATTGTAGGCTAATAAGCACCCGGTTCCTCTCATTTTCGAAGGTAGATCCGGTTGTGTTCATCAAGGTCAATTGGCGGCATGTCAGCTATAACACGCACTGCATCATAAAAAACAGTGCGAAATGCTCTAGTAACACAAATGGCACTTCTTCGGTACACACTATTGACCTTTTGTGTGTATGACTGATCTAGGAATGCAGTCCAGATTGGTGCAGCGTATAAAAGAGCAGAGCTAGCCACACTAGTCAGAAGTCTTCTTTTGCTAGACAGCCGTTACCCTTATGGTGAAGTGGTCCTCTGGTAATCATTATTTGGCCACCCCTTTCTTAAAGACAGTCTGATATATCTGATCTCTAAAATAATGAATCGATTTGGGACCATTGATTCTCGATACCAATTCTTTTCTCAAGAATCAGTTGAATTGAGATCGACATGAGGAATCAACTCATCCCTAGTTAAAATATACTGAGGGATAGATGTCAAATATTTAATAAATTATTAATCATGAAAAAATAATCATTTCCATTTTTCAGTTTTGAAGGCAATAAATGAAGATAGTCCAACTGTACCTACTCTACTTACTGATTATATCTTGAAAGGTAACTATACTACACATATATCGTATATTTTCGTAGCTTATAACAACTTTATTATCAAACAAATATACGTGTAAACTAAACTGAAAATTTTAATTACAACTATATAGTATTTTTAAAAAAATTAGTTTTTAAAAAATAAATTAAAAAATTAAGCATTGGGTAGTTTTTCTTTTTAATCGCTGTTTAAGGGTCTATATTAGTGATATTATATACTATATTTCCATATATTTATATAGTTTAATTTATCTATATTTATGTAGTTTTAAAGGTACGTATATTAATGTGCTATTGGAGGGAGTAATACAAAATTTTATTAGTTATTAAGTAAGTCATAGAGGTAATAATTACCAATTATATAGAATAGAATAATTTATAATTATATATAATTAATGAAAGCTTTTATTACTTATTTTTACCTGGTTTGCCTAATTAAAAGTGAAAATCAATCATATTTTTTATAACACTTCCAAAAAGTTGACAACCCAATAGTTTACATTTAAACATTTAAGTTGAACAAAAACTATCCCCCTAAAGCCCTGTAATAATTATTTTTCTTTATGTTTGATTTTTGATATGATATATTCTTTTTTAAAAAAAATTTAATAACCATTTTTTTTTCCAGTGCTGTGTCCAACTTAAATTCAGAATGTTTCAAGATTTGAATGGAGATAATACTTTGTCTTTTAGAAATCGCTGGAGTAGACGAAATGCATAATTGAAAGAGTGTTTCAAAATTCCACTCTTACACCTATGTATGAACTACCTTATTATTTTTTGTGCCTGTGATCTCACACTGTGCAAGCATCTTATGAATGAATGCTGACCGTCAAAGTAAAGTAATTGTAAATGCCACCTTTAGCAAATTATAATATTACCGTAATAACTTTTCTGAAGTAATAGTTTTAAAAATTAGTAAATTTTTTGAGAAAAGAAAATGAATTTTGAAGAATATATGTTTCTAATTTGTGCGGTGAGAAATAAAATATATGTACTATTTTTAATAAGATATCTTCTTACATTTAGATAATTCCAAGGAATTTTTATGTACCCCGATTCTCGTGTTTTAAATTTAAGTGTAACGACACATTAACTATCTAATTTTCTTTTGCAACAGCTTAAAAGCTTCTATGTTGTCATAATTTTAAGCAATGCACTGGAAACTGCTGAAGCACAAAATGTATCTTGTTAAAGACGCTTGTATTTACATTGTATTATATATTTATTTAAAAATAATTTACTTGTAAGGTGTAAATGTCACCGATATTTGGTTCTCCCGAAATGGAGTAATTTTAAGATTATGATAGATATATTTTAAGTTTTTAAAAGTCTAGTCATAATTATTACATGTAAATACTGGTATAAGAAAAAAAAAAAAAGTCAAATAAAACAGTTAAGCTTAGAATTAGTTATTTATTACCTCATAATCCCTAAATAAAAATATCGGAATGAATTTGAACTTGTTTGAATTGGAGAAGAGCGTACAATAATTATATGACTGTAAGTAAATATGACTTCTAGATATATAATGGTCAAGTCAAATTATTAAAAAAATAGAGATGCCGATTTAAAGAAATCTTTATTTTTTATACCATCTTCAGGGTAGGATATGAAGAAAAAGTAAAAAAAAAACTGGTGCCCTTGAGCCTTTCAATATTTCAAATTAAATGAATCAAGGCTTAATCCTGCTAACAATCTATTCCTTGATGTTCTTTATTTTTTCCCCCTTACCTGTATGATTATATTGTTTATTACCAAAGGGGAGTAATTTTATATTCACAAAAAGCGATGAAACGAAATAAAATTTTTTTATTGTATTACATTAGATGACTTATTCAATTCTTCATTTTCTTTCAGTTAAATGATAATAATTTCATTTAATATTTTTCTCTTCTTTCTTTTATTGTTTATTCTGACATTCTATACTAATTAAAATAATTATAATTTTAAAATTTAAAAAAAAATTAGTTTCTTCTAGTATTTAAAAATACAAATAGGATTTACGTCAATATTTAAAATTGAATTTTAATTGCAATATCAAATTGTTTGAGACATTTATAGACCGCATTATTCACAAAACGCTTTTCAATGTCAGCATCTATTTTTCTTAGAAACTAACAATGGTAAAAAAAAAACCCTACACTTAAAAATAGAGGTTCCAAACATGACTTTTTTTTTATTCAAACCAATATAGCAATCGAGCAAGATCGCTCAAATCCAGGTTAAAATTTTTTATTTCCTATTAGGAGAAACAGTTAAAAGGAGCTCACTCATTAGAACCTGCCCCCTAGTTAAGATAGTGTTATTTAGTATAAGAAGAGTTGAGCTCCTAACTGTTCCTACTCTCCTAATATCAAACTATGCATAATGCTGTCACATTCCCCAAAAGCATATACCTTTAGATCAGGGGTTCCCAAACTTTTTGTACCACGCCCCCTTTTGTTGAAATGAAAGTTTCTCGCCCCCCCCCCCATAAAAATAAATTGTATGGACCTAGAACAAAATAAAAACAAATAAGTGTTACATTGAAAACAAAACATTTATTTATACTGCCATAAGATACAACAATATCAGTTTTCATAAAATACAAAAATTATTAATAAAAGAAAAATAGATTAGGTTGGTTAGTGAGATGGATGAGCTTGCATTTTCTTTACTAGTATGCCTATTCGTGGCTGAGTTTTAGTAAGTGCACAACGCAAGTCAATATCAACATCAAGTTTATTCCAATACTTTGTTTTAATTGCCACAAGTGTTGAAAATGTTTTTTCACACAAATAGGTGCTTGAAAAAGGCAAATATAAACGAAGAGCTTCCCGTGATACACTAAGATACACTTTGAAATATTTTAACCAAAATGAAGGTTTGTCCATTATATCTAAGTTGTATTTGGCAGAGAAATCATGTTTTATTTCCAAAGCATCTTCTTGAAGTGATTTAGGCAGGGAGTCTATGTTAACATGGAATGGGTCAGTTAACATTCTGTAAATACTATCTTCACAAGGGTTTGGGAAGTATTTCTGGAACTCTTCAATTAGGCTCTCCAAATGGTTTGATATTTGAATTTTCAAACTTGATCCTTCATAAATGTCCTTAAAGTGTGTATCTTCTGAGATTGACTCTACTTTAGGGAAATTTGAATTGAATTATTTTACGCCTCCAAAGTTGCAATTTCTCAATATACATCTTGATCGCATCACGATGAGTAACTAAATTTGAGTCTCCACCCTGCAGTTTTAGGTTATGGCTGTTCAACGAGTCAAAAATGTGTGACAAATAATCCAATATTACTTGGGTACAAGGTTTTTTGAAGGCCACGCTTAGTTCATTTTGCTTTTGATGTTCCAAACAAGTGATTATTTCATCTCGAAGCTCAAATAATCTTGCCAACATGTTTCCTTTTGAGAGCCATCGTACTTCTGTATGAAATAGCAGTGTTTTGTGATCACTTCCTAAATCTTCAAGATTTTAAACAGTCAAGTATTCAATGCACTGTTTTTATGTACCAGGTATGCAAGTTTAAAATGTTGTTTATTTCTTAAAATATATACACAGTAATTTAAAAAAAAGTATAATATATTTTATTCAAAGTACTGACCCTCGCTTTCTACACATTTTGTCCATCTCTCGGGCAATATATGGATACCATTCCAAAAGAATGCTTCATCTTTATTTGAAATCCATTCATCGAGCCATTTTCGTACGTTTTCGAAATTGTTGAAGTGTTGCTCCGCCAATGAGTGTCCCATCGATGAGAAGAGGTGATAATCAGAAGGCACCAGGTCAGGTGAATACGGCGGGTGGGGTAGGAGTTCCCAACCAAGCGAAGAAATCGTTTCCTTAGTCAATCTGGCTGAATGTGCAGGAGCGTTATCATGCTGAAGAATGACTTTGGCGTGCCTGTGAGCCCATTCTGGGCGTTTTTTTTCGATCAATGCGTGACTCAAATTGATCATTTGTTGTTGGTAGCGCTCGGTATTGACTGTTTCGCCGGGTTTGAGAAGGGAGTAGTCTACTACGGTCGATTTTCTCGTTTTTGATCAGTAACATCAAAATCACCACGTTTGAAACTTTGAAACCAACGTTCACATGTCCTGACGGTTGGAGCAACATCGCCATAAGTCTCAACAAGAATTCGATGACATTCAGATGCCTTTTTCTTTTGATTAAATAAGAAAATCATGACATGCCGCAAATGCTCTTTATTTGGCTTAAAATTAGACATTTTTAACAACAAAGAAAGGTATGATACGTCCACGTAAACGACTTAAAAACAACTGACTTTTGTAAACAAATGACTAACAAACAAAATAGCGTTTAGAGATAAGCAAATCCTTCAATAGGCTAAGAGCGCATTCTATTGGAATTAAAACGACATTTTAAACTTGCATACCTGGTAATTCACTACTTTAATACACAACTTTAAGACAGTATTGAGTTCATTTGGAAGGGTTTTTGCTGCCAAGACTTGTTGATGTATAAAAAAATTTATCCCAGTCACATCAACATTTTTCTCTCTTACTAATTGCACAAAGCCTGAGCGAGAACCAAGCATTGAAGGCGCGCTATCCGTACACACACCGATCAGTTTTTGCCAAGAGAGTTCATGTTTGTCAAAAAAGTCTGACACTGCTTTCATAACATCAATAGCTTTTGTTGTGGGCTCCAACTCTGTAGAAAAGAGTAGCTCGCCTTTCATTCTTTCTTATATACTGAACATAAACAATTAACTGAGAACATTGTGCTATGTCTTTTAAAATTTAGAATTTTAGAAAGACTACCAAAATTTAATTTAATGTTCAACTTATCTCGCTCCCCCCCCCCTTTGACATATCCTCACGCCCCCCAGTTTGGGAACCAATGCTTTAGACCAACTAGCACACCAGTGAAACATGTTCCATGGTAATATTATTGAAATTGATTGCCATGGGATGGGGAATAGATCAAGCATATGTGACGCAGGTATTAAATATTTAAAAGAAATGTTAAAAATCATTTTTTAATCTTTTTTATTGATGATTACATACATAAACAATCTTCTAAACTACAAGAAGATTATAATTCTTTAATTATAATAAAGTAATATAAAATATAAAACATATTATTATCTCATAATTTTTTCAAATAACGATTACATAACCCTAGGGCAGGAATTATAAACTAATATACAATATTCCTATATGATCAACTAACACTAATATACAATTGTCTTTTACTAAAAGAGCAATAAACACAGTCGGTTTCAAAAATCTTATCACATTTACTTTTCCTTAAATAAATAGTGGTACAACATACATAATATATAATTAATATAAAGATAAATTGCAAATCAAACAGGCATCCAATAGAAAAAAAAAAATCACAGATATCAATCATACAGGATCATATTTTATAACAAAGTATAATTATATTGACAGAAACTTCACAGGAAATAATAGATAACATGGGAAGAATATCATGTAAGCTATGAAAATTTCTCCAAAGTAGAATACTTTCATACTAACAATTTCATATCACAAAATAAGAAAAATATTTGATTAAAAAAACTAGATTTATGACAAACTTTCAAAGCTTTCTTTTCTGACATCATGGCATATTAAAATGGTGGAAAGTAAGACATAATTGAATTACAAAAATCAGTGAATTTTAACAAAGTCAAAATCAGTGGATTTGGACATAAAATAAAAAAAAATTTAATAAAGAAATTAATGGAGTTCATTCTAGTATGAGTTTTATCTTCACCAATTAACTGCCAACATTTTTTTTTTTTGTTAGTGTTAAAGATTTTTGTAAACATTGTCATATTAACAATGCTGCCAACTGTTATTCACAAAAATACCCAGGATCCCCATGGTATTATAATGGTCATGGCAGGGAAACGGGTTAAAGTATATTATATCACTTTGGACCCAAATAAAGTTGGTCAAGCTGTCATAATATTTAAATAAATAACTTTTAAAATAAATGAGTGAAATATTGTGGGCAATATGTGGATAGATTAATACTTAATTTGAGTAATGTGTTTAATACTGTTGATATTAAAAACATAATGTGCGACACAAGAAAATTTCTGCAAAAAGAAAATGTATAATTATAGATCACAAAAAAAAAAAAAAATTATAGGAACTACCTTACATTTTGTTGAGGTACTCATTATGGAAGGATTAAAACAGTTAGGGATTGATAAATTATTAGCAAGTTATCTTGGTATTGGAAACAGGTATTCAGATAAACAAAATACCATGCAAAATACTAATAGAAGTGACAAACAGTTCACATAACCTTATACTTAACTTTTTAAATTATATTTATAAAAATTTCCTTATTTAAAAATTAATTATGGCAAAATATATGTATGTTGAAAATATAACATAAATGGGTTAAAGTACTTAATTAAACTTATCCTACAAATAAACAAATGGCATTCTGATTTACATGGATATATCGCTAATGTAAAAAATATGTGACTCATGGTAACTTTTTTTTTTTTCTCTTAACTTTAACACTTTTATTTGCACCTGTAATACAATAACACTTTACCACTTTACTGGTAACTAACATGGTAATTTTACAGATGATACAAAAAACGACAAATAATTCACTTTGAAATGAATCCAAAAAGATTGGTTATTGAATTGGGAGGTTAGGACTGGTTTCTAATTCTAGTTCTTTCCAGTTAGACCATAACATAAGATATTTATTATATTATTTAAGGAGATTAAGTATTATATAAGGAAATTAAAGCAAAGATATCTCTTAACATTAATTTTATATTTCAAAAATTATATTTATACATCCATATGGGCGACATTTCATGGCTTTGCCATATTTTCAAGCCCTAAAAAACATAAAATAAAAACATAGATGTGTCATTTTCAAATAAAATGGCAATGTGCTGTCCCAGCACTTTGAATGGCTGAAAAGAAAAAAAAAATTACAACCAATATTTCACTGTTGTCGATTTTATCTTGTCGAGTTCATTTGTTTAAATTAATGTAGGCCTTAGAATTTTAATTTAAAACGTTTGATAAAGAAAAAAATGAAATTAATAATTTTTATTATTAATTATTTTGACCTTCACAAAAAGTATAGACATTTTTTTTATTTTCCGTGTCATTAAATGAATTTCCGAATTTATTCATTTGATGTGGACATATTTTTGACACACATTACCAGCTATTAAAAATAAAAAAAATAATTAATTAATAATAACTTTTTGGTAATGAAGAATTATTCAAAGGTCTAGACATTCTTAACAGATGTTAATAACTTTTTTTGGGGGGGGATAGTAAAATCTTTTATTTTTATTATAAGATAATAAAGAACTTTTTAATAAAGTAAAATAAAAATTTTAACGTACTTTAATTTTTTTTAGAAAAAACCACTAATTCCTCACATAAGATTTATCACTATTGTTCTTCTTGGGAAATAACTTGAAATTAGCAACCTGAAGAATCCTTTACCAACACCTGAATAAAAATCATAATTCTGATAAGGTACAAACCTGGTAACGTACATCAAATTATTAAAGTTTTTTTTTTCTCCCTCTCTTAAAATTCATTAAAAATCAAGGAAGCTGAAATTTGACAAACCAACTAAAGTATATATTCTCAAGTCGTGACAATATCCTATTGCCACAGAACATGAATAAGTAACTTTTTTCTGGAAAGGTAAATTGCCATTTTATTTGAAAATGACCCAGATAACAATTTGATGAAATTGTGTTATGACAATCATAATAATTATTTTTTCTTTCCTATTTATATATAATATATATACATATATATTGTCATACTGTAATACCTTAACATTACTTCATTGTTAACAAAATTTATTTCAACTAAAAGTCTCGTCAATCATTACCATCAACCAAACATAATTCTGCAATGATATATAAATTATTTCTTATATATTAATGTTGGGAGATATATTTGCTTTAATTTACTTAACCTAAGATATTTACCAGTCTAAATCGGTTTTAGAGTAAGTTGCAGAATAAAATAAAACCACTTTTGACCTAATAAATATATCTTCAAATATATATCTTTAGTCTCTAATAGGTTATATCTCATATAGTAGTTTTTAAACTTCATCCCTTGGCATTCATGTTTTGTTTTTACTGGCTTATTTCTCCAGGAGAGGAGTCAATATTTTTATATCTTATTATGTTGTATCCTGAATTTCAGGGAACCTTTTCAGAAACTGATGTACATACTTCTTTATTTAATTTTTGTTTTACTTTAATATTAAAAAAATTCAAATTTTAATCATTATTAAAAAAATAATAATACACTAATATATTATAACATTAAAATATAATACATCTAAATAAAATTTTAACTAAGTATCGTCCTTTTCGATGATGTTTTGATTCGGTTAAGGAAGAATTAGTAAAGCATTAGAGCTAAATTTTCCAGCGATAAATTCAGTGGTGATATTACACTCAGATTAAGGAAGTAGCAAAGGAAAACTAAGATGAAAAGGGGATAGGTAATAAAAGAGAGAAAAATAAATAAACAGAAATTAAGGGAGAGTCTTAACCCTTTTTTAGGCGTGGTACCCCTTGAAATAACATCTCTTTGTAAGTGTTTTTCACAAAGTTCAGGCATATTCTAACATATTTGTAGGTTCCTTACCAATACTTCACTATCACTGAGATACTCTGATGCTTGAGAAATACTGAGATACTCTGATACTTGAGAACCTCAATCTTGGTTTAGTATCACTGGAGATACCAATTAAAAAAAATAAATAAATTTTGGTAAAATGTTTTTATTTCAATGTCTTATCAGATCTCTTTTAAAGGGATTTTACTAGGAAAAAATTGTTTTTTTCATTTAAAAATTATCTTGCAAAGAAAAGGGTTAAGACAGGAATTTGTCCTCCGATTCCAGTTGATTAGCTGAGAAGGAGGTTTCAAAGTAAGAAAAAAAAAGGTTAGGAAAAAGTAGTAGGAAGGATGCCGATAAGCAAATAATCTTTCATATATTCCCTTCTAGCCCAGTGCCTTCATAATCTTCATGTCAGCTGTGAATGTGTAATGACATTCCAAGTATTGTTTAAAAATCCATCTTGTCAATATTTCAATACTTTCCCTCATAAGTTTTTTGAATGGTGGAAGGTTTTTTACAGTTGCAATGACTCTACTCTTTTCAAATTACAGCTTTTATATAGGTAGGCTCTGAGATTCTCAAACCTTCCTCGGTCTTTCATTGTACCAAGATATCAGGATATTTATTCGTGCACTATGAAGATCACCTTTATATCATTCTTCTATAGGATTCTTTTAATTTTGTCTGTTACCTTGCCAACATTTGGAAGGTAGGTTCAAAGCATTCGTGTTTCCTATTTGTCAGTCTACAGTAACACGGCTTTAACAGTTTGTCTCAATAACTTTTTTCAAATGGACTATCTCTGTTATGAGGGACTCCTTGTAGTGAACTGGAACCACTTGGCAAGCCAGTGTGGTTACGACCCCTTCTTTCTGTGTTAAGTAATGATGCGAGTAACCTATTGTATAGAATATAGTATAGCTCTGAACAAAATGTTTTACAGTACACTATGTGCCCCAAGCTTCCATTTTTTTTTCTTGACACCAAAATATCTAAGAATGGGAGTTTCCTCTGATTTCATTTATACAGTAATGTTTATGGCTCGATGGATGATGTTTATGGCAGGCATCAATCTCCGAAGTCTCCCGAAAGATGGGCAAAATGTAAGATATAAAAATATTGACTCCCTAGAGAGAGAGAGACAGAGATACACCAATAGAAATATCTCTCATATTGTTAGATTTGCTTAAATCTAAAACTAAATTAACTCGTTACAACAGCAACAATGAATGATTTTTTTTTTTTTAATTAACTGTTTATCTAAAGGTGAAAAAGGTGTATCATCTTAAAAACAAATTTAAATCAAACATCAGGCATCTAAAGTTGTTTCCAGTGATATTTGCGCATATGATATTCTTCCTATTTAGTGCTATTTATACAAATATCTAAAATTTGTGTATCATTGCAGCATTGCTTCCATTGCAATCTAGTGCTTAATTTGTCAATGTTACCTAATTATAACCTTACATTAAACACTAAAAATATACAACTATTTATGAAATTTAACAAAAATGATACAATAATCAAAGGTAAATACACAAATATAGGTAAACAGCAGAAGTCAATCTAGATACATTAAGTCAAAAACCACAACTTATGGATTAGTTCATTATGACTAGAAGTACCAGCATGATTTCCTATGTCGTAACTTATAAGGCCTAACTCTGATAGTCTCGAATTCCACTAATTCAATTAATATTCAAGACAAGACTTCGTTGATGTACTAAAATTAAGTAAACTATACTTTTTATAATACAAATGGAATGAACCCTGTGAATAAATCATAAATCACATATGATATTCTATAAATATAAAACTCCATGGTAAAAAATATCTTTTTTTTTTTTTTTTTTTTTTTTTTTTTTTTTTTCTGAAGAATAAAACTATAAAATTTGCAACATAATCTGAGTAGTGGAACTATCGCTTAAAAAATATATCACATCTAGTTTGAATAAAGTACTGAATAGGTTATTGAGATTTTTTTTTCTTCGTAAACTCGGACTGTACTAACAAATATTGTCTGAACCAAAAAATCATATTTATAAATATTTATCAAACTAAATTTTGTCAGATATTTTAAGCTCTTCTAATCCCATTTGTCCTAGATGTTTCCAAACTCTGTACCTAGCCAAATCTTTCCTCGTCACCATACCAATCACCTATAAATTACAACAAACTTGTATTAAATATATAAATAACATTTGTTTTTACACAATAAAAATAATTTGATGTGATTATAACTTACAGGAAAATGATATCACTCATCCATTTGAAAAACAACATAGCTACAAAATTAAGAATGGAAAAAAAAAGAATAAAAAGAACCAGAAGGGTTTCAAAGGCTTAAATACAGGCTCGAATTAATAAAACACTTTGGGCGAGATCTAACTTTGATCCACAAGAGAGTCGTTACATTAAAAAAAAAAAAAAAAATGACAAATTATCACTTCAGGTAATTTAAATTTTTCAGTTCGATAAATTGGAAGAGATATTTAATTTTAAACCGATATATTTAATTATTTCCTAATTTTTGTTAACTTAATATAACATAGGAATATTTATTAAATCATTTGTAATGTTTATTTTGATAAAGAAGTGACAGCTTGGATTGAGAAAAAGATGCCAACGCAGTGGAAGAAGTGCATAATAAACTCTCTGCATAAGAAAGGCGATATTCTGGAGTGCACCAATTATGGTGGTATAACCCTACTCCAGTGCACCAACAAGGTCCTATCCAATGTGATTTACATGAATCAATGGCCATTCTTTGAAAAGAAAATAGGCAGGTATCAATCAAGATTCAGGAGAGTAAGATCTATGGTCGACCAAATGTTCAGCCTTCGGATGATGCTGGAGAAATCACTGGATTATGGGATGACGAAGCATCATCTATTTGTTGATTTCTAAAGTGCTTATGACAGCATCAAAAGACCCAAGCAGTATGAAGCACTACATGAGCTGGGAATTCCCTCAAAACTGATACACATAATAAAGATGATTACGGATGAGGTGAAGTGCTCCATCCGGATCCAGGGAGAGTTATCTCCAGAATTCAACTCCAGGATGGAAGTAGGAGAGGGCGATGGTCTCCCATGCCAGCTAATACAAACAAGTGGAACAATCTTTGACAGCTGACAGAGATACTTGGCATTGCGGATGACCTCGTCCTGCTGACAAGATCGCTCACATCTTTATCAAATGCATTTTTGAAGTTGGTTAAAGCACTGGAATCCATGGGTAAGTCAGTAAAACAGAATAAAACTAAGTACATGTGAGCTGGACCTGGAGTTGGGAGTTGCAGTTGGAGAATAAGTGAGAATGGGGCCTTTTTCCATTGAAACAATTGACTATTTAACTTATTTGAGCTTAACTGTAAATACACCTCCAACAGGATCTGCCTAAGAATAATCTAAAGACTCTTAAAGGCCAACAGTTGTTGTTTTGGGCTCCATAAATATAAGAGAAGCCTTGATATTATACTAGATGGCAGCTCTGTAAGATTCTAATCCGACCAATCCCCACCTTCGGATCGAAAGCCTGGACTCTGACAAGGGCTGAAGAGAAAGAAATTCTCATTTTTGAAAGGAAAATACTGTGTTGCATGCATATTTGATGAGAATTGGAAAAATTGGACAGGGAACTCTACCAGATGTACGATGATGTGGACGTGATAGGGTATATAAAGCTGGGAAGACTGCGCTGGGTGAGCCGCATTGCCAAAATGACAGCTGATGAGAAAATTGTTTCCTGAGGAAGCTGTTGGACGGAAGGCCCAATGGGACCATAGGAAGAGATAGATTACGGCTTAGATGGAAAGACGCTGTTATACAGGGACTTCAGCGACCTTCTGAAAGCCTGCAACTGTCGAGCAACCATAGAAGACCGAGCTATATGGTGAAAGCTCACTAGAGGAGGTGAAAGTCCAAACTCATGCATATTGATGATGATTTCGATAAACACTTTGTTTTTTTTTTTGCATTATTCCATGGTAGATCATCAATTATTCAATCTACAGTAGATCAAATATTTTTTTTTTTTGTATGTATTTAATACGTAGTATTTAATCTGGTACTCAAAAAAGCGCTCAGAGCAATAAGAACCAACCCCAGAGGAGATATTTATCATATACTCATCCAAAATATACGCAATTATGTAAACATCACAACGAGGATATTATCAGCACTTTTAGGAGCATTAGAATAAAATAAAAAATAATAACAAAGAATATATTAACCTCTGGAATATGAGCAAGTAGAATAGAACAGAAAGAAAACTTCATTCTAAACAACTTTACATTTATTTATTATTTTTTTAAAACATTAAAGTATCCATACAAATTGGTTTGCAATGATGATGCTAAGAGAAAGAAATGGAAGAATATTACATAAAATATAATTATTAAAAAAAAAAAAAAAAAAAAAAAAAAAAAAAAAACACATAAATAATGTTGGACACCAATCATGTTTTATATACAAATGAAATAATAATGAATAGTTAAGCAGTTACTTACTTCATTGGAATCATCCACGATAATCAAGTGACGAAGACCCAATGCTCGAAACAGTCTAAAAAGGCGCGGTAACGAGGCCACCTGCAACAAAGAAAAGTAGAACATCTTTTATTACAGCGAGAGGGGGTGGGACTCATGCTACACAGGTCCTTCTTTTATTTCTTTTCACAGACATAACTATGTATGGCAAATTATACAGGTTTTTCCTTGTTTTCTTCAAATCTCTATAGTAGAACCCCTCATATGCGTCACCCACGGGACCGGAGCATGGTCGGATAACAAAAAAGGTCGGATAATCCGAGGAACAACAAAATATTAATAAAAACACACATAAACGAGTATTTATGTACACATGTATGTAAATGTACGTGTTTATTGAATACAAAACATATAGAACACAATAAATACGGAAATATGCATGTATGTACATATACGCATATCCAACAAATTAATTATACATAAATTCATTTTAAAAAAAATCAGTTGTATTTTTCTGAATTAATGTACCTAATCTTGCTTTAGCAGCGGTCTCGTTCCACTTCTTCCAATGTACAGAACATCCATCGGTGTTGCGTTTGGATGCTGCTCAATGTATTTCATTGTAATTTCGAAAGCCTCTTTAGCTGCCGTGTGACTAATCTTTTCAGGCTCTTCTTTTTTGTCATCCATTTCATCATCCTCCATTTCTGCATTGAGAACCGTAACTACAATTTGATTGTCGTCAAGATCTCTTTGGTGACCTAAGCCGTGTCTCAGAAGGATGGCTGGGGGCATTATCGAGAAGCAAAACTGCATTGAGTGGCAGATTTTTCATATTCAAGTTTTTTTTTACGTTTGGGACAAACTACTGTACTATATACTATTAGAGTCTTGGAAGATAGACTTCCAAAAAAGATGATGAACGGCTGGCCAGGAGGAAAAAGATTGAGAGGAAGACCAAGGCTGAGATGGCTGGACAACGTTCAAGATGTCCTACAAAAACTGGGTATGAATGGTTGGAAGAGGAAGGCGGAAGATAGGCAGGTGTGGCTGTCTGTACTTAGTGAAGCCAAGGTCCGACTAGGACTGTAGCGCTCAATTATAAATATAAAAATTAGAGTCTAATGGATTATTCTTTTGTATGGATCTCAACAATTAATTTTCAACAGAAATATGTGGATTCCGGTGAAGTTCGAAAATTGGTCAATAGGTGGCGAGTGCCATTATACTAAGAGGTTACAAAGGTACTGTGTTCTCTAGAGCTTGGAATTGAAGCATAGAATTCCAAAACCAAATAAGTCCAATCTACAGATTTTTTTAAAAATAGTTTTTCGATCAGACTATCTTAAGGTGAAAGGTTTTCTAAAAAAAAAAATTTCTCCCTGACTGGGGAAAACATTCAATCATGAATATGTCTATAATCTACTACTTTTTCCAATTTACATTTTAGAATTAAAAAGATCAAATTACTTCAATTAATAACTAAATTAAATTAACAATTAATCATTATTTGAAATAAACAAAGTTGAGAGAAAGTAGTTTTTTCATTCAAAGGATCATTATTCCTGATAAAGAAACTGTCATTAAATTTATGATTTAACTAACACCTACAGAGCTAGAGAATGTGAAAAAAAAACCCATAACTTATAAAATGTAAGCAAATGTGATTCCTAGTGACATATGTTATATTAAAAAAAAATTTCTCGATTAAATATCTGACAAGGGAACTGCCGTCAAATTTTTAATCAGAGCAACACTGACAGAGCTAGAGGGTGTCGAAAATCCCCTAAACTTAAAGATGGAGGTTTCAAACGTGACTATTTTCATTGAAACCAATAAAGCTCCTGAAGGGTAGGTTATAGTAACAACTGTTATAACCTATAAAATATTCTCCATTAAATTTCTGATAAGGAAACTGTCATATATTTTCGATGCAAACAACACCAAAAGAGCTAGAGCGCGCCACAATGTTTCATTTTTGAATACGAAAAATATGTTACACATTTTGAGGGTGGAAAAAATGTTACAAAGTGACTTTTTTTCATTCAAACTAATATTGCTACTAAACAATAGAGCCTAGCAACAAATAATTTTCTCCATTAAACTTTGGACAAGGGAAATGACAAAAAATTTTCAATGTGAGCAACACCAACAGAGCTAGAGCATGTAATAAAAGACCCAACACTTTAAAAAAGTAGAAAAACATAACCTTTTTTGATTCAAATCAACATAGCTCCTAAACGGTAGGTTCTAGCAACAAATGTTACATAACAAAACATTTTCTCCATTAAATTTCTGATCAGGACACTATCGGCAGATATTCGATCTGAGTAACACCAACAGAGCTAGCGCTTGTCAAAAAAACCAAACATTAAAAAATGTTGGAAAAGTGACTTTTTTCAATTAAAACAATATAGATCCTAAACAGTAGGTCTTAGCGACAAATGTTATATAACAAAAATATTTTCCATAAAATTTCTGATCAGGAAACTATCGGCAGATATTCGATCTGAGCAACACCAACAGAGCTAGCGCTTGTCAAAAAAACAAACATTAAAAAATGTTGGAAAAGTGACTTTTTTCAATTAAAACAATATACGAGGTGTGATCAAAAAGTTCCAGGACTGAATTTTTATACATTTATTCATACAACATACAGGTTATTCAAATTTGTCTCCTTCGAAGTACTCCCCTTGGGAAGCTACACACTTTTCCCACCGGTGTTTCCACTGATCAAAGGCCCCAGAAAACTCTTCTTTTGTAAAGGTGTTTAGCAGCTCCGTTGTTTTTTCTTTAATTTCGTCAACTGTTTAAAATCTTCGTCCTTTCAGGTGTCTCTTGAGCTTCGGGAAATGAAAAAAGTCGGCTGGAGCCAGGTCAGGTGAGTAGGGGGGCTGAGAAATGAGAGTCATTGCGTTTTTTACACAAAACCTTCTTTAAACCTCTTGAACCACTGATGGCAGCATGATCGGCTTAGACATTCTTCACCAAAAGCCTCTTGTAACATCAAAAAGGTTTCAGAAAACGTTTTGTTCAGTTTCACACAAACACGTTGCTCTTCTTTCACATTCATTTTCATAAAATAGCCAAACTCTATAAAACTAACCTCAAACAAACTGTGCTAATGTTACTTTCAGTGATGTTATGATTGATCTGCAAACACAGCTGTGTTCCTGTTGAGTCAGGCAATACAATGCTGCCAACCACATCGCTGTGAGACATTGCATTCCCATAGTATATAAAAAGTTCTGGAACTTTTTTATCACACCTCGTAGATCCTAAACAGCAGGTCTTAGCGACAAATGTTATATAATAAAAATATTTTCCATAAAATTTCTGATCAGGAAACTATCGGCAGCTATTCGATCTGAGCAACACCAACAGAGCTAGAGCATGTCAAAAAAGCCCAAAATTAAAAAATGTAGGCAAAACGTGACTTTTTTTACTCAAACCAATATAGCTCCTAAACGGTAGGTCACAACGACAAACGTTATATAACAAAACATATTCTCCATAAAATCCCTGATCAGGAAACTATCGGCTAAATGTTCCATTTTTGAGCGTGAAAAAAAAATGATACACCAAAAAAGTATAGACCCCCACCAAAAGACATAGAAAATATTTTGGACATGATTTTAAACTGAGAAAATAAATTATTGCACTTACATGTTGAGCTGTATAAGGTGAAGGGTTCATGTAGGGGCGTAAATCAATTGTGTAATTCATTTCTTCTTCAGGTAAATAGATATCCTATAATAAATTAAGAATGATTGACAATAGCAATATTCAATCCTCAGATAGGTTTAGGTCATCGTTAAATAATATATTATTAAAAATATAAGAGGACATAATACCTTGATAGAAGGATATCTAGGGTAGTGATCTCTGAAAAGGTTATGTCCTAAAGAATGATTTACCCAAGATTCGTTAGTTTCGATGTATAATTTGTTCTTAAGGAGTATAAGCAACTGTGATCTTAGGATAAGTCCTCGCAATCGACCAGCAGACTCTATTAGCGTATTCTACAACAATTAGAAAATATACATTATGAACTGAATCGAAATGAAAATGGCCTTTAATCTGGGAATATTATCCTGGAAAATGATAATAATAAATAATGAAACAGAAGTTATAAATCAAGCAGTCAATAATAAAGTATTTAAAAAAGAAAATGGTAAGAATAGAACAGTGACATGTTGAGGGAGGGTATAGGGACAGATCAGAAAGACAGGTTTCATGGAAACTTCACATATGACTACAGAATCAAAATTTTAAATGCAGGGTGGTGAATGTGAGATTTAAAAAATCTATAAAATGAATGAATAGATGAATAAAAAAATAAACTTGATTCTGGGATAACCACCCCCTAAACTTAAGACATTGTTAAGTCATTAGGGTAAGTGCACTAGTAGTTGACAGTTTGATAATAAATGTCTTATAATAAGGTTTCTGTTTGCACTTTCGTTTCGTTTTAAATTTTGGCGGGTAGTTCAATTATTTCTGTATGCAAAGAGTGACAGCCATGACTTTCTGGATGGGAAAACTGTTCAACAACAAATTTGTTGTCACAACTACAGTTCGGTTGACTAAATGCCTCCATCCTTATGCGATCGGCTAAGGATGCTTTGGTATGTATTCTCTTTTTTCTCTATCAAATGCTTATATCTGTCCAACTTAAGAATATACTTTTGAATAGTAGGTATCTGTACTACATTTTACTAGATTCTTGTGGCTATAGATAAAAATTAAAAGGATTTTATTGTCTGTCAACTACTAAAACATATTTATAACCTGTTGTTTAGTGCTTGACAGCTCTGTCAACTACTAGATATTTCTCATTTCTCGCCTAATTTATTGAATGTTCGTTCTCTGCAAAGGAAAAATCAGGGGTAGAAGAAAGAACCAGATTTGGCTAATTTAAAGCTCAAAATTCAGTAGTTGACAGGGGTTGGGTGTCAACAACTAATGCATCTATCAACTACTAGCACAACACGGAATTAGGTACCTCTTTTTTCTTCTTTTTTTTCAGTTTTAAAATAGCACTAACCAAAAAAAAAAAAAACTTAATTATGAGCCTCAGCAAATGGAGAAGGCCCTTGATGACGTCAAAAGGAGAATTTCTGTTGCAGCGGCAGCAAGAAGCTGCGGAGTACCTTGAAAACTAGTACTCTGTCAACTACTAAAAATTGGCATCCGGGTGTGTCAACTACTAATGCAAAAAGGTAATTTGGAAAATTAACACTTTTTCAACGTTCTATAGATACTATTTCAAATTAAAAAATTAGGATAACAGACAGGATTCGCACGTATCTGAGGAGGGGAGAAAGAAATTTGTCACATGATCAACCGAGGAAATATTGCTAAAAACGTTTGATATCTTTCTATAAGTGTCAACTACTAGTGCACTTACTCTAAATGTTAAGAAAATTACCGAATCAGTTGAAAATGGACAAAATAAAAAATATCATGAATATAATTTCTAATATAAAAAATAAACAAAGAAATTAAATTGAAAAATTTAACAACCACACCTCCTTTTACAAATAATGTTTATAATTTCAGAAATGTTTCTAAGCAATTACTACATTAACAAGCCATGTTTCATAACATTATTAATGTTCTATTTATTTGATTCATAAAAACTTTCCATAATTTTAAAAATGTATCTGACAAAATTGTTGTGAACAAAATTGCAGATGGATAAAAACACTGCTTAGTATACACTGGGCAAAAAAAGTCTGGAAACACTTGCCAAAATCTTACGCTTATGCTCCTCCTTTCTAAAATAGGCAATTTGCCATAGTGAAACTACTATTATTTTACACAACAAACATTAATATTTAATTTTAACATAATATATCATTACATACATATCAACAGCAGTCAACAGAAAACATTGAAGTAAAAAGAAATATACCCTTATAGCAAAAAAAGTCTGGAAACACTTACGTAATGAAAGAAAACAAAACATTTCAACGATAGCAACTGATTAAACCCGCAATGGGCTTTAAGGACAAAGGTCATAAATAAAGCCATGATTAGAAATCATTTTAGTCTGTGATTAGCATTCATGATGGAAGAGCCAAAAGCTGTAGACTAGTTAATTGTTTCCTTACGAAATCAAGGCAATCCTGTAAGGGAAACTGGGAGGACTGTTAGTAACAACGTGGGTACAGTATCTAAAATTACAAAAAGATATAACGAACTAGGCTGTGCATCTAACAGACCACGGAAAGGGCATCCACCAAAAATAAATAAATTGCTAAACGAGAAATTTTAAAAACTGACCCCGACAAACTGTGCAATAGCACCGCAAAAATTGCTACAAACTTATCTCGCGCCTATGGTGAATAAGTTACAGAAAAGTAGTTTATTTGGTCGAATTGCCAGGAAGAAACCATTCATTAACAAGTTAAATCGTTAGAGCCATTTGGAAATTGTTGAAGAGTATGTACAAAAGCCTCCATCACTCTGGGAATCTGTCATTTTCACGGAAGAAAGCCAATTTAACAGTGCAACGAAAAGCGAAAAAAAAAAATATTGGAAACAAAAAACTAGAGGCACACATTCAATAGCTTATATTAAACAAGAGGAGAATAAATATAAAACTTTGGTAAGTGTTTCCAGACTTTTTTTGTCAGTGTATATTGCTGTAGCTCAAGAGTTAATTTTTTTTCTGACAGTATCTGAGACTTGGTGACAAAATATTCTTCATTATATCATAAACAGAATAATTGAGAATAAAAATAAAAAAGTTCAACTCATTAAGATATTTGTTTGTTCACTTAATTTTACAGGTAAATACATACTTTTGGCTTTGTAGGCTCGGTTGTAACTTTATCAACAACAGGGAATCCACAATAAGTTTCAGAAGATAAAATATCCACTAGCATAGAAACTTTAACTATTGTCGGTACTACGACGACTGGATGACTCATAACTTCACTAGCAAATATATTAGATGACAGAGGCGGCGGATCCCAAGATAGTAGAGGCACTCCTTGCAGCTGGATATGTATATCATAAAAGCCCTAAAATCATAATGAACAAATATAATGAAATAAAAGATAAATAAATACCAATTTAAGATCAAAATTCCAATATCACTTTTGCCTATTATGGGCAAAATCCTAGAAAAACTCATCCTGAAACGCCTGTATGCTATCCTAGATTCCAATCATATCATCCCAGATCACCAGTTTGGTTTTCGAACGTCACACTCCACTATTCATCAATGTCATCGTGTGATGGACGTAGTCTCCTCAGCGTTACAGCGTGGAATGTACTGTACAGGAGCCTTTCTCGACGTAGAATAAACCTTTGACCGAGTCTGGCACCCAGGACTGCTTTACAAGCTCCACAAATTCCTTCCCTCAACATACTTCCTTATTATCCGTTCCTATCTCAGTGATATAATGTTCAAAGTAAACCATAAATTTTCTTACTCTTCCCTCTTTACCCAATCTGCCGGTGTTCCTCAAGGTAGTATCCTAGGCCCCATCCTTTACACGATCTATACAGCTGACATCCCAACTCATCCCACCACTGTCCTCACTACTTACGCTGATGACACATGTGTATTATCAGTAAACAATGATCCCTTCCTTGCCTCCCAAACACTCCAATCCCATATCCTAAACATTCAAGAATGGTGTCAAAAATGAAGAATCAAAATAAACCCAAACAAATCACACCAAATAACCTTCACCCTTTGTCATAAACCTACAACTTCCTGTCCTACAATATCCTTTAATGACATTCCACTAATCCCTGTTGAACAGATCCGCTACCTAGGACTCCACTTGGACAAACGTCTTATAGTCCAAGAGCCGAGGCCAAATTTCGTGACTTATTTGAAGAAAATTTTTAGACATACAGCCATAAAATGTCCACCCTCAGCAATCAATTTGCACTTGTCTGCCAACTCAAAGCGGGGGCGTTTCAAAATGGCGACCACCGAAAGGGGGTAGCAAATATCAAAATATAATATTATTTGAAGATGATTTATTTAAAGCAAACAAGAAACTGCAAACCCCCTAGGTGACAAAAAACGTTGTCTGCCAAAATATGGAGGGGGGGCGTCGCACCGGCAGACAGAATTCAAAATTCTCGTTTTTTGAGTCCAAAAGTGGACCATTTGAAGACGATTTATTTCAAGCACACAAGAAACTGCATGGTCAATAGATGACAAAAAACGTTGTCTGCCAAAATTTGGAGGGGGCGTCGCACCGTCAGACAAAATTCAAAATCCGCGTTTTTTTTCAGTCAAAAAGTTGACAATTTGAAGACAATTTATTTGAAGCACTCAAGAAACTGCATACTTCCTAGATGTCAAAAAACGTTGTCTGCCAAAATTTGGAGTGGGCTAAGCACCGGCAGACAAAATTCAAAATCCGCGTTTTTTTTCAGTCCAAAAGTGGACAATTTGAAGACGATTTATTTGAAGCACACAAGAAACTGCATACTTCCTAGATGACAAAAAACGTTGTCTGCCAAAATTAGGAGGGGGCTAAGCACCGGCAGACAAAATTTAAAATCCGCGTTTTTTCAATCCAAAAGTGGACAATTTGAAGACGATTTATTTGAAGCACACAAGAAACTGCATACTCCATAGATGACAAAAAACGTTGTCTGCCAAAATTTGGAGGGGGCTAAGCACCGGCAGACAAAATTCAAAACCCTTGTGAAGGCGTCACACCGGCTGACATTGTTCAAAACTCACATCCTTTTCGTCCAACAGTGAACTTTTTGAACATGATTTCCTTTTTTATTTGATTTATAAGTAGTTTTTCTCTAGAATAATTTAAGGAAATTATATTATGTTGCTTCCTACGTATGGTACAATATAATTATTTTAATATAAAATAATCTTGTTTAAAAATTTTAATGTTAAAAATACCAATTAATACATATAAACAGTAATAATATAAATACCGGCGATATAATTAAAGAATGAATAATATTTCAACTTATAAAGTAATGAAATATGTACTATCCTGGAACAAAATACGTGGTAAACATGTAGTTCTTCGTAAACGTATGTTCTTGGAAAATCGAATGTTCTTAGTCGTTTGATCGAATAACTCGGAAACCGTTCCTGTTAGTATATTTTGAGCTATGTACATTATGAAGCAAATCAAATTTGCAAGAAATTTGGCACTATTCATTTCTTTTTCTCTCATCTTTAGTTTTCAAACGGTTCGGCCACCAATGATTGGCTAACTTGTAGTAAGTAAGTGGCTAAATTTCCTACCATACTACATATATGAAATTTATATAATGTCATGTAAAATACCCACGCCAGAATGTTTTGGTACATTTTTCGTTAAACCCTTAAAACTATTCGTTCGATCCAAAAATTTATTTTTCTCAACTGATAGACGTAAAATACCATTGCCAGCACACCAAAACCTCGTGCTGTAGTGAAATCCAAGTTTTTTGACACATTTTTCGTTATTACCCGAAAACTATTCTTCCGATCCAATATTTATTTTTCTCAACTAATAGCTGACTAAATTTCCAATCAGACCCATATATTAAATTGATATAAAGTCACGTAAAATACCAATGCCAGTACACCAAAACCTTGTACTGTTGTGAAATCCAAGTTTTTTGGCACATTTTTCGTTATTACCCCAAACATTTTCTTCCGATCCAAAATTTATTTTTCTCAACTAATAGCTGACTAAATTTCCAATCAGACCCATATATTAAATTGATATAAAGTCACGTAAAATACCAATGCCAGCACACCAAAACCTTGTACTGTTGTAAAATCCAAGTTTTTTGGCACATTTTTCGTTATTACCCCAAAACTATTCTTCCGATCCAATATTTATTTTTCTCAACTAATAGCTGACTAAATTTCCAATCAGACCCATATATTAAATTGATATAAAGTCACGTAAAATACCAATGTCAGCACACCAAAACCTTGTACTGTTGTGAAATTCAAGTTTTTTTTGCACATTTTTCGTTATTACCCCAAAACTGTTCTTCCGATCCAAAATTTATTTTTCTCAACTGATAGCTGACTATATTTTCAATCAGACCCATATATTAAATTGATATAAAGTCACGTAAAATACCAATTCCAGCACACTAAAACCTTGTAATGTTGTGAAATCCAAGTTTTTTGGCACGTTTTTTCGCTATAACCCCCAAACTATTTGTTTTATCCAAAATTTATTTTTTTCAATGAAAGTTTACTAAATTTACAACCAAATCAAATTATATAATGATGAATGAATCCCGCAAAATACCCACGCCAGCCCACTGTAACATGTAAAATTGTTATGTTTTTATCAAAACATACACATATAGCCTGCTGGCATGGATTTCAATTAAATATTCATGTATAAAATGTGATATCAAATTTAGTCAATTTTCAGTTGAAAAAAGTAAATTTTGGTTTAGACAAATTGTTTAGGACTAATACCGAAAAATAATCCAAATAATTTGTATTTAACAACAGAACTTGTTTTTAGCGTGCTGGCACGGGTATTTTACAGAGCTTGATCAAAGTTTTATGTATGGGGTCTGATTGCAAATTTAGTCAGCTATCAGTTGAGAAAAATAAATTTTGGATTGGACGAGTAGTTTGGGGTTATAATGAAAAATCTACCAAAAAAACTTGGATTTTACAACAGTTCGGGGTTTTAGCGTGCTGGCATGGGAACTTTACATGACTTTATATAAATTTCATATATGAGGTCTGATAGAAAATTTAGCCAGCTATCAATTGAAAGAATAAATAAATTTTGGATCGGACGAATAGTTTTGGTGTTATAACGAAATATGTGCCTAAAACTTTAACTTTACAATAGTACGGATTTTTAGCCTGCTGGCATGGGTATTTTAAATAACTTTATATACATTATATAGATAAATTATATTATATTATACAAATAAATTTTATGTATAATGTCTGAAAGGAAATTTTCATCAGTTGAAAAAAATAAATTTTGGATTAGAGTTATAACCGACAACGGAAAAGTACCAACTGCTTCTTTTCACGAAGAAGTGCGACTTATATGAAGTTAGTCAATCTTTGGTGGCCAAACAGCTCTAAAACTATTGATCTGAGAACAAAATGACTATTACAAAATTTGTTGCAAAGTTGATTTGCTTGAATAACATATAATAGAACACAAAATATACTAAAAGTAACGATTTCCGAACTTCTAAGAAATACTATTTACAACTCCTTCCCCCCACTGTCATTTTTGCGGCACTCACCTTTATTGGAAAATTCATAAATTTTCATTCAGAACAGTGGACAGGTTACACCAATGCATTACAAAAAAAGGGTGAAATAACTCGGTATGTTTTCCTATCGGGCTCTTGGTCTATCATTTTAAAAATCAATTAACTGGACTACTATACAAGTTTTATACGAATTTTGTTCCAGGATAGTACATATTTGATAACTTTATAAGTTGAAATATTATTCTTTTTTAATTATGTGGCCGGTATTTATATTATTACTGTTCATATATATTAATTGGGGTAACGGTTCGGATCGGCGACACCACCAAACTAGGTTGACCCGCGCTACACCGACCAGTTCGATCCTTACGCTTCACTTCATGTTTACATTATTCGATAGTTCATTCCTATAATCTCACATGTAAACAATCACTTCTACAGTTTCAACTTGGATTGTGTTGTTTAGTTTGTTATATTGATATTTAGACTTCTTAAATCTAAATAAGTGAAACAGAAGTTCACAAAATGAGTTTCATAAAGGATTAAGTGTTTTATAAATTCATGTTTTCTTATTTCATCTAATCTTATGTGTAAAAGTGTTATAAAACTTAAGAAGATTAATTTATACATGGATTTGGTGTTTTACATATTTATATTTGTTCTATCAATTTAAGTGATAAAATTTACAACTTGTAAAAGTGTTATGAAACTTAACAAGATTTATTTGTACATGGATTTGGTGTTTTATATATTTGTATTTGTTCTTTCAATTTCAGTGATAAAATTTCAGTATACATATTTTGTGAATGGATTCTTTGTCATCCATATTACTTTTTGTGCTAAAGTGAGACAGATTGTATAATTAATTCAATAAAACATATCAGTTTATAAATAAATGTGAGAAAGTATATCACAGGTTTTTTATGTTTTCTTATTTCCACTTCCCTTGAGAAAATATAGCAGAAATTAACATCATCACTTTCAACTAGGATTCTGTCTTATATTATATAATGGCTTATAACATGGAGAATTGACAATGTGAAAATAATCACAGATTAAGAGGTAAATGACACATTATTATATAATTGTAGAACTATTGGTATAATGTTATAGATTAATGTGTTTTTTAAAAAAAATTAGAAGCCTGATGATGAAACATTATCACCGAAACATGTAGCTACAAATGTTAAATAAATAGGAGTTATGCCAAATAAATACTTAAGGATTCTGTCTTTTTTTATGTTTATAATTTGTTATTTTCACTTCTCTGAGAGAAAGTTCATCAGGAATTAACTTTAATGGTGGTTCAGTAGTATATTAATTGTTGATTAAATTAATATTAATTCAAAATTGATTTAGTGTCTTATATTTCGATATTTCCTTATTTCCACTTTAATATTTTCTTATTTCTCATTTTAATATTAAAAGGTAAACAGAAGTTAATATTACTTTGAACAGGGATTTAGAGTTTCTCAGTAAATGTAGGAGAATAACCTTTCTCCTCTAAAAGCAGCGACTAGAACATCGAAATATATTGGAACAAGGTTAGAATCGATAAAAGGTATTCTTAGTGGGTTTAGGGGTTGGTGTCGCCGATCCGAACTGTTGCCTTAATTGGTATTTTTTACATTAAAATTTTTAAACAAGATTATTTTATATTAAAATAATTTTATTGTAACATACGTAGGAAGCAATATAATATAATTTCCTCAAATCATTCTAGAGAAAAACTACTTATAAATCAAATAAAAAAGGAAATCATGTTCAAAAAGTTCACTGTTGGACGAAAAGGATGTGAGTTTTGAACAATGTCAGCCGGTGTGACGCCTTCACAAGAATTTAGAATTTTGTCTGCCGGTGCTTAGCCCCCTCCAAATTTTGGCAGACAACGTTTTTTGTCATCTAGGGAGTATGCAGTTTCTTGTGTGCTTCAAATAAATCGTCTTCAAATTGTCAACTTTTGGATTGAAAAAACGCGGATTTTGAATTTTGTCTGCCGGTGCTTAGCCCCCTCCAAATTTTAGCAGACAACGTTTTTTGACATCTAGGAAGTATGCAGTTTCTTGTGTGCTTCAAATAAATCGTCTTCAAATTGTCAACTTTTGGACTGAAAAACGCGGATTTTGAATTTTGTCTGCCGGTGCGACGCCCCCTCCAAATTTTGGCAGACAACGTTTATTGTTATCTAGTGACCATGCAGTTTCTTGTATGCTTGAAATAAATCGTCTTCAAATGGTCCACTTTTGGACTGAAAAAACGCGGATTTTGAATTTTGTCTGCCGGTGCGACGCCCCCTCCAAATTTTGGCAGACAACGTTTTTTGTCACCTAGGGGGTTTGCAGTTTCTTGTTTGCTTTCAATAAATCATCTTCAAATAATACCATATTTTGATATTTGCTACCCCCTTTCGGAGGTCGCCATTTTGAAACGCCCCCGCTTTGAGTTGGCAGACAAGTGCAAATTGATTGCTGAGGGTGGATGTTTAATGGCTGTATGTCTAAAAGTTTTCTTCAAATAAGTCATGAAATTTGGCCTCGGCTCTTGGACTATTACTTGGACTAAATAATCCACATACAAGACTAAAAGGACAAGAAACTGCTCGTCGTTACAGACTACTTCAACATTTACTTGACAAACGTTCAAAGCTCCCAATTAATTACAAAAGACTCATTTACTTGACTGCGATTAGACCTATATGGACGTACGGAGTTGAGCTTTGGGGCTCTACTAAACCATCCAATTCTTCCTGTATTCAATCCTTAGAATCCGAAATCCTTAGAAAAATCCTCAATGCTCCTTACTTTGTCACCAATAAACTTATCCATAAAGATCTTAATGTTCCATATGTTGCTGATTTAGCCCAAATCAGATACCAATCCTTTCATAGTAAGCTCCATAACCACTCAAATCCCCTAGTTTGTCAACTTGCTTCCCACTCAATTCCCGATAATCTTTCGAGGCATCTGAAAATAAGATGGCCCAGAGATCTTCTTGTGTAGATTTTTTTATTTTTTACTGAAGTGCTACTGATGAGTAGTTCTTCTCAAGTTTAGGCATGTTATTGTAAACATTTTTTAAACACATTTACTTGATGTATACCTGTACAGTTGTAAATTTCAATAAATTGATTAAAAAAAGATCAAAATTAAAAAAGATATATAAATAAATATTTTGAGATACAATGATATAGTCGCAATGAAGTATTAAAAACACAGGTGTCTTACCACTGATAACAAAATTATGTTAGTTGTTATATAATGAAACGTGTGTACTAACTTTATTTTCTTTCAAAAGGAAACCTAAATTAAATATTGGTATAAATTTATAAATATTGCAAGGGATTATAATGAAAAAGTAAAAGGTAATTCCATTTTTGAATAATCCTAAATGTTTTTGTTGCTTCTAGAATTGTAGGTTACCACTGCAATTGATGAAGGGTCTTGGGTTCAGTACTTAGGTAAAGATGTACTGTTACTAGGCCAACGGTTGTGAAAGGAGGAGATTTGGCTTGAATCTTGCTCAACTGCCAGGGTTTTTCCCTGATTAAGATTATCTACTTTATTATTAAAATTATAAGGCTGGGTGCCCAGGAAGGTCTTCCGATCTCAAAGTTGATCCACGGCCAAATCAAAAGGAAATAAATTTTCTACCTTCTGTCAGATTCGAACTCAGACCCAGGGGCCAGGGGGAGAGTCCCAGGGCAAATATATTTATATTTAATATAATATAAATTTATATTTAATAGAAATAAATATATTTACTACTCCCTAAAACCTCATCCAAAAAATACAATTTGTTTGTTTATAACAGTAAAATTTTAATAAACTAAAAATTTTAATTAATTTCCTAATGCAATAAATTGACTTAGAATCGGTTATATAAAATAACACTTGTGAGTGGTCACCTTAGTATAGGACCCCCAAGAGCTGGGCTCGAGGGTTTCGCCCCCTCCCCCCTCCCCTCTCAGGCCCTGCTGGGAGCTAGGCAAGTGAGATTAGGACCTGGAGTGAGAGACCAACTGAACTGCCTAGTTCTACCTACTAATAAAATATGGGACTCAATGGCAGAGCGAGTTCAGGCAAGGGTCTCAGCAGAGGACGTGGGTTCGAATACAACCTAGGTGGATTAAACTTTATTTCGTGATGGACCCACAAAATGAATCTTGACCTTCCCACCATGGCTAGACTAGGTTGATAACGTTTAGGGTAACCTGTCCTTCCTACCCTAGTTGGAGTACATAAGGACGTTAAGTCCCAATAAACAACAAACTAATAAAATATAAGGCACTTAAACATAAGACATAATGTAACAAACCATATTTTAGGGAACAAACAGATTTGGGCCTAAATAATAAAAGAAAAAGAAAAAGTATTGAAAGCTTAAACACTACAATGATTACTTCCATTTTATTTTTAATTTTGTTTCTGATAAGCATCTTCCAGCACTTCAGAATTATTTATAAGACTTTACAAAAAAATGATTTCATTTTATAAAATACAAGAACGTATTACAAAAAAAAACATACATCAGTTAACAATATGAAAAAATACTAGTGATAAGAATAAATTTATTACTTAAAAATATATTAAACATGCATAAATACACAAATAATAAAAATGATTAATGAAGAAAAATGAAATTAAGACATAATTACCTCAACAAAATATTCACCGACCCATTTCGCAGTCATCAGAGTTATCATTAGAGGTAATCCAAAGGTAATGTTCCCAGTTGCTTCAACTAAGATAATTGTTAAACTTATTGTCATTCGAACAACACCTCCCAACTGAGCTGCAGCTCCAATCAGAGCGTACTTTCCAGGATCTAACCAATACTATCGACATGCATAACGTATAAATAATTAATTTTTTAAAAAGGAAATTCACTTAATTCACTTATATTTTAGGCATGATTAAAAAATATTTGAAATAATATTTTTTTAAATTAATTATAAATAATATTAGGATACTCTGACGTGACTACGGATGTAGACACAACTGGGTGAGAAATATCTGATACTAGGGCAACATATAAGGTCTATTTTATACCTTTATTGATAATGTTGGAAAATTACTTGAGCTGCTATTATGTTTTAATTAGTGAATCCTTTAAGATGTCTAAGAAAGTATGGGACTAAGGACTGATTGAGTAGAGGAGGAATAGAATTTAGAGGATGGTTGAGCGGAAGAGGAAGGAGTGATGGAATGCAGAAGTTATATGGATAGGGTATACAGATCAGCAAGACGGGATCTTTTGTGCATTGAAGAGACTGCAGATCTGAACTGAAGCATATTGTAAATGTTGGAAGAATTGATTCATCATCATCATCATCATCCGTAGCGCTAATCTTGCAGAGTCAAGGCCTCCTGCAGCTTGGTCCGCCAGTCTTCTCTATTGGTTGCCCCTGCTCTCCAATTGTGAATTCCCAAGATGGATCTGGCATCTGCTACCACTCCATCCATCGGAGCTGAGCTCTTCCCACTCTTCTCGTCCCATAAATCTTTTCACCTAGGACCATCCAAGGAATCTGATCCTGGGCCATTCTAATTATATGACCCGCCCAGCGAAGCCGACCACCCTTACAAAGGATAGATTGGTATCGATAATTTGGTACAGGAATGTTCCATGGAAATATTGTCTATGGAAAGTGGAATAAAGCCAATTAAATTCGGAATATAGGTAAGAAACATGGGTCATTCCATGTCAAATCAACCAATGGTTTGGACCTTGACCTCTCTGATTTCTATGATTTTCGGTATAGCAGCTGTACTTACCAAGACTAGTAAAAATGAAAAATATTGCATTTTTCTGACTTTTAATTTTTGAGTTATAAGCTTTTAAAAATTAAAAAACTGCTTTTTTCGGTCCTCACCCAGTATTATATTCAAAATTACGCCATTAAAAAACTATTGCTCCCAGAGAGCTCAAATTTGCGGCATTCTTTTCTATTTGAAATGCCCTTTAATATGATATATCACTTGATATATTTTTGGTTCATTTTGAATTTTTTAGGAAACTTCCAAAAACGGTTTTCGTTATTCCCAAAATACATACCCTTCGATTTTTTCGAAAAAAAATATATGTGATTTATATTATTACTGACTACATGTGGACAAAATTTTAGGATGGGACGGAAATGGGTTCTTGATAAAAAAAAAATATTTTGTCTTTTTTTTAATGGACAGTTAGTCCAGTCAATGAAGTATTATAGAATGCGTTTCCTGTAATCCAAGGTTTTTCTTTGGAAACTTGTTCAGGGTAGTTAGAAAGTAAACATACTATAAGTCCTGAAGTTTTCGGGTCTGGGAACAAGAAAGGAGGGGGCGTGGAATGTCTCTTTTTTTGGTTTTGTGCTCATATCTCGAAAACAGTGCATCATATGCAAAACATGACTATTTACTAAATTAATGTTAACTAAATTCTCTACAATCTTTATTATATGCACATTATTCATATTCTGTACCGCTTCCGAGATATATGCTTGGCAAATGTGAAGGGCTTTTAGTATGTTTATTTTACCAAGAAACGTAAAATTTATGTAACTTTCGACAAGTTGAAGATAAATTAGCATATATATATATATATATATATATATATATATATGTGTGTGTGTGTGTGGATGTGTGTGTGTGTGTTGTGTCACATTTGCCAAGCGTGTATTTTGAAGGAAAAATTTAATTTTATAAAATATATATGCACCGTTTTATATAAACCTTTGTCATAGGATGGACGTTTTAAAAGATATAGATGGATGTTTAACAGAAAACGTAAGTAAACATTTTTTTTTTTCGAAAATGTTCACATTTGCCAAGCGTGTATCTCGGGAACGGTACAGAATATGAAAAATGTGTATATAATAAAGACTGTAGAGAATTTAGTTAACATTATTAATAGAATGCCGCAAATTTGAGCTCTCTGGGAGCAATAGTTTTTTAATGGCGTAATTTTGAATATACTAAGTGAGGACCGAAAAAAGCAGTTTTTTGAGTTTTTAAAAGCTTAAAACTCAAAAACCAAACGTCAGAAAAATGTAATATTTTACATTTTTACTAGTCTTGGTAAGTACAGCTGCTAAACCAAAAATCATAGAAATCAGAGAGGTCAAGTTCCAAACCATTGGTTGATTTGACATGGATTGACCCCAAACCCAGAAAAGCAGTTCATAATTCACTTCAATCTGTCCTCGAGAACAGTCTATAGGTCACTGTAAACCAGAAAACCATAATCAAGGTAAAGGAATAAGAGGGAAGAAATGATTACATGTTGACTGGGGAAAAAGAAAAAATCGGTGGAATGATTTAAGCAGACAACAGCGGGAGATTTATTTGGGCAATCTGAGATTTCAAGGAAAGAGTTTGGTAAAAAATAATCCCGATATTTTTAACAAAGGAGTAGAAAGAGATGTGATGATCATTTATGGTTCCTACCACCTCTATGCAGATGATTCCCAAATCTATCTTTCCTTTCCCCCTTCCGAGCTACCTTCTGCTTTCACCAAAATTCAGGAAGACCTGAATAGAATCAGTGCCTGGGCAACCTTAAATAAATTACAATTAAATGAAAAGAAAACTCAGGACATTATAATAGGATCTAGCTCCCTCATTAGTTCATACACCCATTATCCTCCCTTAATCCTAAATGATTATCCTATTCCTTTCTACTCTACTGTTAATAATCTTGGAATTATATTTAATCAAACCCTTTCTTGGAAACCTCAAATTGCCCAAATCTCCCACCTTTCTATAGGTCTGCTTAAATTATTCCACTGATCCCGTCACCTTCCCCAGTCAACTCGTAAGCTTTTAGTCTCCTCCCTATTATTCCCTTACCTTGATTATGGTTGTCTAGTTTATGGTGGTCTCTCGACAGTTCTCGAAGACAGATTGAAACGAATTATGAACTGCTTTGCCAGATTTGTCTTTGATATAAATCGAGGCACTCCCACGTTTCCTTCCTCATTCCGAATTAAACTGGCTTTATCCCACATTCCGCAGAGAATATTTCCTTGGATCATTCCTTTACCAAATTATCAGCATCCTTCATCCTTCCTATATTTACAATACGCATACAAGATCCCGTCTTTCTAATCTATAAACACCATCCCACAGAACAACTGCATTCCAGCGCTCTTTCCTATTCTGCTCAACCATCTTATGGAATTCCATCCCTTCTCATATTAGACAAGCAAAATCTCTAACAACATTAAAATTCCTCTATTTTCAGCACCTTCTTATCCAAGGTGACGCTTGCTAACGATCTACTTTCTCAATTAAATGATATCTAACTCTTTCTGGAACACTATCATTATTATTTGCTCAAGTTAGATACCAATCAAAATAATTTTTTCTCACTCTGAATATAACATTTAGGTTCTTCTATTTTATACAGGGTGTCCCGAATTTAAATGGCAAAACTTCAGGAACTTATAGGGGACCGAAAAACTAAGACAAAAAGTCCTTTAAAGATTTGCTCGTTTTTGCTTAGTTTTAGAGAAAATCGCAAAAAAAGAAACAAAACAAAAATGTTACAGGTAGCAATTATCACCTTTCAAAGTTCATCAGGCTAGGCAGTGAGATATGTAAACACTTAATGTTATCCTTTAAATTGTTTTATTTGTTTACATTTTGGCTTCCTTCTAGGATTATAATTCCTAAATCAGTCTTCAGTCAGTTACTCAGATATTTTTGTGTGAATAGCATCAGCCACAATGCCGCATACATATTCTAATGTTGAATACGCTGATATGATTTTTTTGTGTATGGTTTCTGTAACGGTAATGCTTTAGAAGCGGTGTGGGAGTATGCGCGCCGATTTCCAAATAGAAGAGTGCCTAATCGACGAGTCTTTTCGTTAACTTTTAAAAGACTACGAGAGACTGTGTCATTCTTAATATGTAATGAATGCAACCAATTCCAGGCAGCAATAAGAGCCGATTATCGGAGAAGAAATTGTGTCCAACACCACTTCGATAACAATCCTGAGACTAGCATCCGAAGAGCATCTGCTGCATTAGAATTATCGCGGCAAGCAATATGGCGAACTTTGAAAGGTTATAATCACTACCATACCATCTTGAAAAAGTTCACAATTTATTACCTCAAGATTATGTCAAGAGATTGAATTTTAGTAACTGGTTTCTTGACAAAATTCGCGATGATAATTTATTTCCATTAAAAATTATATGGACCGATGAAGCTACTTTTACAAGAGGAGGAATTGTTAATCAAAGAAATTATCATGTATGGGCTCTTGAAAATCCCAGAGCTATTAGAGAGAATAGGTTACAGGATGAATTTGCTATTAACGTTTGGTTTGGAATTTGGAACGGATTACTGGTGGGACCATATTTTTTACCTGGAAGATTGAATGGTATCACATTATCACACACATTTTTTGGAGAACGACTTTTCTAATTATTTAGATGACATTCCCTTAGAGCAGCGGATTGAAATGTTGTTCCAACTTGATGGATGTCCAGCTCATTACAGCAGAGTTGCCCAAGCTTGGCTGGATATAAATTATCCACAACGATGGATTGGATGTGGATGAGTAGTACCTTGGCAACCCAGATCACCTGATATGACACCCCTGGATTTCTTCGTATGGGGAACCTTGAAGCAGAAAGTTTATTCGGTGTCAATCAACTCAAGAGAGCAATTAAGAGAACAAATCATAGATGCAGTGCATCAAATATCATCAGAACAATGTTTAGCTGCAATTTATCAAGTGAGTGCTAGATGTAATGCTTGCATTGGTGCAAGAGGACAACATTTTGAGCAATATTTACACTAAAAAGAACATAACATAAATATAAATGTAAATAAATAAGTATAAAAATGAAAACTTGTTTTGTTTCTTTTTTTTGCGATTTTCTCGAAACTAAGCAAAAACGAGCAAATCTCTAAAGAACTTTTTGTCTTAGTTTTTCGGTCCCCTATAAGTTCCTGAAGTTTTGCCATTTAAATTCGGGACACCCGGTATAATAAGCACTGTATCAAAAGAATCAATTTATTATTTCATTTGTAGAATGTTTTCTTATTTTCCTGTTTATATATTACACTATCATTGTTATATTATTATTTCTTCTTTATTTTATTTTATTTATTCATTATGTCTCTGACCAGATGTAACTAATTTTATTTCTTTCTGTACTAAGTTGATATTCTTAAGGGACTTGATCCCAGAATAAAATTATTTTTCTATTATATGGTTAAGGAAGGGAATTGGGAGCATGAATTAAGGAGGGACCTAGAGCCTATTATAATAGCCTGAGTATTCTATTTATTTAATTTTAATTTATGTAAAGTCACCCAGGTACTGACTGATTCTGTTCAGCTCTTGCAGTACTTTTTTTGAAAGCAGTATATAGCTCTGAAGGGGGAAAGTAAAGATAAATGTGAGAATATGCGTATGATATGATGAACAGTGGTTAATTGAATTAGAAAAATCATTGATATAGGAATAAAAAAGGAGAGGAGAAATATGTATATGTATTGAATGCATTAAACAGTAGAAACAAATTTACAAAAAAATAGTAGTAATTAAATAAACCTATTTCAAAACTTAATTACCGCATTTGGATGGATATAACCAATAAAAATACCGACGACTCTGCCCCAAGCCGCTCCAGTCAGAAGAGTAGGAATAAATATACCAGCTGAGACTTGTAATCCGTACGTCCAAATGGATAAAGCAAAATAAACAACCATGAAGAGTAGTAATGTCCAAGGACTATGTGAAGCTATAAAATAAAATTAAGATATATTATTAAATTGTTTTAAATAAGGATATAAATATAATACATAAAATTAACAAATACAAAAAACAGAAAATGTTTTATCTTGAACAGAGCTATTATCTTATCTCAAATTTTCTTAACCTCGATATGATTTAGCATGCATTGGCAATATCAGTCAGTGGTTTCATGCATGAAAAATGGTTTCATGTTTCTATATATAACAGTGATTAATTTTTAATATGCTAACAATCTCAAGTTTTAATTTCATAATTTATCCCTAATTATTTATAAAGTCTTTGAGAGACATGAATATCAACATCTATGCATTTATTAAACATAGAACAAGGTATTCTATGTATTTATTATACAACACAACCTGGAGAGCTCAGATTATTATGAGGTAAGAATAATTCTTCATTTCGTTATTTATTGTTTTTTATTGACATACAATGGAACCCTGTTATACCGACCTGTTTGGGACTTGGGGTGAGGTCGGTCCTATAAAAAGGTAGGATTAAACGGAGTCTGTCACACTGGTGAATTAGACTTACATATGTTCAGAGGTGAATGAAAAATAAAAATTAGAATACAAAACGTCAATTTATTTAGGACAAATGAAACAGAAAAACTAAATTTTTAAATACATACATACTTATGTAGGGTCATTCCAAGCCAAATCAACCAATTCTACATTAGATTTGGACCTTGACCTCTCCGATATCCATGATTTTTGGTATAGCAGCTGTAATTATCAATACTAGTAAAAATGTAAAATATTATATTTTTCTGACTTTTTCTTTTAGAGTTATAAGCTTTTAAAAATTCCAAAAACTACTGTTTTCGGTCCTCATTTAGTATATTCAAAATTACGCCATTAAAAAACTATTGCTCTTAGAGAAATGAAATTTGCGGCATTCTTTTCTATTTGAAATGCCCTTTAATATGATATATCACTTGATATATTTTCGGTTCATTTTGAATTTTTTCGAAACATTCAAAAACGGTTTTCGTAATTCCCAAAATACGTACCCTTCAATTTTTTCGAAAAAAAAATGTGATTTATACTATTACTGGCTACATGTGGGCGAAATTTTAAAATGGGATGGAAATGGATTCTTAAAAAAAAAAAATATTTTGTCTTTTTTTAATGGACAGTTAGTCCAGTCAATGAAGTATTATAGAAAGCGTTTTCAGTAATCCAAGGTTTTTCTTTAGAAACTTGTTTAGGGTAGTTAAAAAGTAAACATACTATAAGTCCTGGAGTTTTCGGGTCTGGGAACAAGAAGGGAGGGGATGCGGAAGGTCTCTTTTTTTGGTTTTGGGCTCATATCTTGAAAACGCGTATGCAAAACATGACTATTAAATAAATTAATGTTAACTATATTGTCTACAATCTTTATTATATACACATTTTTCATATTTTATACCGTTACCGATATACGCTTGGCAAATGTGAATATTTTCGAGAAAAAAAAATGTTCACCTCACGTTTTCTATTTAACTTCTGAAACGTCCGTCCTACATGTAGTCAGTAATAGTATAAAGCAAACGTCCAAACTACATGTAGTCAGTAATAGTATAAAGCACATATATTTTTTTCAAAAAAATCGAAGGGTACGTATTTTGGAAATTACGAAAACCGTTTTTGGATGTTTCGAAAAAATTCAAAATGAACCGAAAATATATCAAGTGATATATCATATTAAAGGGCATTTCAAATAGAAAAGAATGCCGCAAATTTCAGTTCTCTAAGAGCAATAGTTTTTAATGGCGTAATTTTGAATATACTGAGTGAGGACCGAAAACAGTAATTTTTTGAATTTTTAAAAGCTTATAACTCTAAAAAAAAAAGTCAGAAAAATATAATATTTTACATTTTTACTAGTATTGATAATTACAGCTGCTATACCAAAAATCATAGAAATCGGAGAGGTCAAGGTCCAGATCCAATTGAATTAAGTAAATTTCATTGTTAATTTCTGGTTCTATATAACACCGCATCATTGTAAAATTTTTAATTGGTTTTCATCTGGTTGGATTTTAATTTCTAACCATAAAAGTACAGGACAGTGTGGCAAACCTCGTTACTGCCACTCCACATTGTACAATTAAATTGGTATGATTGTAAACTCTTTTGTGGAATGGTGTAAACCACAGATTAGTCAATTTTCAAACTAAAGTATTATCCACATATTATCATCTTTTTAATAACCAATTGATTAAAAATCTGAAGATTTTATTATTTTTAAACCTTCCCGGATCTATGAAGATGATGTGGTTAATATTTGGTACAGATTGGTTCCGTTTTTTTTTTCAGTTAGAAATCACAAACGAAAAATAGCTTGTCCTTTTTTATAATAGCATAGATATAGATACGTTTTTAGGCCATTTTCATTTAAATTTACGTATATAATAAATAGGTAATTCTGTATAGTATTATAGCATGTCCTTATATGTTCCTTTAATATTTGATTTAATAATCGCCCATTTTTCATAAACAAATGAAAAAATAAAATTATGTCAGTAGGTAGTAATTCCATGTAAATACATAGTGTAAAATAAAATGTTAAAACAATCTAACCTGGGGGATCATGAAACAGAGAT
Organism: Euschistus heros; assembly: GCA_003667255.2. Taxonomy (NCBI): domain Eukaryota; kingdom Metazoa; phylum Arthropoda; class Insecta; order Hemiptera; family Pentatomidae; genus Euschistus; species Euschistus heros. Next base: position 374,000 of record RCWM02000355.1, read on the forward strand.
CTGACGCTAGCCTCTGGTACCTGGAGCCACAGCGCAGCAACAGCGTTGTATTCATTGTCTCTACAGTACATCTAAAGTTCAAATAAAACCATATTTAATATTTTTTAAAGATAAATTATGCTACGAACTGCAGTTTCATTACAAGAAATTTCAATGTTTTGAATTATCACTAATAAAGCATAAACTAATGAAATCAAATATCATTAATTGATCAAAAAACATTTCTTAATATCAATTAATGGCAGGCATTACCAAAAACACACTTCACATGACAACATCTATTTTTGCGATTTATTTAGAGCTACAATCCTTGTTGGGCCTTGGCCTCACTAACAAGAAGACACACTCAGTCTCTCACGGATCCAGTTAACAATTTTTTGGGAGGTTCCTGGTCAAAAAATATTAAAAACATATTTTGCCATTCTGATTAATGGACCATAGAAGCAGAGAAAGAAAATTAAATATCATTAAACTAATTTAATTTATATGTTAAGCTCAAAAAATTATATCGACATGATTCCTACAACAAAATTTTTATTTGAGATTAAACAAAATTCAACGAAAAATAAAACCACTTCATAAATTTTAGGTTAATTAAAGTCTAAAAAAAATTATTAGATCTTCAAGAAAACTATCTTTATAGATTTTTTTTACACAAAAAATTATGTAAGATTCCAATTCAGCATCCTCAAACACATTGAAAAACATTTATTCAATAAAAACAAAAAAATATCATCATTTTTTCACCCTCCTTGAGGATAAAATATTTGAACCGATTATAACTTTTCTTTAAATCACCATTACATTGTTACCAAAATTAAACTTAAATGGTATAACATAGAGAAAGAGAAAAGCTACAACTTTATTTTGATGTATATAAATGTTAAATTCGATGAACGAAAACCTATTGGAAAATCCTAAAAACATTTGATTTTTAACTTGATTTTGATACCAGAAAGGAAGATTAAACCAAAGACATTTCAAGCATATTACCACCCTATATTTCTGGTTTCACCGCCTAAACTAAATCAAGTTTTTATCAATTTAAAAAAAAAAAAAATTGCTTACATTTAAACAGGCAAATTTCAAAACTGACGTAAGGTTACGATTTTTTATTTTTCTACTTGGATGAAATTTCATATTTAAAGGTTCTTTTGAATGCTAAATTAGTATCTGATGTCACTTTTTGTGTGAAAAAATCTATAGTGGTAGTTTGCTTGAAGACCTAATCATTTTTTTAGAATTTAATTAACCTAAACAAAATCTATGAAATAGCTATGTTTTTCATTAAATCTGCACCCAAAAATAAAAAAATTTGGAGCAAGAATCATTTTTTTACCTTGAGATATCAAATAAATTCGTTTAATGCAATCTCATATATTTTTTTTTTCTCGGCTTCTAGGGCCCATTAGTCGGAATGGAAAAATACATTACTAGTATTTTTTTGACCAGGAACCTCCTAAAAAATTTCCAACAAGATCCATGAGAGACTGAGTGTGTCCTCTCATTGTAAACTCACACCTACTCTGTCATAATTTTTATGAAATGAATTTATGATTTGTTAAGAAGCTCTGTATCGCATCATCAATTTATCTCAATTCGAAGTTTTTTGGTTGGTCAAAAAGAGGAAATTTTCTTCTTTCAATCCATATAAAATGTGAGATTGCATTATTATTTTTTTTTTTTTTAATTTGATGATATTTTAAATATACTGGTTTCTTGGAGTGATGAATCCAAATGTACTTATCCATTGTGTGAAAAAAATCTATTTTGGTAAAAGAACCATGTGAATAAAATTTCCCAAACTTGAGCTATATTTATTATTTTGTTTGTTCTTTTTTTTTGTTGGGAAATAAGGATCTATAAACTCAATTAATAGAAAGCTAACAACTTCATTTGATATAATTCTGAAAGGTTATTAGATTAAACATAATAACATACCTGAACAGGATGTTCAGTTGGATCTTGCCCCAAAGGTCTGCAATCATCTATCGTAAATATCATTAGTAAAGCAACCGTAGCACTCACGGCAGCTACAAAACAAGCCTCCATAACTTTTAGTATTCTAGCTTTGATGTACCTAAAAAAATAATAATATTTAATACAAAAAAAAAAAAAGGTTAGAACACTAGATAACACAATTTTTTTTTAATCTTTTTTATTATGTTCCCGCATTTTCATTTTTTTCCTACTTTTTATTAAAGACTTTTTTACAACTATTTGTCACATGTCTTCACCAAAAATAAGTTTGTTTCATTTTTGTCTGTCCAACCAGTCTCGCTCACACATTCCCCTATTCATCATTCCTGATGCCCTCAACCCAACGTCTTCTAGGGCGACCTTTCTTCCGTTTTCTTCTAGGCTCTATTCAAAAATTCTTTTTGATCATCGCTTCTCACCCATCCTCATAACATGCCCAAACCACTTTAGCCTCATAGTCTCAATAGTGTAGAGGATGCTATCCACTTGTTCCACTCTCTGTCTGATTTCATTGTTTGGAACTTTCTGACACTGCGATACTGCGCAGGAAACATCTCTAATAATCCATTTCTAGAAGCTTGCTAGAATTCTTTAGGCTTGGCTCTCCCTTACAGTCCAGTATTCGCCTGAATAAAGTGTTACACTTATTATGAATGATTTATTTATATATGTATATATATATATATATATATATATATATATATATATATATATATATATATTTTTTTTTTTTTTTTTTTTTTTTTTATTTTTAAGGAATTTTTTTCTAAAGACATTAAATAATTTCATATCTTCAATTAATACTTGTAAACAACAGATCAGATAAAATTTGAAGGAGATAAAAGTAGTTTGAGTTGTTTTTATCTTTGTACTGCCCGGCATTATCTATTACCAAAAAGATAAGCACACATGGGTTCCAAGAATTTGAGAGGACCCTGGCTGGCAAGTAAAGGGCGATAGAAGAACTAAAGAAGAAAGGGAAGAGAGTTACAATTGAGGAGCCCAAGCCAGGGTCCTCAAAGACCAAATACGGAAACATGACCCCCGCACTGTGCCCCTTTAAAGATGAGGGGCGGAAAATTGTAAGGGATAAGGACCCTATGGATAAGGGCCTCCCCGAAGCCGAGGAGGAGGAAGAGGACCAGTTCACCCTGGTCCAAAGTAGGAGGAAAAAATGGAAGAAGAAGGAAAAGAAAGGTGTGCTTCGGGAGGATTCCATAGAAGAGTGGAATGGGCGGTGGGTGGCATACCGGAAGGGCGCCATGCTGAGAAAGTTCTTCCCCACTGTCCAGGCAAGATTAGAAGCGAGATGGATCCTCCCTGACTACTGGGTCTCACAGATACTTACAGGACATGGAGGGTTCCGGGGAAAGCTCAACGAGCATGGAAAGGAAATCGACCCCCGGTGCCCGACTTGTGGAGTCCCAGAAACAGCTGAACATGTATTGTTATCATGCACTGAGATGGAAGGACACTGTGCCAGGTTGTCAAGGAAAACCGAGATCTTCGCCCTCGTCGAAGCAGACTTCCCCCGACTAATGGAAGAAGATAAATATCCCCACTTTAGGGAATTTATATACGGGTGGAAGGAAGTGGTGGGCCCTACGCACTCCACCTTAGGAAGGCCCATCCCCGCAGTCGGCGAGCCACCGCCAGCGGAAGAAGAAGACTAGCGACCCTGAGGACTAGAGCAGGACCGGACGGATGCTGTGGACCAGGAGGGCTGGACCAAGCAGACCGGACGGATGCAGTCTCAAGGGGAGCTGGCTGGAGTGGACTGGACGGATGCAGCAGCCCGGGAAGGCTGGACCGGGCTCACCGTCCAGAAGAATGAAGGATTAAGGTGCGGTCGCTAAGGCATGCAATGTATGGCCAGGCCGCACCACAGAAAATAAAAGAAGGTGCGGTCGCTAAGGTGTGCAAAGCATTGCCGGGCCGCACCATAGGATTGATCCCAATAAATATATGGTCCTCATCATATGTAAAAAAAAATAAATAAATAAATTTTGTAAATAAAGCGTTTTATTGGCAGCAACGGCATATAACCCATATGTTGAACCCACTGCTGTCAAAACCCCGTATGCCTGAAAAGGCAGGAAGGGGGAGGAAAAAAAAAAAAGGGTTCCAAGAATTCTACTGGCTGCAACATGGAAAGTCTACATTGTCATTATCTGTATCTATAACTCATTCTCAGTTTCAAACTCGACTTGACAACATGCCATTGTTTGATTCGGAGCGAGAAATTAATAGTAAGCAAAAATCTGTAAATTTTCTTCAAACTAAAGGTATTTTACATAGAACGAGAAACTGTGCCAACAACCATGAAATGGTTCTTTATTTGAGCATATATTGCAATGTAATAATGCTTAAAAATAAAAATAAATAAATATTGAAAATGCAGGGACATATAAGAAAAGACTCTTTTTTTTTCCTCTCAGCTTACCTCATGCGAAATATACTCAGTTTGTAGTTAATATATGTATAAACAGAGCCTAATAATCCACCAATTACTCCCATAAAACAAAAGAGCACAAGCTCGAATAACTCATAATTTAGAGTTTCGAAATGGCCAAAATTCAGTAAACCATAGTAGGTGAGTTCTCCTGTTATAAAAGAAAAAACGGTTAGTAAGGCACAAAATTAAATGAATAAACGTTAATTAATTAAAGTTACTTTTATTAAGAAAGCTTTCACCAATCTATTCAAAAATAGAATAAAACTCCTACTAAGTGATAAAATCAGACAAATAGAAATTTAATGTTTACCATGTGATCAATGTTTAATATTATAGACTAGAATAGAAAAATAATTTTATTCTGGGACCAAGTCCCTTAAGAATAACAAATAACTACAGAAATAAATAGAATTAGTTACATCTGGTCACAGACATAATAAAATAAAATAAAAAAAATAAAGAAAAGTAATGATAATATAAACATAGATAATAGTTATCTATACAGAAAGGAAAAAATGGGGTCACCTGCGGTGTAGTGGTTAGCATAGCAACCTACTAAACCCAAGATCGCGGTTCGCAGCCCGGCAGATGACCTTAGGATTTTTTAAAGGGAGTAAAAAATCCTTAGCTATGCCGTCCTTCGGAAGGGACGTAAAATGGGGGTCCCGAGCCTGTACGATGTCAGGTACTCGTTAAAGATCCCTATTCTAATTATACCTGGATAGGCAAAATTTAGGACTCCCACCGTAGCATCGTCCGATTAGCCATAGCAGCATAAAGTGACGTTAAACGAAATAAACAAACAGAAAGGAAAAAAAGAGAACGCACTACAAATGAGATAAAATAAAAAAATTAAATCTTTTAGGACAATGCTAAGAGTTGTATATGCAATAGAAGTACCCCTAAATGTTATATTCAGAGAAAGTAAAATTTATACTAAGTGGAATCTTAATTATGCAAGAACTGAATCTGAATATCATATAATATAGAACTGTATACAGATCAGAAAGACAGGGTCTTGTTTGTATTGAAACGACTGTAGATCTGATTTGAAGCATATTATAAATATAAGCAGGATGAAGGGTATTGATAATTTGGTAAAGGAATTTTCCAAAGAAATATAGTCTTTGGAAAGAGGGATAAAGCCAATTTAATTCGGAATAGAACATAAGATATTAAGATAAGAGAATAAGCATACAATATAAGTTATAAGCATAACTAAAATCATATTTTCATACAAAACATCAATAAATAAGTATGGAGGACCAATGTTAGAACATGGTTAGGAAAGGAAACCAGATGCTAGAATTGTACATACATGAATATAATAAAGACAAAAAAAAAAATTAACAATTTTTTTTTACAGACCTATTCAACGTAACTATTTACTAAGCTATTCTAGTTACAATAGGAAGGCTGAGATTCATTTTTCGTAACCACTACAAAATAAATACCAAATGATATCACATAAGATACCATGCAAGAATAAGGGTTAATGACATAAAAATAAATCTTGCGTTACTAAATAAAAACTACACAACTTGAATATGGACTTTGTAATAAAAAAAATTTTTTTTTTAGCATAATAACTTTATTCACAACTATACACAATGGACAACCAGTGAATGTGAAGGTACATTAAAACAACAGACATGATCAGGCATGAGGGAGTCAGGACCCATTGGTACAATCACCAGGCGTGAAACTAAATTATTAGGGATTAGACTAGGAGATCCCTCATCCACTTCCTTTTCAGTGTCCATTGATTCATGCCAGGAATTATGTATTTGTTTGTTAGTGTGTTCTCGTAGTTTTTCATGAAATTGTCGATAAAGTTTATGGATATGGGTCTTAACTGTCGGAATACGTAAGTCTGTATGTAGCGTATCATTTGAAACATAAGAAGGGAAGTCTGTTATCAGTCTTAGGAATTTCGATTGAAATGTTTGTATTTTCTGAATATGTGTTCTTTTGGCCGGTCCATAAATTTGAGATGCATATGTCCAGATGGATTTTAACAAGTAACTGTAAATGTTAAGTCTCTGTTTTAAAGGTAGTTTTGAGCGTCTGTGATGTACTGAGTATAGAAGTCGCAGTCTTAACTGAAACGTCTGTTTTTTTGTCTTGACATGTGGGCCCCATGTCAGTCTTCTATCAAGCACAAGTCCTAAGTATGTCACTTTTTCAGTTTGATGTAAAGGTTGGTTGTCAATGTAAACAGGCGGGCAGGTCTTGTGTCATAGTGTAAATGTAATATGAAGGGATTTGTCATAATGAAGTTTTATTTTCCATTTCTTACACCAAGTTTGTAATAAAATTAAATAAGAATAAAAATTAGATACAAATAAATACTACAACCACACAATAATTACCTGGATGACCATGGTAAGTACTTAAAAGCATATTTAAGGTAAACGTACAAACTGATGAAGCAAAAAATATTCTCCAGGTCAAACTTTGATTCCAAAAACTGCTTCCTTCTTCAAGGCTGAACAGAACACCACCTGAAATTTCCATTGTGAGGCATTAATAAATAATAAATCCTTAAATATGCATAAATCCCATACCAACATAAAAAAAAAAAAAAAAAAAAAAAAAAAAATTAAAGGCATACCAACAGGAGCACCAAAAGCTGCTGCCACACCTGCAGCTGCTCCACCAGAGACAAAGTCTCGTTTTTCATGATCTTCTCTAAAATAACGGAAAACACCAAAGTCTTTTTTAAGAGATGTACTCTTTCCTTGAGAAATACCAGCAGCTACAACAGCTCCTGCATGAATCATAGGCCCTTCCTAATCATCAGACAAAATTATTAACCAATAAAAAGAACAAATAAAAAACAGACAATACTCCAGAAAACCAGTTATTTATCCTCCAACAAGCCAAAACAAAGTCACTAATCAATATATGATCACAATTGCTTGTTTTCATATTATTATCCTCAATTTATGCTAATTTCTCTTTTTGTGATATTTAGTTTCATGTTTTTTTTTTGTTTTTTTTAATTTAATTTAATTCTTTTTTTTTTACAATTTTAAATACTTCTTTGTTAGAATAATGTATGAAGTATCGTTTGTCTAAAAGATAATAATACAATAATAATTCAACTTCAATTAACAAGGATCTCCTCTGCCCTGTCTTAAATTAATAGATGTTAGTTGACAGCTATAATATAATTAGAACTATTAAAATGACATCTCTTTGAAAATGCTGAAAAAAAAAAAGTATTATTGTAATATCTACGTTACTTAATGCAAATTAAAGAGGGTCTCCCACAAGGTTCCTGCCTATCCCCAACTCTGTTCAACCTGTTCTTATCAGACTTTCTAAAACACCCTAACATAACAATATCCCTGTACACAGATGACACTGCACTATACACAGCTTCTTACCTCATAGACACAATTATAAATCGGTTGCAAAAAAGTTACAAAAAAATTAATAAATATTGCCAGAGATGGAAACTGAAAGTGAATACAAGCAAATCGGAGGCTTCTTCACAAAATGTAGACCACTTATAGACCAGCATATCAATTTAAACCAAGTAGACATCCCTTGATCTAAATCAATAAAATACTTACATTTAACACTGGACAAACATACACTGAATATATTAACCTTCCTAGGACTGGCTGGGGTGTTCCCGCACCCCACGGCTCGTTTTTCGCTTGCCATTTTTATAAATTTATAGATATCCATTATTCCTTCTAGGAGTTTTCTTATGCAAGTGTCTAGATTAAAAGGATCAAAAAATAAATAGAAAAAACTAAATGAACTTTGTTATTTGAACAAGTATGACCAAAAACAGGCCTGGGGTGCGCTCGCCTTAGTGTGACCTAATATAGTTTAGTATAAATAACTAGTATAAAGTGAAATTACATTAGTATCACATGTACCCAAACCAAATAAATGTGTAATACTATTATCAAGCGAACACCACACAAACAATATTATAAATGATGAGACAAAAAAAAACAGAAATTATCAGTACATATAATGCTACCAAAGGTACTGTAGACACTCTCGACAAAATGGTAGCAGAATATTCCACAAAACGGCAAACTAAAAGATGGCTGATGAAGATTTTTATGAATTCATTAGATATTGCAGGGCTAAATGCATATATTGTGTGGACGAAACTCCATCCTGAATGGATAATTTATTCACTTGATGGAAGGCGGATTTTTCTTTTGGAGTTGGGAAAAAATTAACAGAACTGCTTATTAGAGAAAGATTTAATAATCCAAATTTATACAAAAGGCTGAAAAGAGACACAATAAGAATGATGGAAAAGTGCATCGACATTAAAGAAAATCAAGAATCCAAGTCTTCAACATCGACTGCTACAGCAACTAGGCCCAACAGTAGGGGAAGATGCTACTTGTGTCCTCGAAAAATCGATTCCAAAGTAAAAATTTTGTGTAATAACTGTGGACAATTAATATGTCCAAAACATACAAAAAATAATCCTGTGTGTATAAATTGTATAAATGCTGAAAATTAATATTTTTTTTTTATTTTATTTCTTTTTTTAATATTGTTTTGCTTTCATGTTTTTTTATAATAATAGAAGTAAATTTATTTTATTACTATTAATTTTTTTTTTTTTTTTTTTTTTTTTGTAAATCAATCATTTTTATGATGAAAATGTACAAATTTATTTAACAATTTATTAATAAACAAACAAAAATTATTTTTATATTCGTTTTTATTTTATTTTAACCTATAATATACCTAAATATTAAATACATTAAAGAAAAAAGTATATATTGTGGTTTAGTATGTAAAATTGAAATTTAAAGTTGGGGTGCGAGCACACCCCACTCAGTCCTTAACGTATTACAATCCACCTCCTCCTAGGAAGGTTAGCAACAAAACAGATAAAGCTAAAAAACTTTTATAAAAAAATGTTCCCCTACTTCAATAAAAACTCTAAATTAAGCCCTAAAAATAAACTTATTCTATATAAAACAGTAATCCGAGCACAAATCACATATGCTTCACCGGTATGGAGCTCGATTTGCTCCACTAACTATAATAAATTGGAAAGGGTACAAAACATTTACATGAGGATCATCATCATCATATCAAACATGCTCCACAACCTAAACTTACTACCTCTAAAACAGTATGTCTTCGAACAAACGAAAGCATACTTTACAAAAAAAAAATAAATTCAGAAAATTCCGAATCAGAAAATGATAAAAACTCCCTCAAAAGATACACTCACAAAAGAACTAAACATGTGTCCTTAACATAAATCTCCCTACAAATCACTAAACTGCTATGCATACAAATATGTATACTATGCATACATTTATGTATACTAGTTATTATATATTGATTATTAATATTTATTATTGTTGTTTTGTAATTAATTCTTATTCTATATTTTATTTTATTATGTATTTATTTATTTTTTATTTTTGGTGTGGTTTTTGTTTCCTACTGTTCAAAGATAATCTTTAAACAGTAAAATTATTTACTAAAGTATAAAACTATGTTAATCATGTAGAGGACTTAAAACCGGCAAATGTGTACTAAATGTTTTATAATAGTTAATATGTCAATAAAGCCTTATTATTATTATTATTATTATTATTATAAAGCTAATAATCTCCATAAGCTTAAGAGGTAGGATACTACCAGATAGGTCTTTTTCAGCAAAGGTCACACGTATAACTTAACTTTATTTAATTTTTTATAAAAACTAATTCTTAACTATCCCTGGCTCAAAGTTATAACATTACAAGAGACTAGGGTTGCATTGGAGAGACAAAGTACAAATGATTTCCAACAAATAAAAACAGCAAGCAAACCATATCAATGGCTGAATAGCCAGTTTTAGTGGGTTGAAGATCTAGAACCAATGTACTAACTAGAATTTTCATAAGGTCTATAACCACTTATTACAATTATCAATTACTGGCAGAAAAATAACACTTTATTTCAACTAAAAGTTGCAACTTTCTAAAAAGAAAAGAGGGTATATGATAAACTACCTTTCCTCCAGCTAGTCCTCCAGCAACTGTTGAGATAACTCCTATAGCTTTTACAAGAAGAGTCTTGATCCGAACGAGGCGAGGCATATTAACTCCATTAAGATAACACTTAACTTGTGGGATACCACTTCCAGCAGCAGCTGGCTGAAAAATATTTAAATAAATAGAGTAACAAAAATATCCAGTAATTAAGAAAAATAATTAAATATGAAACATTATTAAACCAAAAAAAAAAAAATAATAAAAATAAATAATGCATTAGAATATATCTAATAGTTATTTCAAAATTATAATCTAAAATAATGACCTCCACGAAAGCCACCAAAAAGGATCCGACAGCAACAATTCCAACATTAAATCCTAACCATACAAGGTAAGGCACATATAAACAGTCTTCAGTCCAACAGTGGTCAATATCTAAATTCAATTCAGGATAAAATATATAAGAAAACATAAACATATAATTAATTTAGAAGGAATAATAAATCACACATTTTAATTAATATTTGATAAAGGATACAATATTTGATGTAGTCATACTTAATGGTAGATATTTTATCAATAGCAATGTCTATTATGACACCAACAAAAGCTGTGCAAACTCCTATCAAAAAAAAAATAACCCATCTGGCAAGATTTTTGATCATAAAAAATGAATACCCCCTTTTTCTTTCCTCTTCAAGAAATAGATGATTTTCACATACATCATAATCAAGGCTCTGGAAATAGACAAATTTAGGGATTGAATTTAAAAATATAAAACAATATAAAAAGAAAACTACAAGTATGTTTACTTCATATTTGGCAGACAAAACATCAAGTGAGCCGACAGCAACAGTTTCGGTATTCCTACTTTGTTTTCTTGGAGGCCATGAACTTGATCCAGGATTGCTGTCATTGTTGATGGACCCTACCTAATCATAGAAGTGAAATGCGAAGTCAAATAATGGCAACAATGTTAATTTTATATATTTCTGATAAAATTTGAAATTACTTCTTCAGTCTTATAGGGCAATGAGCCAGAGGGGCCTTTAATAAGAGGTTTTTTCTCATCTTTATCCATATTGTATTATTTAAAAATATTCATTCCATAAAATCCTATTACATAAGTAAACATTAGTTTATTCTGAAAAAGATATTGAGGCAAGAGTGTAGTTACAAAACAAAATATCAGAATTATTTATATTTAAAAGATTATTACTGACTGGTCCTCGTTTTTATAAGTGTTTAATGGATGGTAAATCACATCAAATTAATACCTCAAGGAACTTAAAATGAGCAAATGAGTCATAACTTTTATCTTCCTGAAATACGAAGGTTATGGTTAGAGATTTTTATTAAGGTCAAATCATTGGTTTCAGGCAATACATCTTTGAATTGGTATTCCAAAAATATTATTTCATTTATTTTTGGTTCATAAAAAGAAGACATTTATGACAAACAAGTAAACTCAATAAACTAGTAATTATCTCGCGACAAAGAGGCAGAAATATATTGTTTGCCAATATCCTTTTTGTTTTCAAGTATCTTATTTTCTCAGACAATCACTATCAATAAAAATATTTTACTGAGAGCTATGCTAAAAGCACCAGCGAAATATTTTTTTCATACCAAATTAAATAATATGGAAATTTAATATAATATAATAATATACACGTCAGTGGATAATGGTCTGTCGATTCATTCTGTTACATTGGAGCAGTTGGTTTTAATTTCGCTTCGTACTGCTAGATGAATCACACATCATGCATGATGAGAATAAAGAATCCCTAAATTTCTAAAAAAATTAGATAAAAATATTTTTTTATTTTTAATACTAGGAAAGGTATTGTCTTTTAGATCAGCTGTATCGAGTAACCGAGAATGGTTCCACTTCCATGTACCAAGACATGGTTCCAGCATGCGATCACTGAGGAAAGGAAAGATTTGTCTAAAAACACGTAATAATGACATATCAAAAGTTATGAAGCTTAATAACGCTACAATGTATATTATTATTTGTTATGTTTACTTTTTTGTTCTGATTGATTAGAATAACTATGAATCGTGCTGACAAGGGTCCATTTCCACCAAGGGACACGTTGAGGATTTGTTTATCTATTGAGGGAGCAGAGGTGGACAGTAGTGTTCCTCCTGAAGCATCAATAAACTAATTGCATGTAATACATATATTTCAACTACGGTTTCGTTCGTAATCAGTAAACTTGAATTAGAACTATTATGGGGTATAGACCACTAGAGTACGATATGCGTTGATATTGTTTTTGGCACTATAGTCCAGGTTGGACCTTTGTCTCTCGCAAAATTCTCCTCCATGCATTCCTATTCAGACACCTACTCCTCCATTTCGCAACTCCAAGTTTTCTTATACCCTTCTCAACATTCTTCTGCCAGGATTTCCTAGGTCACCCCTACTTTCGTTTTCCTTGGATTTGGGAAAGATAATCTTCACCATTCTTTCAGTGGGTATCCTCTCGACGTGTTTAAGCCAGCTAACTAATTCTTCGTGATTAAAATAAACCGCATAATATCCCCATAGTAGATTAATCCATTCACGTAGAAACAGTTATTACCTAGTCATTATCCGATTATACTCTTGTTGCTGTTAAGGGATATAGAGTCATTTTTAAATGAGACTTATTTAGGGAAAGTATAGTGAATATATATCTAATTGGCGCAATAACCCTTCGTGGGTCTTGGCCTCCTCAATGAACTTACACTATTCATTTATGTTTGACTCTCACCCTGCTGCTACACCGTCCAAACATCTCAACTTGGCTTGCCAAATCTTCTTGTAAGGTACAATGACTCTTATTGAGACCTCAGATCTTTCCATCCGGGCTACGTGTCCTGCCCAGCTTAGTCTTTCTAATTTTTTTTTTCTAACAACATTAAGTTCTTTAAAAAGCTCACAAGCGAATTCTCTAGTCCAGTCCCTTCCTCACAGTTAATATTGATTAAGTAGTTTTTAAGCTATTGTGTAAAATTCTGTTACTGATATAAAGAGGGGCAGCGCTTATGAGTTTAAGCATTTTCGATTAATATTGTTGTAATTTTACTGAGTTACATTTTTTGGCGTATCTACAAAATTGCAAACTATCCATAACATATTATCCATATTAGTTTGAGTAGACAAATATAATTCTTAAGTTTCACTGGTAGTGTTAATTTGGATCATCTATTTAAAAGATGCTGTTCGCACTAATCGGCGCTCTTTGTAGATGGACAGATGTATAAGGCATATTCATCCTCGCTTAAATGAAACGTTAATTAAATCAAGCGGTTAGTAACACCATTCACGCCATCTAGCGAAATTTTAATGCAATTAGGCCTCAGAAATTCAATGTTTTATCTCCAGGCTGCAGCTCCTGATTTTTACACTCATTTACCTCGCGCTAGTTAATCCTGTCTGTTCTTTACTAGATATCACTGAGATTAGACGTGGTCATTCCCGTTCAGGCTTATGCCTCCTATTATTTGTTCAAGACAAAAGTCTTCCGAGTTTATTTTAACTGCCGTGTTCTACTTTTCACATTATTTCATTATAGGGGATTTACCATCTCTTTGCTTGCAAATGCGTGTGACTTCACAGGGAGGAATTCTTAACCTGGTTATTCGGCCTGTATAAATACAACCCTTCTCTGGTCGTACCGGTGCACAGGGGCAGCCAGAGAAAATCCCAGGAAACGACGCTGAGAACAACAATTCGGCAAGTCTTTTCCTTTTTACTAGGTTTAGATTTCTTCTCATTATCTTTCCTTTAAAATTGCGAAACCTTTTTCAAATACTCTTAAACACAGTCCACACAGAGGGTAAATTTAATTCTGACGAATTTCAACTTTGTTTTGAATTGGATAATTACCAGCCACGAGTTTTGTTTCTACAAATGCGGATTACAGCATTTATTAAATGTGAGTCGTATGTTTAGTTTTAATCTCTTTAATTTAATGTACAGTGTCAATCCAATATATTTTAATGTTTTTACAGGCACATAGATTAAAAACTAAAATGTACTAAATTTAATTGAATAATACTAAACTGAATAAGCCGATGCTGTATCAATTAAAATAAAATAATTTTATTTTGATCTGCTATCTATGACTGCCTACCCTAACTATCTACATCTCCTACACTTCACAGTCAACTATACCTTATGAATAAAATAATATAAGATAAACATCCAAAAAAACTGTCTGAAATAAATTAAACAGTTATTCATTTTAGTGAGTGCTTATTTTTTTGGAGGGACCCCCAAGCGTACACATCTTTAAGAAATGAGGGGAGTTTCTGAAACTTCCCTCATTTCTTAATAACCTGACGACCCACATCCACCTTACACCTTCTTATTCCCTCCACACATTTTTTTTTTTTTTTTTTTTTTTTTTTTTTTTTTAATATCCCTTTTTCCTTAACTTCTGATTTCGAGTTTTAGCCCTCATCTGTTTCGAAGTTCTCATTTCAGGTCTATATTATTATAGTTTTGTAGATTACTCGTTAATTTTCCTTTTAATAATGAGTTCTAAGCTTACGTACAATTTGTAAGCAGACGGAGATATATTAAAATTTACTATATTATCAAATGTACAAGGAATCTTTCAATACTGTGGCTAAGTTGTTGGTTGGTCATTGTATACTATGTGATCAACACGGATGATATTTAGATACAAGAATATATATATATATATATATATATATATATATATATATATATATATATATATATATATATATATATATATAAATAAAAACCTGTACCACTTACAACCCATGAACGCTCTTGGGTTCAGTACTTAGGTAAGGGTATACTGTTTTTGAGCCAACGGTCGTGAAAGGAGGTGATTTGGCCATAATTCAAGCTCAACCTTCGGGTTTTTTCCCCAGTTAAGAGTCCCCACTTTTTTAGAGGCTGAGTGTGCCCCAGGAGGGTCTCCCGGTCTAGAATTTGATCCACAGCCGAAATAACAGAAAATAAATTTTCTATCTTCAGCCGGACTAAAACCCGGGCCCTAGAGCATGGTAGTCAAGCGCCTTACCCACTGAGCTACCGCGCCTCCTTACAAGAATATCAGAACTGTTTATTAAAAATGCTTAATTTTTTTCAATTTTTAAAAAGAGAGATATTTTAAATGAAGTAGGATTTATCAATAAAAAGTTAGCTGAATATTCCTTAAGTAAGAGATTCTTACAAGCGTATCCATACCCCCGGGTACTCGCAAAAATAAAAATAGTTTCCTTCTTTTAATAAAAATATTAAAAAAAAAAAAAAAAAAATTGTTACCTTGAAGTGATGACAAATGCGTTACAGGCTACAGCTGTGAAAAGTTTCCTCACTTCTTGAAACATGTAGCGTAACGTAAAATCGAAATAAATTTAAACTCTTTGGAAGAGAACAGAGGGAGTAAAGTAACCTTTGAAGCGGTTTTAATGTTTACTGTAAATGTTGAAAATATTATTTTATTTATAATTTTATCATAGTTATCATTATATGCGTGTAATTGAGATTATAATTAATGAAAATGACTCTCCTACGATCTCATTTCCAAAAACTTTTAATTCCCAATGTGAAAAATACTTACCAATGTTTGAGAAAACTCCTCTATGATACATGTCCACAAATCAAGGTGAAAACTTTCCTTGAAAAAAAGCCTAGTGCTTTAGAAAATTATTTTGTTCTTGTTGTTTAATTTATATTTATTTGGCAGAAGGAATTACCTTTGGTGACTAGTGAAAATCAGTTTGAAATCCTTTCTCGAGTTGTGGCTCCTTTATGGGATATGGATTATGTTGAACAGTTAATACAAAAGAAAAAATGGACAAAAGAATTAGTGGCAAGGATCAAATCACGGAAAATATCTAGATGTAAAACTAGGATTCATGAGATTATCCCTTCTGTAAGAACCATTGTAGTGTTATTATTTTTTAAATAGTTTATAATTAATGTTTGTTTTAATTATTACTACTAGTTACATCATGATGTACATTTTTACAACTTTCTCATGAAGGTTCATTTTTACAACTACCTTAACCAAATGTACCAACCATTTCCTTATTCTTCAAAAACTGAAATATCTAAAGAAAAAATATATTAGTAATTATAGGAAATAGTTTTTATTATTAACTATAAATCTTTTGAAAAAGTGTAGTGAATTTTACTAATATTTGATCATAGAAAGTGGTCATTTACATTGCTCAAATTTGAGCTGTGGTCAACATTTTAGACACTTTTTCTGTTTTATTGTATGAAACTTATGGACCTTACTATTTACGTGATGTATGGTATTTGTTTAAGTCAGCCATATATCTCATTTATTTTAAATATTTAAAATTTATAGGTTCAATTTTTTTAAATCTAATTTAAAATTAATCTTTTGAAAATGTTATGTTTTGATTTGTGGGAGAAGGCTGTAGCAAGAATGGTACTTATAAAACTTTACTAATTTTTATTTAAAATAATAGCTTAAATAAATCATAGGTGCAATATTACTTATATTTACCTTTATTGATATTTATTTATGCTTGTTTAAAAAAACAAAACAATGTTATAGACTTCGTATTACTGAACTTTTTATCCCACTGCCCTAACCCATCATAAATCATTCTGTGATTTCTTAGTTTTTATTTTTTTATCTATTATTGAGCGCTACAGTCCTAGTCAGACTTTGGCTTCACAAAGTACCGACTGCCATTCCTGTCTATCTTCCGCCTTCCTCCTCCAACCATTCACACCCAGTCTTCGCAGGTTTTCCTGGACGTTGTCTAGCCATCTCAATCTTGGTCTTCCTCTCAATCTTTTTCCTCCTGGCCTGCCATTCATCATCTTTTTTGAAAGTCTATCTTCCGTCATCCTTTGCACATGACCGAGCCACCTTAATCTGCCTACTTTCACTATCGAAATGATGTTGGGTTCACCGAACAATTGTTCCAGCTCCAGGTTGGTTCTTATTTTCCAATTCCTGCTGTTATTTACCAGGCCAAAGATTTTTCTAAGGACCTTTCTTTCCCAAATCCTCAGCAATCTCTCATTCTCTTGGGTTAGCACCCAGCACTCGCTTCCATAAGTCACAATTGGCCATAAGGCACAATTACAGTTTTTTAGACCGCAATTTCGGTGGATCAAGACACTTCTCGATATCTCATAAATTTACTTAGCGAAAAAGGCATTTCCTACCAGTTGCTATTCTTGCTTTGATCTCTAATTTCATAGCATTTTTTTCTGTTATTTTATCTGTTTATAAAAATAAACTAGTTTTTATTCTTTAACAAAATTTGCTGGTGAATGCATTAACATAATCAACTATAAATCTAGAATTATTTGAAATGAAAATAGGCTCATTTTATCCTGTAAACCTACGTTTTAATGGATTAGCTTAAATCAATCAAATTCATTCTATTGAAAAAACGTATTTTTTAAAAAATATGCTCAGCTTGTTTTTCCCTGTAACTTCATAGAAATAAGACTTTTTATTTTTAATTTAACTGAATATTATATAGTTTGATTATTCCATAAGTTTTATGATTATACTTGTATTTTTAAAGTTCTTAAAAATAATTTGAATTGAAAATTATTGAAGTGGAAAATTAACATCAAAATATTCTTGTGAAAATTATAACCAAAAAAATTTTATGAAAAGTTAAAAGAAAGAGAAAAAAAAAGAAAAAGAAAAAGGTATTGAGTTTAGGTATGAGGTATTGATTCTTATTCATTTTTAGTTCCTCTCTCTAAATCAATCTTCCACTGCATCTTCATATTTCTTTGATGTCAGATTAATTAATATTGTCCATCAAATATTTTCTTATATTGTTGTTATTACATCAATATGCCTCAATTGTAATATTTTGTGGTTTATGATTTAATATAGTATATTTGGGGTCACCTGTGGTGTAGTGGTTAGCATAGCAACCTACTAAACCCAAGATAGCGGGTTCGCAGCCCGGCAGATGACCTTAGGATTT
Organism: Euschistus heros; assembly: GCA_003667255.2. NCBI lineage: Eukaryota > Metazoa > Arthropoda > Insecta > Hemiptera > Pentatomidae > Euschistus > Euschistus heros. Next base: position 392,390 of record RCWM02000355.1, read on the forward strand.
TTTAAAGGGAGTAAAAAATCCTTAGCTATGCCGTCCTTCGGAAGGGACGTAAAATGGGGGTTCCGAGCCTGTGCGATGTCAGGTACTCGTTAAAGATCCCTATCCTAATTATACCTGGATAGGCAAAATTTTAGGACTCCCCTCTTAGCATCATCCAGCATAAAGTCATAGCAGCATAAAGTGACGTTAAACGAAATAAACAAACAAATATAGTATATTTTATTTACATCAATTATATAGTTTCCTACTGATTGTATCCAAGTCATGTAAAAAGGTTTTGATGTGAATCTCAGATCGATATTTGAATTTTTCTTCTTCTCCTTAGGCTCAACAGTCCATGGTGAACCCTGGTCCCCTAACAATTAGTCCCCAGCTCTTATAAGGGCGTCCTCTTCTTCTCTTTCCAGGGAAGATCGCCTAGAAACTTTTTTGGCCAGTCTCGTGTCTGGCATCCTTTCTAGATGTCCTAACCAGCTGATTCATCTAGATTTTATAAATCTTACTATATTTTCATGCTGCATAAGGTCTTCTAGTTCTTGGTTATTCCTAAGTCCCCATGCTCCTTGAGTGTACACAGGGCCAAACATGCTCCTCTATTTCTTCCTTTCGAAGATCCTAATACTTGCTGGTCAGATGCTTTTAGTGTCCAGGTCTCTGCGCCATAGCCTGTTTTGGCCTTTTGGATAGTAGGTTTGATTTAGTAGGTAGCTCTATTTCCACTCATTATTCTTTTTTTAACCTCATCACTCACTTTATTTTCGGAGGTAATTTCCGTGCCAAGATAAACAAAGTGGTTAACAGCTTCAAAAGAGTGGTTGTCAAGAGATAAGTTAAGCGGCTTTCTTCAAATTCCAGAAGCCGAAGATACCATATACTTGCTTTTCGCTTCATTAATTTCAAGACCTACTATTTTGCAATATTTAACCATCTTGTCCAAAATGCCTTTTAAAGTTTTCTAATTTCTTGCCAGGACCACAATATCATCAGCATCCCCAAGAATTTGGTAGGTTTCGACTCACCAAAGTCCCACCAGACTCCAAATTCTTCATTGCTTTATGCAGGGCTAGGTTAAACAGGACCGCTGAGAGGGCATCACCTTGTCTTACTCCAGAATCAAAATGTATTTTCCTGCTTATTCTGCTGTACACTAACCTGGGTCTTAGACATTGTCATTTTGATCAAGTTAATCAATTAGTGTGGGATATGAATCCCTTTAAAGCATTTAAAAACTGAGACATATTCACTTTATCAAATGGTTGTTTAATATCCACAAAGAGCATGTGAACATCTATATTGTGGCTGTAGCATTGTTGTATGCTACAATTCAAATACAATTGGAATTTTTCTATTATTCTTAATCTTTTGAAAATAAAATCTATTTATTTTCTGCAGCCTTTAATTGAATCTTATCGCAATAAGGATGAGTTCAGTATTAGACGTGGTGTAGATGGAAATGATAAGACTGTAGGTTTTTTTATCGGAAGTCCAGCGGAAGGAAATGTAGTATGTGTACAGCCTACAAAGCTTGTCTCCCTAAAAGATAGTCACATGCTACTTGCTGAGGTAGGTGCAATTTTATCCTTTGTTCACCTGATAACATTTTTTTACAATGTAGACAGTTTATTATTGATTATAGGTCTTTCAACAGCTTATTCGTGATTCACCTTTAAAAGCATGTCATGATTTACATGATGGTGGTTACTGGAGGAACTTAATTGTTAGGTCAAACAAAAAAAATGAAATCATGGCTATAGTTACAGTACATCCAGCAGGAGCTTCTACAGCTGAAAAAGAAGAATCTAAGAAACTCTTAACAGACAGGCTTTTGAATACAGGGACCAACATTAAGTCTCTCTATTTTCAAGAATGGTGAGGTAGTTATTCTGTTATTCTTTTTAAAACATAGTGTTTTAATTGAAGTATTTTATTTACAAGTTCTATAATTTTAGTCCGCATGTTAGATGTTCCAATGATCAAGCCCCATTTGAATTATTATATGGAGACGAATATTTATACGAAACTATTAATGACATTGATGTTAGAGTCTCTCCGGATTCATTTCTTCAGGTTAATACGGAAGCTGCGGAAGTACTCTACAATGCCACACTGGGCTTCGCTAATTTAACTAAGAAATCAACTCTTCTAGACTTGTGCTCAGGAATAGGTTATAGAGTTAACTAAATTGTTTTATTTTCTGATGAGTATATCATTTTTATTGTTTTGTTTATTTCTGTAGGAATTATAAGTCTTCTTGCTAGTAGGCAAGCCAGAGGCTGTGTTGGGATTGAGTCTGTACATTCAGCTTCTGATGATGCAGTATTTAATGCCTCTTACAATAATATAACTAATTGCCAATTTATCGCAGGAAGAGTAGAAAAGGTATTATTTTTAACCAGTATTTTAATGTCTCTTTTAAATATAAAGTATACTTTGTTATGATTTGCATTTAATTAAATAATTGGAACATAAATATTTAGTGGTAAAAGTCTGTTTATAAATTTTATGATTTATTAGTCTATTGAATACAAAGTAAATAAAATGTCTAGATTATTGAATTGAAATAATTTGTTCTGTGGACGTTTACAATTAGAATGTATATCTTTATTTTAAAAATAAATCTATTTTATATTTCACTGAATTATAATTTAAAATTTTGACTGCGGGCATTAAAATATAAAAACATCACCGGTGGCGGAACATTTTTTTCCCTTTAATTTAATTTAAAAACTTGTACTTTGCTTTGAAACATGCTAATAATGGCATTAAAACTATATTACTGACAAAAAAATGCGTAAAAAGTTACTACTACACTAAGTAGTAGTCCGCCACACCAAATACAATGGGGTATGCGACCCGCAATACAAGTCTACTACAAATTATGCACTTTTTATAAAATGCTCTTCATATAATTTCATCCTACTTAAGATACATTTTAAAGATTAAAAGAAATTATTTTTGATGAAAAAATATTAGTTTTAAACATTTTTTTTAAATATTTTCTTTTTGTTAGTCAAGTTCAAAATATCTCTTATGTATATATAACGTTATAATATCTTATGTCTTATGTATATAATAATCAATGGTATTACTCTATACAGGGTGTCCTGAATTTAAATGGCAAAACTTCAGGAACTTTTAGGGGACCGAAAAACAAATAAGTTTTCATTTTTATACTTATTTATTTACATTTATATTTATGTTATGTTCTTTTTAATGTAAATATTGCTCAAAACATTGTCCTCTTGCACCAATGCAAGCATTACATCTAGCACTCACTTGATAAATTGCAGCTAAACATTGTTCTGATGATATAAGGGAATGTCATCTAAATAATTAGAAAAGTCGTTCTCCAAACAATGTGTAAATGTGAAACCATTCAATCTTCCAGGTAAAAAATATGGTCCCACCAGTAATCCGTTCCAAATTCCAAGCCAAATGTTAATAGCAAATTCATGCTGAAACCTATTCTCTCTAATAGCTCTGGGATTTTCAAGAGCCCATACATGATAATTTCTTTGATTAACAATTCCTTCTCTTGTAAAGGTAGCTTCATCGGTCCATATAATTTTTAATGGAAATAAATTATCATTGCAAATTTTGTCAAGAAACCAGTTACTAAAATTCAATCTCTTGACATAATCTTGAGGTAATAAATTCTGAACTTTTTGAAGATGGTAACGATTAATTTTATACGAAAAGACTCGTCGATTAGGCACTCTTCTATTTGGAAATCGGCATACTCCTGCACCGCTTCTAAAGCATTACCGTTACAGAAACCATACACAAAAATCATATCAGCGTATTCAACATTAGAATATGTATGCGGCATTGTGGCTGATGCTATTCATACAAAAATATCTGAGTAACTGACTGGAGACTGATTTAGGAATTATAATCCTAGAAGGAAGCCAAAATGTAAACAAATAAAAGAATGTAAAGGATAACATTAAGTGTTTACATATCTCACTGCCTAGCCTGACGAACTTTGAAAAGTGATAATCGCTACCTGTAACATTTTGGTTTTGTTTCTTTTTTTGCGATTTAAGCAAAAATGAGCAAATCTCTAAAGGACTTTTTGTCTTAGTTTTTCAGTCCCCTATAAGTTCCTGAAGTTTTGCCATTTAAGTTCGGGACACCCTGTATATGCCAATATACCAATAATATTACTCTATATTATATAGAAACATATTTTTATATTAACATACTAGTATATTTAATGAAATTAAATTTAAATAAAAACGAAATGAGTTTTTATATCATTCAATTGAATTATAAATTTCCATATATTTTTAATATGGAAAAGAAAAGAATTAGTAAACATTTTTAAAATATATTTTTATTTTATGAATTGTATTCAAATTATTTCCCTCTATTAACAACATTATTACACTAATAATATAAAACTTAGCCTACTGTACATTCGTAAAAAGTACGTAAATAACATTATTGTTAATATAAAAAATATATATACAACTTAATTTGTGGTATTAACTTCACTGAATAGTCAAATTGCAATAAAAAAGAAAAAGAAAAAATTAAAAACAAAAGGCAATTTTTAAATCACTGAACATTTGAAAATAGCAGGGCAGAGTATCAATGTGAACACTGAAAAGCAAGAGACCTGTCAAGGCTATAAGTAGAATAAGTCAGGCTACTACACAGTGTAGAGCCTGCCACACCAGAAACTTCCCCACTACTACGTACGTACTCCGCAGTCAAAGTGTTAACCCGTATGTGGGGAGGCCTTCAGTGATCTTACAATTAGTACTGTAAAAGAAGGTTAATAATATACTAAAAAATATATTTTAGACTATATTATATTTCAATCATATAATTTAAAAATGATTTATGATTTCAACAGAATGTTTCTAAATAAAAATTTTGGAAGCTGATAGACGGTAACTGTTAAAAGACATTAGGAGGCGCTTGAGGTACGCATGATGGTATAGAAGGATCAATAAAATTAGGATTAATGAATTAATTCCCACTTCTATTAGAAAACTAGTTTTAAAAGCTAAACATTCTTCTTCAGTTCTAAATCATATAAAATTGTCAACACATCAGCATATGTTACATTTGTTATATATAATGAAATTTTCAAAAATGTGACAAGAAATGAAATATTGGTACTCACCTGAGGAGATCTAACATATCTGAAATATACCTATAGTGGAAGGGGAAACCTGGGATTTTCCCTATGACTCGCTAGATTTTTCCGTTCCTATTGGAAACAAATTTAAAATGGGGCTATTGGAAATGTTTATCTAGTCAATCAGGATTGATTTTAAAAGATTATATTATTTCTAATGATTCATAAATATTTATTTTTAGGCTATTTTCTACTTGATGTATTATTTTCACTCCTGAATCTTTATTGAATTTATGGTTATTTTCATTTAGATGGATAGCGAAATTGGAATTTAGGGTCTTATCATTGTATGTTCTTATATGTTCTTTTACTCTTTGATTTACCAATTGTCTAGTTTTTCCCGTTTATTCACAATGAATATTAGAAATAATATGTCATAAATATAATAGTTATGAATCATTAGAAATAATAAAACCGTATAAAATCAATTAAGATTTTTGTTTATATGACCAGATTAACATTCTCAGTAACTCCATTTTAAATTTGTCCTCAATAGGAACGGCAAAATCCAATTAATCATAAAGGAAATCACAAAGTAAACCCCGAAAGTTTAACCTATCCTTCCCCCTTCCAAGATAGATATATTTCAGATATCTGTTTAATCTCCTCAGGTGAGTACCAATACTAATAATAATTTCTGGTAGGGAAGTATATGTTCCATTTAATCTTGAATTAGTTAGTGTTTGAATAGTAAACAAAGTTTATTGCAGTTTTTAACCTACATAATTTTAATGATTTTTTGTTTTAAACAGTAGTGTGTAGGACACACTTATACCGTATATGTTATACTGTACTTCCTTTGATTATACAGGGTGAGTACCTCTTAGTGTAAAAAAAAGCAGTACAAAAATGAAGAAACCAACAATATACATGGATAGGTAGAAATGCCTTTCCCTGTAAAAACAGACTCATCTGTCCATAAAATTCATCGTTATAAAAGTAAAAGTTATATTCTTCAATATCACCTGCATTCAGAAGCAATGGCAAAATTGGAGGTCTATGTTCATTATCATTGGGTTTTAAAACTTACATTGAAAATTTAATCAAATAAATCCTAAATAATAATAATAAATAAATGTAATAACATAAAATCCTTTGATCTGGTGTCACTTTATTGACAGTTTTCCTTTTTTTCCTATTAAACAATAAATTTTGAGTCATTAATTTGATTATATCATACGCAAGCGGGTTAAATTTGTAAGTTTTTGTGAGATTTGCATTTTTGTGGATAGTTTTTTCGAAAAACGATGAGCATTGAAGTATTATAAGACATTGTAACTTCCTTAAATAATGTTAAGATCAAGCTGTTCTTTAGGTCCCAAGTTTGTAAAATTCAAGGTTACATTCACTCTGCTCTTATAAAAAATTTAATGCTAAATCCAAAAATGTGGTCAAAATTTGAAAAAAATGTTTAAACAAAGTGAAGATATTACAGCTTTTATGGCAAAAAATGTGGTTTCCTATAAAAAGTCTTTGAATTATCATGTATCTTTAATAGATTGGAATAGAAAGGTAAAGTCTGCGGCATTTTTCTTCACTTTTGATCTAGTTTCACATTAAAAATAGTTTGGAATAGAAAAAGGAATACAAAAATTGGTCTATATAATACCAATGGCATTAAAGAAGGAAAGATGATATTCTCATATTATAAATTTATTTATGCTTAATTTTGATTATCAAAAAGTTTGTGATGGAAGATAATTGAGATTAAACATTTTCTATTTTTATTATTTTATTTTGTTTTATATATATGTAGTTAGTGTCCCCAATGTACGGTACCCCTATGGTTACATTGTACCTGCAATGTAACTATTTTGTGATTTCAGATAACAAAACTAAAAATGTAGCTCCTTAGTATAACTTTGATATTATTTCAAGCCTAATATGAAGACTGTTGATTATATACTAAATAATTAGAAGACGATATATTAATCAGTTTTTTTTTTTTTCTAAAAGTAAAAACCACTTTTTTGTTACTCTCGATCCTCCTAATGTTGTTTATTAAAAAAAATGTATTTATGCTCAAAATATTTTAATTTGAAGAATTACATACTAGTTAAATAATTATATTATTTATTCATTTCAATAATTGTCTCATATTTTACAGAAATTAAAAGGTGTTTTAAAAGAATTGAATCTTGCTTCTGAGCTCGTGACTATTATTAATCCTGGTAGATCAGGAATAAGTAAGTTTCTTTTTTTTTTCTTTTGTTTTTTTGTATGCATCCGCACCCTAATGTAATCTAAGTAAGTAGGATAGTTTGGGTGTTACTTGAGATTATTAATTAAAGCAGACTTTATCGTATTATAATGGTACGAATTAAAATAAATATAAATTTAATATGAAATGTTTAATTATATAACTAGATATGGTATAAAAAGATATATACTATGTTTGTATATGAAACATATAAGGGATGTTTTTGAATCAATTACATCTATTGATAATAATAATTAAAAAAAAAAAAAAAAAATTATATAAGCAGTGTATAAAAAATATTTCAAAACTACTTTATTATATTAAAAAAATTAAAACATAAAAAAAATAATATATCTACACATCTGAATCATCAGAATAAAATTAAAAAACCAAATCATTGACCATAGTCACTATCTTACCTCGTTCTTCATTTACGTTTACATATCAATTTTTATTTTATTTTTTTGTCCCTCCAATTTTCAGCTAATAAATTGGAAATTCAGTTTCAGAATGGTACTAGCTACGTATCGGTCAATTTTTAAACTTCATGGGGCTACACATGTCGCACCACATATTTATAGGATTGTTAATAAAAATTTGATTGAAAATAAGTAAATAATAACTCTTTACAACAGTGTATTATTGTAACCTCTCTTGATTGGTACTATCCATCTATCGGCCGATTTTCCTACTTCATTGCGCATCACATATTCATATGCTTTCGAATAATGTGGAGAAGCACCATGGTGTTAGAAAATCATATTTAACCGAACTTCAGGTGGAATATCATGATGAAGTGAGCACTATTCGATAGCAGTACAAGAATGAATAAACCAATGATACCCCACATGGATAAATAGAAATGCCTTCCGCTGTAAAAACAGACTCATCTGTCCATAAAATTCATCTCAAAAAGTTGTATTCTTCAACATCATTTGCATTCAGAAGTCAACGGCAAAATTGGAGGTCTATGTTCATTATCATTGGGTTTTAAACCTCACATTGAAAATCTAATAAAATAAATCCTAAGTAGTAATAATAAATAAATAAATGTAATAACATAAAATACTTTGATCTGTTGTCACTTTATTGACAGTTTCCCTTTATTTTCTATTAAACAATAAATTTTGTCTTTGCTTTTTATTCCAATGAAGAGTTTATTATGTTTAAAATACATATTTCCATTAAGCGATTATCATAATGTCTTATTTACACAAGTATAATAATATAGATGTAAACAATATATATTAGACTTTTTAAATTTATATCCACATGAGTTGATTAATCGATACTTTTCTTTTTCAGATCAAAATGTTGTTAAAGTTTTAAGGAAAAACAATCTTGTTAGGAGGATTGTTTATATTTCATGCAAAGGGGAACACAAAAATACGTTAAAAAATTTTGAAGACTTATGTTCCCATTCCTTTGATAAATCAGGGCCATTTTTTTTAACCGATGTCCAACCCGTAGACTTGTTTCCACTAACGGAACATTGTGAGCTTATTCTAGTTTTTCAAAGGTGAATTTTTTTTTACGATAACAATAGATGATACTTACTTAGCTCATCTCAATTTGTTTTTCTATAATTTTGTATATATCTGTCTGAAACTGTATATCTTAAGTATGTTACCAATATTGTTATTGGATTAATAAATTTATGTACTACTGCTTGTGATTTTCATTATTTTAACTATCTACCTTTTATAATTGTATCCATCTCCTTAATTATAATAAAGTTGTACCTATGGGAATTTCATTTTCAAATTTGAATACAGAGGTTGTAGACTTCATTTTTTAAAATAATGTCAAGGAGGTTCAATTATATGACTTTTAAGTCAAGCATTTTACTCTTACTATAAATTTATTTCATTTCACAGCATGCTTCAGGAAAATAAAATAACTTTCCCATCCTCGGGTAAGAACCTTAAATCAATATAATTTTATTAGTCCAGTCAATAAACATGTAGAGTGCATGAAATATGCGATAATGTTTGACTTTAGGGCTTTGTTAGGAGTAGTTAGATGGTAAACATACTAAAAGTACCCGCCCCTGGAAGGTGAACATATGGAAGGGAGGAAGCAGAAATACCATTTTTGGATTTTTTAATTATATCTTGGAAACAGTGGACACTAGAAAAATATTTTTTAAACAAAAACTAAAGCTAATTACATACAAATTGTTTCTAAACATATTAGTCATACTTCCTATGGTTTTTGAGATATAACTTATTGAAAATCGAAAAAAAAAAAAAAAAAAAAAAAAAAAAATTTAAATCATTTTTACCTCACTTTTTCTAAAAAATTTACTTAATTATGCTGTACAGAAAGAAAAAAAATTTAAACATTTATAAAATAGTCACTAATTTTTTTTCTTAACTAAGGTTGAAGAACGTTTTTTGGCTGCTTAATCACGGATTTTCTTTAGCATGATCAACTGAGGTAAACAGCATTCAGGCTATTGCTGTAGCAGTTATAGAGCGACTGAAGGCAAATACCTAAACGGGCACAATAACTGATTCTGATTTATTTTTTATTTTTCCCAAAACAGTGTTCGGATTACGAAGGTTCGGATTATCGGGTTCTTCTGTAATATAAAAATAAATTTTTGAAATAATTCACCCTATTGGCTAAAGAAAGAATAAGATGGAACATGTTTTAGGGGTTGCCTCCTTGATCATTGATGCTCATATGCTTTCTTTTTTTTTTCCGCTTACCTGTGATTCAGTTTTCTGTAGGAGATAAATTTTCAAATTAAATAGCTTAATCCTAGTGACTGTCTAATCCGTCACATTCTTCATTTTTTCCCTCTTACTTGTATGATTGTATTGTTTATTTACAAAGGAAAGTAATTTTGTATACACACAAAATGATAAAACAAAATAAAATTTTGTCATTGTATTGTATTAGATAACTAATTAAATTCTTCATTTTCATTCAGTTAAAAGATAGTAATTTCATTTGATTTTCCCTTTTTGTTTTATTGTTTATTCTGAGATTTCATGCAAATTAAAATAATAATAATTGTGAAAATAAAAATAAAAATAAATAGTTTCTAGTATTTACAAATACATTAAGGGTTTATAACAATATTTAAAATCAAATTTTAATTACAATATTGAATTATTTGAGACATTTATAGACCATGTAATTGACATAAACGCTTTTCAAGGTCTAACTTAACTATTTTTCCGAGAAACCAACTCTAGAAACACTCATCTCTTGTTTTTCCCAGGTTTGACTACGGATGCATAGTATATTGAGGACTGTCTAGTGAGCTTGAAATGAGATGTAAAAGATTAATGAACTGTTTTATTAGATTTATTTTGGGGATTTCTAGACGTTCTCACATATCTCGCAGGTATTCTGAAATTGGGTGGCTTTATTGGGCCGTCAATACTTCCTAGGTGCACTCATATTTCAATCCTAGAAAACTAAAAAACCCATATTCATGACCTCCTTACCCTGCGCTCCACCATCCACCTCTTAAATACTTGAACCCAACCCTTCAACCTGTACACTCATACGCATCGAACTGCACCCTTTGAAAAATCCTTTATTATCCGCACTTCCTATTTATGGAATTCATTGCCCTTATCAATTCGAAAAAGCTCCACTCTTACTTCCTTTAAATATCATATATTTCCTTACCTACTGGATCTTCAATCTTTCTAGCAAATGTAAAACATGAATATTTATGTAATACACATTATAATAGTATACATAAGATATATCCTTTTACAAGATTTCTCATTTATTTTGTAACTCATAATTTAATTATTAATTAATTTTTATTATTGTTTATTATAATTAATTATCACAGCCAGGTGATTGTTCTATGTATTGTACTCATTCGTTGTTCTTAGTGGACAAGTTGTCCCAAAATAAAGTTCATTTTCTTCTTCTTCTTTAGAAAAATTGAACAAGATCGGTCAAATCTAGGTTAAAAATGTTTACTTGAGGTACGCATGATGGTGTAGAAGGATCAATCCTAATTAAAAATGTTTATTTCGTATGAGGAGAAACTAAGTCTAAAGGAGCTCACTCATTAGAAACTATCTGCAAGTGATAGTGTAATTTAGGATAACGAAAGTTAGGCTCTTAACTGCTCCTATTCTCCTAATATCAAAATATCAAACTATGCGTAATGTCCTTGCGTTCCCCAAAAATTTATCGCTTTTGACGAATTAGGTTAGGTAAAATATGATCCATGTTAAAAAAGAAATAATAGTTTTGTTCCATTACCTGAATGCTGATGTACCCTTGCCATTTCATCTATTATACTTTGAAACTTTTCTGTTGAATCATTAGCTGTGATAGTGATTTAACTTTTAAGAAGAATCAGAAAAAGAGTTAATTTGAGTGAAAGTGGAGAAAAGATAAAAGAAAAATTGCTGAGTATACAGTTACAGTCTGAACACTAGCTGATGGCATCTGGCTGGCGAGAGGAAGGAGACAAACGTTGCTAAAGCTCCTTAACCCTCACACGGGTCCACCTTGTCTTTTCTGAGATCTTTCTCTAAATTATTTTATATTTTTTGGGGTTTTATTTTTATTAAATATGTTTTTATAATTTTAACTACAGCTTAGCCATTTTAAGGATCGTGGTTAGCATTATTTTACCTTTATTTCATAAAACTAAATTTTAAATATTTTTGTCTTATCTAATTTTTTTTTCTTAATTTTCATTTAATGTAATTTTTAATTTGTTTATTAGCAATACAATATGTATACAGAAGGTCTTATAGCCAGAGAACATTTTATTTTTTTCTATTCATAATTGTTATACTTAAGGGACATAGTGCTATAATAGCTTCTTTTTTTTTTATTCTATCCTAAGTAAAAAATAAAATAATTGTCTCAATGAATTTTTATTTTATTTTATTTATTTGTTATTATTTTTTTTTTAAAAATAAGATGTGGAAATACTGTCATAATTATTTATTTTGGCACGCATAAAACCATTTTGTGAGCTTGCTATGTGAGCACCTTATGATTTGATGTGCTGCTTTCCCCTGACACTTTATAACTAACTTAAAATTTAAACATAAAAAGCAAAAACTTAATGTGACCTGTTTGAGAGGCAGAACTGTAATGAACTTTTTAAGGTGGTTGGCCAAGCCTCCCTCCCTCCACTTTTCCCCAAATGACAGCGCTCAGATTATAATTAAAATGGGAATAAAATGTAGATTTTTTTTTAATCCTTAAACTACTGTTTTTTTCTCTTCAATGAAAATTTCTATATAAATAAATATACTGTTTCTACAGACACGGGTTTGCTGTAGAAAAATATTATAGCAAGCTTGCCTGTAGACACAGGGCATTAGTGCAATTATTTTTTACGAGTTTATATTCCTGTGTGGACAAACTGTTATCAATGCCTGCATAAGAGAATGCTTACTTATTTAGAAATATTTTAACATTTTTTTTTCTATTCAATTGAGGTACACATGATATAGAAGAATTGATTCCTAATCTTTTTGTTATCTTTTGCCGTTCGTGCTGGAAAACCTACATACTGGTGAATGTGGATTGATATTAATGGGGCAATAAGGGTGATTCTCAAACAACGGGCAATTTTCGTGTCCTCATGATATATGCTCCAAATAAATAATAAAAACGTATGTTTGCAAGCATATATGCTTAGTAATGCATTCCTTTTTATGAAAAAACGTCTTGCATCTAATCAAAAATGCATCCAACTATAGAAATTTTGGCACATTTATTTAACTTTATAAAGAAATGTCTGGGTATATCATGACAAAAAAGAAGAGACCAAGCTTCAGTGTTGAGAAGGGTGTACTACAAGAAGATCCATTATCCCCACTTTTGTTTGTTCTTGTACTGGAGATGGTATTCTGGCCAGACAGTATCCTTTGCAGATAGAGGAGCAAAGGAAGTTCAGAGGAGAATAGCATTGGTCGGAACAAGTTTTGGTCCCTCAAACATATTATGAAAATTAATTTAAATATGGAGCTTTAAAGACAGGACTTTGATAGTTGCATTAGCCCAGCGGTTACATATGGATGCCAAGCGTGGTCACTTACAAAAGCACAAGAGAGGAAGTTCCAGATGTGGCAGAACAACATCGAAAGATGCGTTATGAAGGTGAGGAAAAGCGATAGGATGAGATCGAGAAAGAAACAGGACTCACAGACACACTCAGGCGGATAAGATTGAGCGAGTGGTTATGGGGTGGGCATTTTCTTCAGTCTGAAGGAAATAGATGGTCAAAAATTGTCACTGATCGGATGCCATATGACCTTAAAAGAAGAAAAGGGTGCCCAAAGAAAAGGCAGAGCGATATGTTCAAGCTGCTGGGAGGACCCCTCTGGTGGAGAGCTGCTAGAGACAGGGGCTTTTGGAAGAAGAAGTGGACCGAACTCAGCTCCCAACAGGGCCAGTCACCCTGGGAAGTGCTGACTATTGCTCCCAAAAGGGAAGGCCTATGCATGAAAGGAATAAAAGAAAGAAAAGATATATGATTTATATTTATAAAACAAAAAGTCAATATTTCTATTTTTATATTTCTTCTTTTCTCCTATTTATATATTGAATATTTATTTGTTGAATCATGTATAAAATTTCTTTTGCTATTTCATTTCATTTCATTTAACTAAAGTGCCAATTGGTAATTACCATGGTTTACCTGATATTCAATATTCACTATATGAATTAGTTCTTCAAAACCTTACTACCAATGATCAAACTAAATAAAATATCACTTTTGTAATGTAGAAGGATGAAATTTAATTAAACGAGTATAGTATTGTATATATCTGGCCTAAATTCATATTGAGACTACTTAGTAAATTGTCCATAAATATATTGTAATTGCCATGGATGAAAGTTAAAAACAGTACATCGTGAAAGTTCAGTCAGAGGGAAAGCTCATCCTAACAGTGTTTGATGAGTGGCAGACCTGCTAGTATGATAACCAACTTCTTCAAGATGGCAGCCTTCAGTAACAGTTGTCTTTTCAACGTGAAAGGGTGGTATGCATACCTTTTAAAATGTAATTACCATTGATGCTTTTATCTTAGGTTTAGTTTAATCATATTCATATTATCTCATCACATAAAGTATGAAATCTTTATCGATAATATATTGGTTGTTTTATTAGGAGATTAGCGATCATCGAGATAAATGACTTTGAATCATGAAATGTCATTACCACAGCAGGTAACTTAAAATTACCATGAGTTTTGAAAATTCTGCAGTAATTTTGTTATCCCTTGATAACACTGTTCTGCATCAGAATACTCCCTCCAACAAAAATGTTGTTTTCTTATGTTTTGAACTGTGCTGAACACGAATCCGAAGTCAGAAAATCTCAATCAGGCACTATTTTTTGTCAAATTTGTGTTTTAGGAAAAATGAGGTATTTTTAGACATTTCGAGTATTTTTTTTATCATTGAAAGGTTTAAAAAGAAATTAAAAAACCTATTTAATCTTGAAACTTTTTTGGTCTTTCACCAAAAAAAGTGTTATAAAAATAGATGAAAAAAAAGTGCTATTTCAGTTTTTTGTTTTTTTTAAACCTCCAATCTTCAAAAAATAGTGCTTGGAAGAATTGCTTCTACTATTGATTTGAATTCAGCTCACTTGTAAATATAAAAGTCACAAAAAATGTTCTTGGGAGTGAAAAAAAACAAAAAAAAAAACGATATTTCAGGTTTTCAAAAATGTCTAATTTCTCAAAAATGGTGCTAGATCCAATTTTTTTGCCTTCAGATTCGAAATCAGCACACATACAAGTATAAAAATTAGGAACAATTTCTCAAAGGAGGGAATTTTTTTTAGCAGAACTGTGTAATTACTACTGATTTTGACTCTATAAATCAGTTTTGATTTCTGCAAAATACGTTTTTGGCACTTCGATCATCAAAGTGACCATCAAGAATGTTTTCATGAATTTTTGGATGATTTTTTTTTTTTTTTATTTCTCCACCTGAAAGTTGCCCTTAGTTTGAGAATCACTCATATTTATTGGCAGTTGAGAATAGCTGTGCAGTTAAAGTGTTAAACCAGACAAAAAAATTCCTGTTCCATCTTTCTTCTATCATGTTTTACCGTATTAGTTTTAAGTGAAATATATGCCTTAACGTTAGGATTATTTATCATCGAATCATTCTTTTAAAATTATATTTTTCATTGCATATTGTAATGAAACTGATCAATGGTGTTTGTGAGGTGAAATATGTAAAATAATGCTTGTGTTTGTTTATTGTGTTATTTTCAAAATTACATTTTACAATATTATAGTGCAGAACTAATGGTCAAAATACAATTTCATTTTATTTTGTATTTTGTTATTTGATATCATTACATTATATATATCATACATAAATATAACCTGAATGTACATAAATATATATAACAGAGGGATCTTTTACAAATAAATAGATATGAATCTTAAAACTAAGTGCGGTAGCTGATACTGAATTTTACATGTACTTCTAAAACTCATTATTTACATAATAAGACATTTACATTTGTTAATTATTTTAACCAAAATGTACAATGAATTAATTTATTTTAAATTAACTTTTCTACTCTGTTTATTTATAAATTATTATTTAATAATTTTTTCTATTTTAAAATGCCTAATGCTACGTTTGAAAAACATCTAGAATCTTCTCAGGGACAAACATTATCACAAGCATCTATCCTAGGGTAAAACATTTTAAGGCCACTGTGTTTTAATTTTATATTTTTAATTATTTAGAGATTTATTTTTATCATTAAAAAAAATTAATTTGTAACAATTGCAATAATTGAATTAATATAAAATTCTCTTAGAGAATATGTATTATTATTTTCAGTGTTCCCTCCATTTATAATTCATTTTTTAAAAAGTATAACTCAAAAAATATAGTGTTATTTGTAACAAATATTTCATTATTGGATTAATATTCTATACGAAATAGATACATTTATCCAGATGGGTGGTAGTCAAAAATAATTTGTCACATATAAAACATATTCAAACATATAAAAATATTTTTATTTATTTAGAATTTGATGATGTTTTCAGTTACATAACTCTTTTATTTTTTTTTGGTTTTTTAATTTTTTTTTTTATAATTAAGTTGATATATTTCATATACAATATACTTGTATTGATTTATAGAAATAACAATTTTAATTTGATAGTTATTATGGGCTGTTATGAAAATACACAAATTTTTGTCATGGAAAATCAAAAGCTCGCAGTAAAACAACTATGATTAAATAATTAGATTTAGTAAATAATTTAATGTTGATTAGTATTAATCTGGCGACTATGATTGTTACATTTCAAGAACTATAGAAGCAAAATATATACACTTAATACGCCATAGCAATCATAACCCAGGCTAAGAATCATAATGATAAAAGGAAGCCATTTTGAATTACTTAAAGTAAAAAGGCAGTTGACTAATAATATAATTTAGTAATTATTAATCGGAAAACATAATAATATGCGTGTATCACGTTATAATAGAAAAAAAAAAGAATCAAGAAAAACTACTATTTAAATACAACTTATAATAATAAACAAGTATTTAAATATTTAAATGGGTTAACAATTATAAAATACATAAATGAAATAACATCATACAAACTACCTCTTGGGAATAGTGTATTTTATACCCGAATCAGCTAACTTGTGTTCTGGTAGGCTTAAAGCGCTAACTATACCAAATAAAATACAATCTTTATTTTCCTCATACAAAACATTTCTATTCCTTTAAAACACTTATTAAGCTGAAGCAATGGTATAATAAAAAGGAAACGTAAGAAATAATAGACAGAAATAAATACCTACAATTAAAGGACCTTAAGAAATTAAAGAATAGAATAATAGATAGAAGAGAAAAAAATTTAGGAAGGGGAAGACATAGCAAGTGATTAGAAGCTAAACTGGGCAGTTTCGACGGTCTTTACATTAGTTTCTGCTTGGCGCATTCTGTGCACAGAATATCCTCAGCGTCAGTGATAAAACCTCGTCCGACTAGGGATGATCTGCAAGAAGCGCAGATGAAGCAGTCATTATGCCAGTGTCGATCTTCGAAAGAAATGAATCGTGTTCCACCGATACCTATAAGATAAAAATATATTATTAGTTTTTTAAAATTTATAATTTTTTTATCAGAAAATATTTGTATTTATTTCATTTGAAAATTGATTATAATGTATGACTAATGTCAATGGTGACTGAGCATATTGGGGTATCAACTCTGCATTCTCGATTCGCCAGAAAAGATTCATAATCTTTAAGATAATCCACCATCCTTTTTACTTTAGTTGGAGTAAACAACAGATCTAAACCCAATAAATAATATCAATAAAGAAATATGTACTGATGGATTACAATATGCCAAATGGTTAGGCGCCAGAATTAGCAATGTGCTGAAATACACTTGAACTAAGGTTAACATGTAACCATTTCACTATTCTGAAAATATACAGTATAGATACAGTAGGCTATAGAAATTTCAAGATGAACAAGACCGTGATCTTGTCACATTATTACAAATTCATATTATCAAAAAAAAATAATAATAAAATAAAAAATAAAATAAATGAACAAATAATTATAAAAATTGGGTATAAAGAGGAAGCACGGATGATTTTGAAGGATGAAGTTCGATGCGCAAGGGTGTACGGGTTGATAGGTTGGGTTCTAGTATTTAAGAGGGGGATAGAGGAGCATAGAGTTGGGAGGTCATGAATATGGGTGGGTTTTTAAATTTTTCACCTTACGTTTTATCATTCATAAAAATAAAATAAATCTTTATTATTGATCAATAGTTTAAAAAAAAATTTCACCTAACAAAAAATTAAAAATTAGAGGGCTCAAAAATGTTTTATACTCCTTAATAACATATTATTCAACTTTAAATAAACTGGTATATTTTAAGACAATTATGGTGTCTTTTAGAAAAATATATATATATATATATATATATATATATAATCAATATTTTATATAATTATATACTTTTCTTAATTTTTATTGGTTCTACATCCTTACATACTTCATCTTAAAAGTTTTAATTGAAAAATAAAAATACCAGTAATAGGTTTGCAGCATGCTGTGCATCTTTTAGCGAACAGTTCTCCAAAGCAATCTGCACAATATGGCTTCTCGTCTCTAGATGTAAAGCGCTGCCCAGCGAGGGATGTGTTACAGTTAGTGCATGTAAAGCATTCTCTGTGCCATGGCTCGTTCTTGTATGTTACACCACCGCTAGTAATGATCTGAAATCATGAGAATACATTTGTAAAATTTAAATTAAAAAAAAATAAAAATGCTCAAAATAAATAAACAAAATTATAGATTTTTTTTTAAGGCAGGCTAACAAGTTCTTTTATCACTATTTTAATTTATCATTTTATAATCACAATATAACGCCCTCGCATTCCCCAAATACCTGTCGCTTTTAACCAACTAGGTCACCAGTAAAACATGTCCCACGTTAAAATATTTCATGGTTTTTGACAATGAGATACATCAAAATAAATGTTTAAAATTTTAATAACAAAGGCAAATCATTCTTCTAATATAATATTAGGTTTCAAGTACATGATGTCGATAAATTTGTTTCGATTTTTTTTTAATATAATAAGCAGAAAATGTAATAACTTTATTAGTATGTACTGATAAAAAACTTTACATTGTCATTCTTAAAATAAGAACAAATGCAGAGTTAAATTACCTTATTGCACTTAACGCAGCGAGTAGCGAATTTTTCTTCATAGCAAGTTGCACAATAAATTTCCTGTTCTCTAGGAATGAAGCTCTTAGTTCCAATCGCTGTCTTGCAAACACAGCAGCAGAAGCATTGTTCATGCCATTGTCTAGTCTTGTATTCCATCTTCTTTGTGCCTAAAACAAAATAAAATGTTCATTGTTTTTTTCTACATAGTAATGGGAGTATATATTGGCAAATTATAGTTCTAAATTATTTTATTTGTCACATCACATGGTAAATAATCTTAAATCATTTTGAGTTTCAATCCTTCCTCTGTTCAATCCATTCAATTACTTAGCTGTGGATGCAAGTTATGAACTGTCTTTTCATACAGAGAACATTAAAGTAGATTGTAAAATTGTAACTAAACATTTAAAAAGTTATTTTAAATATGTATATATAAAATTAGATTAAATGTGTAGAAATTAGTTATGTTTAGATAATTTTAAATGAAATGTAGTTTTAATTGGTTTTAAATTAAAAGCCAGTTTATAAGTAGGAAAAATATTAATAACATATTGCATATATATTTCAAAAGTGACACAACTCAAAAATCTGTATATTTGATTTATCATCATGTTTAAGTTAAATACTCTTCTATGAAATGTCAAAAATGTATTGAATCAACTTTAAATCTCACTTCCATTTAGGATTAAAAAATAATTCAGGTGCATTTTCAATATTTCAAAGAACATTGTGAGAACTTGTATTATTTTAATGCAGGTTTTTGGATTGCGGAACATTTGAAATACATGTGCGATATATATTAATAAAACAATATGTATTAAATAAAAAAAAAAATATTGAGCTAAATAAAAATTGGATATTATATCAGTATAAATATATTTTAAAAACGTTAATTAGATATTAAAACAATATTTTACTGATTAAAAATGGAAACATTTTTTTTATATATATAAATATTTATTCAAGAAAATTCTAAAGGTAATTTAAAAAAAAAAAAAAAAAAAAAAAAAAAAAAAAAAAGTGAAAACTAAAATGTATGAAGAGAATAATTTAAGAGTTGGTCAGATTACTTAGGCATTGATTTGGTTAATGCCATCATGAATTCAACCTAACCTAACTTATCTAGGACTGTTAAAAAACAGTCAGTATTTCTGTTTTATTTTCTATCCTAGCTGAAATCTATATTTGTATTAGATTTTATTGATGATATAAGTCTACAATTAAGCCTGGCTCCTAGATCCCGTAATCAACAATAAAAAATATTAAAACTGAAACTAAAATTCTTGTAACAAAATAATTGGAATGTGTGAAAATGGAGGTAATTCCGAATAGAAGCGCCAAATACAGAACCATGTTTAAAGATAAGGGTCACGCAAACAACCTATCTCTAGCTACACCTGCCGTCCTGATATTGGTTGCAAAATTACTTAAGTTGTGTCATGATTCTCGTTCAAAGCGTGATGGATTAGCATTTGCGATTCTGCACGCTATTCGAGAAATAAACATCAGATATTGGTTTTGTTATCTAAGAGTACTTTGAGCTCGGCCATTAAAGAACTATGTTTTACAGACAATAGTTAGAAATAAAAGTGTTTAAATTAAAAACAAGAGTAACGGTAAAGTATTTAAAAAAAAAAAAAAGTGTAACGGAATTGGCGAGATGGTTGCTAGGCAACCGTAGACTCGTCTAGATCTTTTAGCTTCTCGTTGCTATGCAACTGGTTTTTAATATAACAGCCATTAAAGTGTGAAACTTCGAACGTAGGTTGAGTAGTGTGTGAATTGATCAAGCAGTTGTTCTAGTTAGTTCTAGTGTTGGTTGGTCTGTTCTATCAGAACGGAGCCTAATTGTTATCCTGGAATATATCTTTGTTAATAAACCTTGTATAAAATACCCCTGTTGTTACAATATTATATTGAAGATGAAAAATTATTCTATAAATAAATCTGGTATATATGTAGATATCATTTGAACATTAATTTTTCTTCAGATTAGACCTACATGAAATAATTTCGCTAAAGGGCGCTTGTGTACGCAAGCCCGCAACAGTTTTAGGCTGTGCGTTCCAGCATTTGGTAGGGATTAAAATTTGTTTTTGAGGCATCTAGCATTATTTTTGTTGAAAATGAAATAATCATCGTTTAAGAAAATTATTTTTTCTTTGGAATCAAACTATATCAAAATGCATTAACTTTTTTTATAATCATCAGATCTGGAATTTATTAAGATAAATATTTTTAGAAAGCATTAGTCTGTTTTGTGGAGCAGGTATGTATTTTATAATTTTACTTAACAGTAGTTCTCATTGTCAAGCTCTTAAGTATTTCACTTATTTTTCCAATAATAAAGTCTTCTGATGTTTGATTTCTTTTCTTACATTAAAAAAACAAAACAAATTAATACATATAATCTATGCACCAAAGTGCTCAGGTTTTGAAATGTCTGTGTTTAACATTAAAAATTAGTTAAAAAAAAAAAAAAAAAAAAAAAATACATTACAAGTAGAAAATCCTTCATCAATCCTGATTTTATTTATCTTTTTACACCACTACGCGTACCTTAAGTGAAAATAATAAACGGTTTTCTGTACGCAAAACGTGTTGTATAATTTTAAAACTTCATTTTGAAGGTCTACTCGGTGCGAAAAGTGCATATTCGAAGATAAACGGCGACATTAATGGGCGATGCAGTTATATAGGGACACTAATGGCAAGGTTTGACTAACAAAATGATGGAGCCGTCAATTGGGGCCAGTATGGCGAAAATAGCTGAATCCCCCCAGCTTTAGCCTCAATTGACACCTACATAACTTTCTTCTTTGTCGCCTCCCTTGTTTAGAAATGAGGGCAAGCTCTTAATTTCACTCTAATAAAATTCGCAATGAGATAATGGATGCCTCTTTGGATATATGTAGCTCCTCGGATCATTTCTATGTTTGTAGTTGAGGCATTTGTTATTTTAAATCTATCAGCTGATTGAAAAATTCGGAGCACGTGGCGCTTTGACGTTATTTGTGGTAATTCATTTATCTATATAGAATAGAATAGAAAGAAAAATTTATTTTGGGACAGAGTTCCTTCAGAATAACATTACATAATAAAAAGTAAATTCATACCTGGCCAAAAGATTTTTTACAATCTAATATAATAAGTACAAGAAAATACAGATTTACATTATAACAACAAACAAAAAAAAAAAAAAATAAAATAAGGTATAGGTTGTATTACAAAACATAGTGAACGATAAATCATATCTGTAGAGAGGCTGAGGGAACGGAAAAATGAAATTTCCGTATGTTTTTAAAACATTTTATACGAAAATGAAAAAATTAGAATAAAAAAAATTGTAAATTCAGGTTAATTTGTTGTTTGACTGAAATTTATTTTGGGGGTAAACATATGACTAGGGACCGTCAGTCCGGAGAGAGGGAATTCCAGAAAATAGAGGATAAAGCAATAAGGGAACTTTGGAATGCAGTAGTTCTGTAGAATGAAGTATAGAGATCGGAAATACGGGATTATTATATAATATTTAAACTTGTCAAATTTTCTCAATTTTAGTAAAGAATATCTATATTTTTTAAAATTTTTAATTTTACATCCATACAAGACTAAAACGACAAGAAACTGCTCACCTTTCTCGACTATCCTACAATTACTGGACAAACATTCAAAGCTTCCAATTAATTAAAAACGATTTATTAACATGACAGTGATTGGAACTATTTGGAAATACGGAATCGAAATTTGGGGTTCTAATAAACTACCCAATTCATTACGCATCAGTTACAACTTAAAATCCTTCGAAAAATTATGTACGTTCCTCATTATGTCACAAATAAATACTACCAAAATGATCTAAATGCAACTGATTTAGCTCAAACCAGATACCTATCCTTCCACTCTAACCCATTAGTCTCCCAACTAGTTTCTTATACTATTTCCGACACAGAAGTTTTTGAAATGGATCGTCCAGAGACCTTCTAATATTGGACATTCATTGAAGTGCTACCAGTAAGTAGCAACATTCCAATATTTTTTTTACTAATTGATTTATTGTACTACAGTAAAGTAGTAAATATAAAATAAATAAAATAATTTTACATCCACATCTATCAATAATAAGTGGTTGCGATTACAATATAGTATAAATGCCACATCATCATCTAATTTGAATTTTTTTTTTAATTTTTATCCATTTATTGAAATTTACAACTGTACAAAATATATACATCAAGTAAAAGTGTTGATAACGATTACAATAAGATATCAAAATTTGAAAAGAACTACTTATCAGTAGCAATTCAATAAAAATTCTACACTAGAAGCTCTCTAGGCCATCTTCTTTTCAGACGCCTCGGAATATTATCAGGAATGGAGTGGGAAGCAAGTTGAGAGAGTAGAGCATTTAAGTGGTTATGGAGCTTACCATGAAATGATAAGATATCTGGTTTGGGCTAACTCAGCAACATATGGAACATTAAGATCTTTATGGATAAGTTTATTGGTGTAAGTAGCATTGAGGATTTTTCGTAAGATTTTTGAATAGTAAGGATTGGATACGAGATGAACTGGAATTTGAACTTAAATATCATAGGAGATCCCGTAACCAACTCCTTTTCAGCCTTCAGACATTTTCAGGCGTTTTTCGTGACCGTGTTTATAAAATCAATATTCTAAATTCTGAATGTGATCCTGTACCGTGGGTATGTGTAGGTCTGTAAATAATGTTCTCTTAGTGACGTACCAAGGTGATCTAGTGATGAGTCAATACCTTTGGTTAGAATGTTTGTATTTTATTAATGTGTATCTTATTAGCCGTTTCGGAAATTTGTGAGGCGGTGGACCATAATGTTTTTTATTCGAGTGATTTAATATCCACTTAAAGAATTCAAAAGTATAAGTAATTACATAAACGGCATTGGTGTGGCAGTATTTTTTTTTTAATTTCCATTCATTTATATTACAAGTACACTTAAAAAAATAAATTTTGTTTTCATTTTTTTTTTTCGTGAATATACTTGTAATCGTATGTAATGTAATCGATTCAACAACCAATGGAATTTGTAATAAAAATTTACACGAGGGACCATTATACGTATTTTTTTTATTAAAACGATCTACTGACATAATCTAATAAAAAAAATCTAGAGAGCACTGACAATAAGTACTATCTTCACCAACTATATCGTGCAATTTTTTTTTTTTCAAATATTAATTCTGATCAGAGTAAATCACTAGCTATGGTCACCTGACCAGTTATGGGCAGGCTGATAAAATTTTCGTAATAATAAGAGTCTAATCCATTTATTTGTGATATCACCAGGGGGAAATATTTCTGAAAAGGGTTTAAGATACATTTACTTATGAAACCCTCACTCCTATCCCTTTTTTCCAGTAGCGATTAAAAAATAGTATCCTGAAATATCTCTTTTTTTTTCTAGTAAGATCGTTTTTAAAAGCGAGGAATCTTTAAGTCTCTTAAGTGACCAATATTAATTAATATATTGGGTTGTTTCACATGAAATGTCCGTTTTCAAGGTAAAGGGATTTTAGTAAAAATGCAATATGAAAACAATATAATTTTATTCGAAGTATTTACCTTCTTTTTCTACACATTTTTCCCAACGTGACAACAACGTTTTTATCCCGGATTTGAAAAACTCTGAGCTTTGAAGTGAAACAAAATCTGAAAACGCACTTTTGATTTCAGCATCATTTGCAAAAATATTTCCTCTGCAGAAGTTGTCTAAATTCCTGAAAAGGTGATAATCTGTTGGAGACAAGTCGGGAGAATATGGTGGGTGCGGAAGAACTTCGTACCCCAGCTCTTTCAATTTATGCATGGTAAGTTTTGAAACGTGGGGTCTAGCGTTGTCGTGTAGGAGTATAGGGCCCTTAGGGCCCCGATTTACCAATCCAGGTTGTTTTTTTCAATAATTTTTCGTGCATTTGGCCAATTTCATTGCAGTAGGTTGTAGAGGTAATGGTCTCACCTCTAGGCAAAAAGGAATAATGTATGATTCCAGCCATGTACCACCATACTGTAACCATAAATTTTTTCGGGTGCAAATTTGGTTTTGGCATTTGTCCTGGGCTTTCGTCGATGTCTAACCACTGCCCTGACCGACGCTGATTGTCATAAGCAATCCAGCTGCCGAACGGCCTAGTTTAAACTCATAAAAAAATATTACACGAAAATCGCGTGTTTCCATGTTCATATTTGAAGGTATACTAAACAGTGTGTAATTGATTGGGAAGCTAATGTTTATAAAAGAAAAGTAGAGGATTAGTAACTGCTTGATTATGATATGTGAACTTTGGAAGTAAACAACAGAGACTCGCAAAATCCTCTATGTATTTCAAATACTATAAAATCGGACATTTCATGTGAAACAACCCAATAGTAATATTTTGTATTTCGCGGATGGCTAGTTCTGTTAATAGAAAACTGGAAATACAGAAAGAAGATAATTTACAAAAAAATACATTCCGATTTATTTTAATTCATTACTTTTAGCGAGGATGATTATCATATTGTATGCCTCAACGATCATACTGTAAAAAATCAACGAGAAGTGCTGCTATAAATTACACTCTGATAAATAGTTGTTTAAATTAATTTTTAACTGTCATTTCATTATGGTTTTCTAAACTAATAAGTAACTACAAAGTTTCGAATGAGTGCATCGAGTGATTGATTAAATATATATTTTACTTTTTTGTTAGACCGCGTTGTATTGGCATTTAGATTATTTTCATAGTTCTAGATGTTCATTAATTAATACTCGTTTTTATTAAATTATTAAAAACATTTGTTTAAAGATTATTTTGCGATATGAACACAACTAGTCTTGGCTATGACTGTAACTTGTATTTTTAGCATTTTGTAAAAAATTATTTGAAAGGATGCTTAAGCGTATTCGTCGATTTTATTGTATACTTTTGAGAATCTAAGTATAATGAACCAAATACGTCGTTAAAAAACTGTGTCAACGAAATTCCCTTTTAAATCGACAAGTTCCTTCAACTATTCGACCATAACTCATTGCCAGTTATGGGGGTTAAAGATTATTCCAATCGACCTAAAAACATCTGCTTCTTTCCGAATCATTTGATGGCTATGGTCTTATTCATTTTTTAGCTAAAGCTTTTTCAGTTTTTTTTTTTTTTTTTTTTTTTTTTTTTTTTTTTTTTTTTTTTTTTTTTTTTTTTTTTTTTTTTAATGGAAAATGGAATAAGGTTTAGTCAAAGAACACGCTGTAAAGAGAATTGTTCGTATAAATAAAAACATATATTTCTATTAATTCAAACGTTTTAAAAGGAAATGCATAAATTTGTTTGTATTATCTGTTTATAATTTAGATATGATTTTCTGAAAGTACTACGAATCGGTAAAAAGATGGAATATGGATTGAGATATGTTCCTTACGGTCACAGCGAAAGTTTTACAGTTTTTTAACCGCTGTTCCGCTATGTAATATTTTCTAGTTCAGGACCGACGTTTCCAATATCTATTTCTTTCTGATATCAATCATATGTGTTACAGATCTTCACTTATTTATGTTTTTTATCGATGTGATAATTACCTTATTTATACCAGGACTATTTATAGGTCACGGCTTCGCCCGCTCTCATAAATAAAGAACTTAGATTATTTTAGCAATTAATTGAATGTCATTTGTTTATCGATAAAAATCTTGTATTGAAGTATGGAACTAACATTATTTCTTCAATGATATTTTTACTCATGGCAGTAATTTTTAACACGGTTAAAATTGCATTGATAAGGAGTTTGAAGAGTACGTAAAAGCATGATTGAATATAAAATTTGGCAGAAATAATTTTATCGATCTATCTGGTTGGATTTTAATTTCTAACCATAAAAGTATATAACTGTTTAGCAAACCTCATTTCTGGCACTCAAGACAATACATTTTAATTAATGTTATTATTATAGTAAAGTTTATTATTGCTAAACCTCCCTGGAAGTATGAAAATGTTAAAATTTGGTTTATTTGTTTATTTCGTTTAACGTCACTTTATGCTGCTATGGCTAATCGGACGATGCTACGGTGGGAGTCCTAAATTTTGCCTATCCAGGTATAATTAAAATTTGGTACAGTTGAGTTTAACTGTTTTACCATTGCAAACTCTGTTGCAGAATGGCCACATATCTGTCGATTTTTAAACTGCACTGGGATCCACGTGTCGCTTCATATATTTATAGCTTTTATAATAACAATTGAATTGAAAAAAAGTAAATTTTATCGTAAATTTCTAGCTCTATATAACCTTATATAACCTTATATAAGCTTTGTAACCTCTCTCGAATAGTGCTCGCCACCATTAGGTCGATTATCAAACTTCACTGCGCACCACATATTTATCGCTTTTTTATGGCAATATAATTGATCTTTAAATTGTATCATTGCTTAACCCTCCTTGAATTATGGAGATGATGTGGTTAAAATGTGGTTCAGTAGGTTTCGCGGTTTGTGATCACAAACGAAAAATGTCTTGTCCTTTTATATAATAGTATACATATTATTAGCCAGAACATGTTAACTTATATAACTCATTTATGGTTTAGGTTTTAAGTTTATAATGATATTCCACTAATCCCTGTTGAACAGATCCGCTACCTAGGACTCCTCTTGGACAAACGTCTAACTTGGAATCCACATATAAGACTAAAACGACAAGAAACTGCCCGTCGTTACAGACTACTTCAACATTTACTAGACAAACGTTCAAAGCTCCCAATTAATTACAAAAGACTCATTTACATGACTGTGGTTAGACCTATTTGGACGTGCGGAGTTGAGCTTTGGGGCTCTACTAAACCATCCAATTCATCTCGTATCCAATCCTTACAATCCAAAATCCTTCGAAAAATCCACAATGCTCCTTACTATGTGACCAATAAACTTATCCATAAAGATCTTTATGTTCCATATGTTTCTGATTTTGCCCAAACCAGATACCTATCCTTCCATATTAAGCTCCATAACCACTCCAATCCATTAGTCTCCCACCTTGCTTCCATCCCTGATAATCCTCCAAGCTTTTGAAAAGAAGATGGCCTAGAGACCTTTTAGTGTAGATTTTATTGAAGTGCTACTAGTGAGTAGTTCTTCACAAGTTATTTACATGCCATTGTATTCACTGTCAACACATTTACTTGTATATTATTTTGTACAGTTGTAAATATCAATAAATAAAAAAAAAAAAAAAAAAAAAAGTTTTAAGTTTCAGAAGAATAAAATAAACAGGAACATCATTGTGACGTAATAGGGATATTTAAAATGGCATTTCATACAAAAAACAAAACACGATATTTCAGTATATTGATGTTTGTAGTCATTTATAAGTTATAAATCAATATTCAGAGCTCAAAACATTTTCCTTATCTTACGGTACCCCATCTCTACACTATTAAGTATTAGCCTTATTTTGCAATTGGCATGCTCGTTTGATTTAACAAAATGTTGAAATGAATTTTTTTAATGCATCTTTTGAATGCATTCTGTAATCAATTGATACAAATTAAGTTATTCCACGCAGTAGGCATCGGAGAATGTCCGATATAAGCCATAAAATGTGTCGAACAAGTTATAAATCTCAAAACAATTTGAAAAAAACATAAAATAATCTCTCAATAAAGAGACCTCTCAATAGGAGATAGAGATTTAATAATATCTGTTAGTTACTCACTGCTATTTTAGCCTTATCTCTCTCTTGACCTTCAGATCCCATCGTTCGACCAACTTATTTATCATAAATTTTTATTGCTCATTTTGATTATTTTAATGGTTGTAAGATAAATCTATAGATTTCTTATTAGTTTTATTTCATTAATACAAGATAAACATCCTTGGATTATAAATACAAACTGGGGCGGAATTGTGCCTAAGAATTATTCCATGTGGCAACAATGTCATTAAAATTATAACCCCTATTAAAAAAATAATAATAATAATAAATAAATATAAAAATATACAATAAATATATATAATAGAAATTCGACTACAATTTAAAATATTAAACACGATACGTCGAAAAGATAGATCACAAAAAGAAATCCTTCCCTTTTAGAATACTTGAAGGACGCGTAAGCGTTTAAAAGAGGTTTAAGAACAGATGACGTAAGGCATTAACTTTAGTATGTTTTAATAAATAAATTTAATTTTAAAGAATTTGTTTACGATTTCATTTTGTTTATTTGTTTATTTACTGATATTTACAAATGAGTAAAGTATATACAACTAAAAAGAAACGTAAGTATATCATATGAGATTCGGCATAGAAAACATAAATTTACACATTTTTTTAGAATGGGCAGATCACAGAAAAATATTGTATCTGTGTGATCGATTTTTAACATGGAAGATGTGTTACGGGTGACCTAATTGGCTTAAAGTGATACGTTTTTGGGAAACGTGAGGGCGTAACGTTAGTTTGATAATTTAATATTAGGAGAGTAGGAGCAGTTAAGAGCTCAACTCTCGTTATATTAAATAACACAAGCTCACTAATGAGTTAGCTCCTTTTGACTCTGTTTCTCCAAATACGAAATAATTTTTATTTATTTTTTATTCTTTTTTTTTTTTAAATAATAATTTATTGAAATTTACAACTGTACAATATTTATACATCAAGTAAATGTGCTGTTACCTATTACAATAACGTGACAAAACTTGTAAAGAACTACTTATCAGTAGCACTTTATTAAAAATTCTACACTAGAATGTCTCTAGGCCATCTTCTTTTCAGACGTCTCGGAGGATTATCGGGAATAGAGAGGGAAGCAAGTTGGGAGACTAGTGGATTGGAGCTTACTATGCAAGGATGCATATCTGGTTTGGGCTAAATCTGCAACATATGGAACATTAAGATCTTTATGGATAAGTTTATTGGTGACAAACTAAGGTGCATCGAGGATTTTTCGAAGGATTTTGGATTGTAAGGATTGGATACGAGATGAATTGGATGGTTTAGTCGAGCCCCAAAGCTCAACTCCGTACGTACGTCCAGATAGGTCTAATCACAGTCATGTATATTAGTCTTTTGTAATTAATTGGGAGTTTTGAACGTTTGTCTAGTAAATGTTGAAGTAGTCTGTAACGACGAGTAACGATGAGCAGCTTCTTTTCGTTT
Source organism: Euschistus heros (assembly GCA_003667255.2). Classification (NCBI taxonomy): domain Eukaryota; kingdom Metazoa; phylum Arthropoda; class Insecta; order Hemiptera; family Pentatomidae; genus Euschistus; species Euschistus heros. The sequence goes on from RCWM02000355.1 coordinate 422,605, forward strand.
TAATCTTAAAAAAAAAAATTAAAACTGAATTTGACTATTCTTGCTCGAACCCTCTCGGCTGTCACGTGTAAAAAATTACTCTCCTTTGGAAATAAACAGGAAAGTGAAAAAAAATAAAATAAAATAAAGAACATATAAGGGCATAGACGGTCAACAGAATTTAACAATTAAAATTTATCTCCCACAGAAATCGCACATAAGCGAAAAAAAAAATAAAAAAATTGAAAAGTCCGTGAGATTGCCGATTGCTATGTGCTTTTTAGCACCTTTTATGACAAATACAAAATGTGCTTTGATGCATACGTTTAATTATTTTGTAGGCTAAAATTACAAAAGTGTTTAGTAAAAACCTGATCCAAGCTGAATTTGCGTAATCGGGTTTTTACATTAGAAGCGGGATTTCATTTTAAAAGGAAAAAAAAAAAAAAAAAAAAAAAAAAAACCTAAATCGAAAAAATGCACATAATGGAATAGGAACCTACCAACGATATGACTATTATTGACGGTCAAATGGGCAACCCCTAAAATTGTTACATGTTATTCTTTCTGTAACTGACAGGCTTAAGGTATATATATATATATATATTTATTTATTCTGTCAGGAAAATCTGCGATTTTAAGGCTTCAAAAATTAAAGATATTGAGAATCTGTTATAATACCGAAATATTAGAAACATATTCAAAGCGAGGCCGTCAGAGAGACCGTCTGACAAGAGGATACAGTCATATTCGCACCAATACATATTCCTAAATGTTATAAAATATTTTTTTAAATTTGAAATGGTGAGACAAATTTCATTTTTTTATTTCATACGATAAAGATTAACAACGGTTTGTTATTAATCAACTTGAACTGTGAGCCTTCCGGTGATTTACTTTTCGATAGGCAATTAAATATGTCTTTTGCGATTTATCGATAACAATCACTAATAAGAACAAAACAAAATCACACAATACAAAATCTAATGAGGGGAGAAGAGTGAGAGGGGATTCTAATAATACGCTGGAAAAATGATTATCGAAATGAAAGAGGATAAATAGATATTTTTTTTTGTTGTCTCTTCATTTTAATAATAAACTCATATCTAATGGGTTGTATAAAAAAAAATGACCGTTTCATAAACAAATATTTGTATTATTATTTCTTTGATATAAAATACAATTAATACTCAAAGTATAGTCCATTGTTATCTATCGTCATCACCCATCTGCTAGCCCATTGCTCGATGCCACGCTTATACCATTCCTTTGGATGACTGTCAAAGAACTCTTGGACCATGGATCGAAACAAGTAGTAATCCAAAGGTGCGAGGTTTGGACTATATGTTGAATAAGGCAGGAGTTCAAACCCATGAAGTTCTGTAAACTTTTCTGCTGATTGTTGAGGAGTAAATTCGTGAGGGACCAGTCTACAGGTCTTTTTCACCTTCCCCATGGAGAGAGAGATGGCGACTAACAGTATCTTTCGACACCCACACTCCCTGGCAAGTTCGCGAGTACTTGTGGACGGATTTGACTCAACATCTTCCTTCAGAACCTCATCAATATCCATTAATGGCCGCCCGGAGCACTTCTTCCTTTCCAACGTCGTATCTCCACTTCTAAATTTTTCAAACCAACGCCGCGCAGTGCGCTCTTCAAGGACACTTTCCTCTTCATATTTAATAATTTCACGAATTGCTTCAGTGGCTTTGAAAATTTTTTCCCAGTAATGACTTAAAATTACGAGAATTTCATAGCACACTGTCATGTTTCTTCTTTGAAATAAATAACTGAACTGAGACTTTTTTTGAAGAAGTCCAGTGTTAGTAAACAAGCTTAGAGAATGCTCTAAAGGGATTATTAGTATTGGTAAATAATAAATAGCATTAAGATATTTACAGACTTTTTAACTCTGGAATTTGATAAAACGGTCATTTTTTTTTTATACGCCCTATTATAAAGTAAAAGTCAACAATTGACACCAATGTTTTGAAGTCACTATGTACACAGAATCATCAATGGAAAAACAAAACAAAAAACAAAAAACAAATGCAGAGGTTGACATTTCTAAAACAGACTGATCGCTAGGTCACAATGGACTTGTAGGGCTATCTGACTCAGTCAGCTGGCACTTTGTCTACAAAAAGCTGGTTGCCCAATGACGTTGGGTAATGGTAAAGGTGTCATGGAAAAAGTAAAAACAGAAGAAATAAATATTATAATAATATATATCAATTAAAATTATAATCAGGAATAGAATTAGCCTACCCAAAAATAAATAATAACATAATATATACTATTATATAAACGGACAAGCCATTTTTCGTTTGTGATCACTAACCGCGAAATCTACTAAACCAATCTACCAAATTTTAACCACATCATCTTTATAGTTCAAAAAAGGTTTAGCAATAAGAAAATTTAAAGATTTTCAATTATATGGCCATAAAAAAGCGATAAATATGTGTTGTGCAGTGAAGTTTGATAATCGACCGATAGGTGGCGAGCAATATTCCAGAAAGGTTACAAAGGTACGGTGTTATATAGAGCTAGAAATATGATAAAACTAGCTGAAAGTACCCTGCTCCGCTACGGTTTACTATCATTAGGATGAAGGACAACTTAAATTAGGAAAAGTTAAGCTTAACGTTGATAATTATTATTACTTAATTATTATTACAGCTTTTCTTATGGCATACTTTAAGTGAATATAGTCTCAACTACTCAACTTTTTTGATTTTTTCGAATAAATTTTAGTCTTTCTGTTTCTATTTTTGCGTACATATCAAGCATAAATTGGTTGAGGAGATTACGAAATTAAAGTAAATAAGGTTCTTCACCTCCTCGCTCCACTAACATTTAGGCTTAGAAATCAGCTGCAGACACAGTTTTCTTAAGTGGTGTTTGGGTCTCGCTGAGGGATGTTAATACTTTACCCATCTTCTCCATGGCAGAACATGAGACTATACTGAAGAGAATCATACACTTGATAGAACTCGCTGATTCTTATCAGTTTTTTGTCCCTACATCGAACTGGCCTTACATGTCATCACCAGAGAACATAAGTCTTTTAACCTCCTCTTTAACATAAGTCTTTTAATAGCTTCTAGTCACGGAACAACTCAAACTTGTGAGGGTCCACCTCTGCAGCCACCATGAGTTCACAGAAAGTACCATATTATAAGGTTTCGACATCGATCGTGTTTTTGTTTGTTTACAACTATAAGGAACTTAATTTGTGGTCAAAGTGTGCGGCTTAAACATCTAACCTATTTTTTAACATAGCTTATCTCCAAATACCATATGACAATTAATATTTTATTATTCACCCAATTAAAATTGTAATCGCATTTTTCGCGAATTAGCCGCGACGCAGGCTGATTTTTTTAAATTCCTTTCTTAGCGAGCACCTACGGCCCTAGAGGAAGCTACATATCGAATTTCATTCCAATCCGTTCGGTAGTTTCTGAGATTTCTTGTTAAATGAGTGAGTGGTATTTGACAAATATATAGTAGATTTACCTATTTTTAATTCAATTGTTATTAAAAAAAAAACTTTAAATATATGGAACATGTGGATCCCAGCGCAGTTTAAAAATCGTGGCCATTCTGCAACTGAGTTTGCATTGGTAAAACTATAAAACCCAATTGTACCAAATTTTAATTACATCTTCATAGTTTTTGAAAGGTTTATAATAATAAATTTTACTATAATAGTAAATAAAATGCATAGTCTTGGTTGCCAGAAACGAGGTTTGCCTAAAGTGTAACATACTTTTATGGTTAGAAACTAAAATCCAACCAGATGGATCGATAAAATTATTTCTGCCAAATTGGATGTCTAATAATGCTTTTACGAACTCTTCAAACACCTAATCAATGCAATTTTAACCAGGTTAAACATTACTGCAATGTGTGATAATATTGACAAAATAGTGCTAAATTCCATACTTCAATACTTTTTATCGAAAAACAAATGAAATTCAATTATTAGTTAAAAAAATCTATTTTTATTTATGAGAGCGGGCGAAGCAGCGACGGGGTATGCTAGCCTTCTAAAAAAGTACAAAATAATGCCTCTAATGGACATATTTTTCGCCAATATCATCCAACGGCGCAGTTTGAGCGACGCGGGATCGATATGCAAATTCTCAAAGATAATCGAAATATTATAAATCTTTCACAGCCAAACAAGGATTGCCCACACATTTCGGGGCAACTCGTAACCCATATACATGTAATGAGGGCCATTTGACCATATGCAGTATGGATTTTTTTAACAACGTTCATTCCAAGGATAAATTAGCATCGGATCCAGTCCAATGTCAACCACAAAAACTGCATCTCTTGATCGGTTGCCATAGCTGGGCAGAAGAGGAGGGGAGGAATGGAATAATATGGTAAGATGTAGTTATAAGTTTAAATGAATTTATATTTTGGACTAAAAAAAATTTCGGAATATCTTTCTCGTGGAGTGTTTTGAGAGGAAATGAAGGGATCATTGTTTAGTGATGAACACATGTGTCATCAGCGTATGTGGTGAGGACATTGGTAGGATAAGTTGGGTTTTTATTTTATTAAAATTTTTTATTGAAAAAATTATTGGAGTCTGCAAATGCTAGTTATTTTTTAATCCACTTCATGACCATTAAAAACAATCTCAAAATGCATAACTCCTTCGAAGTTCCACCAAACACAAAGAAAGACTAAATTCTCAAACCGATCCAAACAAATTCTAACTGTGGAAATATTTCTATGGAAAATTGACTCTCCCATTCTAGGGAACAAATTTTTTCTGCCACTACATTTGCGGTGCGTTCTTTTTTCCAGTAATGTCTCAAAAGACAGGGAATTATTATTTTCTCTATTTTCTTTCTCCTTTTCTTTCTTCATCTACATTTCTTGGATGTGCGTTTTAGAAATATTTTTAAATCCAACAAATTTTAAAAATAACCCATAAAGCTAACTCAAGTCAGAAGGAATTAAAGGATTAGTTAAAATTGACATAAATAGCAAGAGCAAAAGCATTCTTAAATGTTTAATTATGAGAGCTGCAAATGAGGTTTGTGTCCATGTACACACTTTAATACAAAAACTTCTATAAAAACCCAGTACAGTAGTAAATTAAATTTTTTTTTTTTAATATGCTTTTATTAACTTCACCTGTGTGTAACGGAATCTTGCATCGTAATTTTCACCAATTTCCAGCTATCTGATTATCTTGAAAATTTGCACACGTGTCAAGGACCAATGACAATACAATAATTGAACAACTTTTTTTTTTTTTTTTTTTTTTTTTTTTTTTTTTTTTTTTTTTTTTTTTTTTTTTTTTTTTTTTTTTTTTTTTTTTTTTTTTTTTTTAATTAATGGCATTGGAATTATCCATACAGCCAATTGCCAATTATTATGCTATCTACTCCACCTTGCAGAAGGTGGAGGAGTAGGTTTTATGATTTGGTATGGTCCAGATGGGCCCTGAGAATAAAATATCAAAAATGTGCCTAAATTTGATAAGGGGAAAGTTTTTGGGAGGCCAAAAAACGCAACATTTTTACAGATTTTTGCAAAAAAACATGTACAAAAATGCTTTAAAGCGAAAAATATGTTATTTGCAAAATTAAAGTTTATTAAATTGTGCGTCTAAAAACATCTCTTAGGAGTATAGCCACAATCGATGATCAAAAATCGACCAACTTTCTCAAAAAGTTAGTTTTGGTCATGTTTAAGAGTCTATAACACAAAAATGGCTAGTCCAATCAAAAGATGTTATATACTAATATTTGTAGATCATTAGATTTTGTCTAAGATAGGTTCAGTTCGGTTTGCTATGAGAGCGTGTTTTTTTAAACTATAATTTATTTTCAAATATATTATGCTATAAAACAAAAGACATCTTCTTTAGTTTCCATAGTAACATCAGTATAAAAGAAAGAACTTTCGACTGTTTAGAGACCGTTTGTGCTTTAATGAAGCAGTGACTCAGAGGCTTCCTTCCATCGTCCCGAGCTAAATTGACCATAAACCTTAACTGCTACTGCGCATTGTTAGTTCTCGGCAAGCTGCAGATAAAAAAAAAAACTTAGGTGAAATTGATATAGATAGGTCAAGATATATGAAGCAAAGGTACAGAATGCTTCATACAGAATAAATTCCGAGCAAGAAAAGTCTGTAAACCTAAACAGTTGTTAGCCTCTGTAATATGTTGTACAAAGAAGCTATTTCGTAACATATTGTAATACTTTTATTCTCACTGTAATTATTGAGTTTTCCAGAAAATAATAGATATGAATGATTTTAAAATCTATTTTATTATATTAAAATGAAAATGGCTAGTCATTTTTCGTTTGTGATCAATAATCAAGAAAAATACTGAACCAATCTCTAACAAATTTTACCACATCATAGTTTCAGGAAGGTTTATTAAAGGCAAAATCTATTGTTTTTCAATTAATTTGATATTTAAAAAGGGATATCATGTGGATAACAGCTAAGTTATATGTAGCTAACGCCATTCTATATTAGAGATTATTAAATTACTACGTTGTAGGGAGCTTGAAATTGATAATAAAATTTGCTTATATTCAATTAGATTATTAACAAAAATTTAAATAAACGGTACGATATTTGGATTCCAGTGAAGTTTGAAAATCGTTCGATTGGTGCTTAGAGTTTACAATGGTAAAACTACTACCAACAGAACCTATCTTTAACAAATTTCAGATACGAATCGTTTTCATAGTTCTAGCAAGGATTAGAAAAAATAAAATTTACAATAATAAAAAATTAATGTACATTCTTGAGCGGTAGAAATGTTTGCCAAACTGTCATATACTTTTATGGTTAGAAATTAAAATCCAACCAGATGGAATCAATAAAATTATTTTTAGGAGTGATGAATTAATTGCCACTTCTATTGAGATTATTTTATGAGAAAACTAGTTTCGAATGCTAAACCTTCATCTTCAGTTCGGAGAACTGAAGATGAAGGTTTAGCATTCGAAACTAGTTTTCTCATAAAATAATCTCAATAGAAGTGGCAATTAATTCATCAATCCTAATTGTATTGATCCTTCTATACCATCATACGTACCTCAAGTAAAATTATTTTTGCCTTATATAAATTATTAGTAAATCAAAATATCGATCCTCTGTTTTCTGATATTGTGTGTAAAAATCTGATTCACGCGCGTTTAGTTTTTCGTCCATCATTTATTATTCCCAAGAGTTTCCTTAATAGTCTCTGTCAATCTGGAATACGAACTCATAGATTAAAATTATCATTTGATTGTCTAATTATGCTTTTACGTATTTTTCATCAACCTAATCAGTGCAATTTTAATCCCGTTACAAATTTCTGCTATGCGTGAAAATATCATTGAATATATAATTCTCAATCGCATACTTCAATGCTAAAGAGTTAAAAAATAAAAACAAAAAAAAAATTGTTTAGGAGAAAAATAATTAATATTGACATCCATACAAAAAAAAACAAAAAACTTTTAAATAACATCCGAATACTCCATTTACTAGACAAGCGTTCAAAGCTCCCAATAAATTACAAAATGCTTATTTACATGGCAATAATTAGACCAATTTGGACACACGGAGTAGAGCTTTAGGGCTCCACTAAACGTTCCATTTCATTCCGTATCGGATTCTTTTCAATCCTTCGTAAAACCAGATATCCTATCCTTTCATAGCAAACTCCACAACCATTCAAATCCATTAGTATCACAACTTCCTTCTCATTCCATTCCAGATAACCTTCCGAGGCGCCTGAAAAGAAGATGCCTCTGGACCTTCTAATATAGTACTTCATTATATAGAACCTAGAGCTAAGTGCTACCAATGGGTAGATGCTTTATAAACAAATGACGTGTTATTTTTACTATCATCATATTTACTTGATATATTATATTTTCATATTGTATATACAGTTGTAAGTATAAATAAATAGCTTAAAAAATTAAAAAATAATAATGTGAAAAAACATTTTCTTGGCTATATCAATTTTTCACTTTAATCTACTTTTTTTAATATTAATTACATAAGACTCATATACAAGACTGTGTTTAGACCTATTTGGACGTACGGAGTTGAGCGTATCCAAAATTCTTCGAAAAATGCTAAATCCTAAATGCTCCTTTCTTCAACACAAGAAACTTATGCACAAAGATCTTAATGTTCCTTACGTTTCTGACTTAGCTCAAACCAGCTATCTATCCTTTCATAGTAAACTCCATACCCACTCGCATCCACTAGTCTCCCAATTTGCCTCACACTCAATTCCCTATAATCCTCTATATTTTCCAGACAACCCAATAATTTAATCACTCATAATTAGAAGACACAAGGGTTCCACTTATGTTGAGAACGATGTCATGGCTTAAAGCAGATCTTCAGCTCAATGACTTGGAGAAACATTAGACGATAGCAAACAATAGTAATTGGCAAGGAGGGTCCTAGTGAATTAGAGTCGGGATTTTGAGCCATGATGTCATTTTGAGATCGGATAGGCCGTGATTGCTACGGAAGCTTGTTAGCGACGTAGGAGGGCAAGGTCGCTTTTGGAAAGTTGGTCCGGCCCACGGTGGATCGAGAAAATGATTTAATGGCGTCTGTCCTTAAATAGATTTTAATTATGTAAGGAGAATTAACAGTATGTTTGTTAAATATTTAACTCGAACAAATAACTAAGATAGAAAAAAAGGTATAACCGATGAATACATAATTTTATACCATTTTTTCCTAATTGCCGTTGAAATGGCACGAACCAGATACCTATCCTTCCATGATGGGCTCCATACGAAAGTAAAATGATAAATATAAGATGAGTAGTAATAGTGATAGTAAATATGAAAGGAAAATAGTGAAATTAGAAAATTGTAAGTTGTGGTACGCGTGATGGTATAGAAGCATCAATAAAATAAGAAACTGATAAATTATTTGCTGATAAACCCTAACATAAATTTTCAGAAAATTCGAGCAGAAAAAAATAAATAACTAAAAAAAAGTGAAGAATAGTGAATATGAGTTGAAATGTCAAATTAACGGTAAATTCTAGTAAAGGAACTACCCATTATTAGTTTGAAATAAAAACTCGATCTACTAACAAAACAAAAATTATTTCAAACTACTAACAAAATTTATTTTAATGTTGAAATAATTTAAAAAAAATAATCGTCAGTTTCAGATTAAAAAAAAAAAAAAGTTTTTTTTTTTTTTTTTTTTTTAATTTCCATTCTTCAAAGTATAATGAAAATAATTTAAAAAAAACAACTTATAATGTTGTTAACCTGCCAATGAGATCAAATAAAAATAGCAAGGTGTCAATGCTAGACTATTATCAGATAAGACAATGGCTCTAAGAATAAAGAGGTATACGACCGAGAGACTTTAAATAAACGAATAACAACTCCATTGAAAAGGCGGAGAGCCGCTCATCTAAACAAGACTTAACTAGATTTTTTTATATATAATATATATATTATATATATATATATATATATATATATATATATATATATATATATATATATATATATATATATAAATTCACAAATTAAAATAAAGTATAGGTTTTATTCAATTAAAAATAAATATACAGTATTACAGCTTAAAAAAAAAAAATATTAAATTATTCAAATTTTGAGATGAATGTCTTTGGGCTGTAACATGTAACTATTTGACAAGCCCTAGTTCTTTTGGTATAGCTCAAATCAAAACTTTGCCAACAGTTTTCTTATCATAAATATAATGGAGAATACTTTTTGTTATATAACATTTGTATCTAGCAACTACCGTTTCGGAGCTATATTGGTTTAAATAAAAAAAGCCACGTATGCCTAATTTGTTTAATTGTTGAAATTTTTGACACCCTATAACTCTTTTGGTGTTGCTCAGATTGAAACTTTGCCAACAGTTTTCTTATCATAAATTTAATGGAAAATATTGTTTGTTATATAACATTTGTATCTAGGAGCTATGTTGGTTTGAATGGAAAAAGTCTCATTTGAAACCCATATCTTCTCTCAACTTTGTTTATTTCAAATAATCATTGATTGCAAATTTAATTTAATTATTAATTTAAGTAATTTGATCCTTTTAATTCTAAAATGTAAATTGTAAAAAGTAGTAGACTATAAATCCATGATATTTATAACCCATGATCTATTGTTTTTCCAAATCAGGGAGAAATTGGGTCTTTTTTTTTTTTTTTTTTTTTTTTTTTTTTTTTTTTGCCATTATGTGAAGTTATCATCTGTCTGATCCGTCTAATTTTACAAAATGGATACGAAGGATTAATAAAGGATTCATAATTAACTAATGGACGTGGAGATGGAACTAGGACGATGGCACCATTTCGCCAATTACTCAACCACGCGACCCTTAGACATTTTTAATTATTGAGAATCTTTCAAATCATTCAATTAATAATAAAATACTTGACATGACAATGCTTTAACGGTAGATTAAAACCAGCCACATTACTAAAAAAAAAAACTACATATCTTTAATGGTTCGGTGCTTTGCAAGTATCATAGTTTAAATTTATAGCATTTTTAATGTAGTTACTTTTTTTCAGAGATAAAAAAAATAAATAAATAAAAAATTCTGCCAAAACTTTGAAACCCTACGTAAGAGCTCCAAAATAGATAATTAAGATATACAGAAAATTATGAAAAATAAAAAAAAGTAACATTTAAAGAAAAATTTAAATTGTAATAAGTGTGATTAAGAAAGAAAAAAATTATATCGGCAAGTAATGTTTTTTATTGTTTTCTTTAATTTATTTTTTTTAATATCTTTGCAGTGCTACCGATAGGTAGTTTCTCTATAAGTCAATATATTAATGATTCAGAAAATTTACTGGGTTCCTTTATTTTTTTTATACATACAATAATAAATTCCAAAGTTAGAATGATTTTTTTTTTTTAATTTGTACTATTTCAGATTATAAAGGTTTTTACATAAACATACAACCATACTGTCTTATTTCTTTTAAAAAACGACTTCTCTTGGTTAGTATCATTTCCTAATTTTGAATATTTTTGGTCATTCGAGTGGAGGGGGGAGGGGAATCAGTTCAATTTTTATTCTTTATCTTATTTTATTATTTTGTTTTTTTATTTTATTTAAGTTATTTATTTACTTTGTATTTTCAACATAATATTTCGAGGTTATTTAGTCATGAAAATTTTATGAATATGGCTCCTAACTACGCAGATACATACGTAGGAATACGTAGATCTGTACGTAGCGTTTCGTTTAACACGTAATGACAGGAGTCTGTTATCAGTCTTAAGAATTTGCATAGTAATATTTGTATTTTTTTAATACACTCGCAACTTGATCAAATCTCTATCAACCGAGTCATGTATTTTTAGATTTCATTTTGTTACATTTTTTTTTTTTTTTTTTTTTTACAAAATGCCGAACAAGATAGGTATTTGTATCAAGTATTACTAAGGGAATGCTGGAGGAAGGGGAGGAAGGTCTACTAGGAAACTAATTATCATTAACAATTTCTCATGAATAAGGATTATTTGCTTTGGAGAAGGCACTTCAGTATATCGAAGGCAGAATCGATCCAAATTTGTTCGATTTATTGTTTTTTGTATAATGGAAAGATCCTTTGCGGCAGACAATAAATAGAATGTCGGTACTTAAACAAAAGAAAGTTAGTGAATTTTTCAAGCCATAATTTTTTCGATTTTCGTGTGTAATAATGATAATTATTATTAACATACTATATGTTTTTTTAGAGATATGTGTAACGCCAATTTTTCAACATTTTTTTTTCTTATGTATTCGCTGAACGTTTTTCAGGTAAACATGATTAATCGAGCCTATTTCGGACCAACCACGCCGATTAATCGAGTCTTCAGTGTATGTGTTTTACACCCCTTATCAAATCGATTTTTCTTCATTTTGATTTCTTCCCCTCCCCCTCCCCCTCTTTATCATCTAGATTATCATGATCAACTAGTCCACACATATTAAGACATTTAAGCAGTATTGCTGATTTGTGAATATGCTATTATCATATGTTTAAATGTTCGGGAATTCAAATCATCTCGCATCCAATCTTTACAATCCAAAATCCTTCGAAAAATCCTCAATGCTCCTTACTTTGTCACCAATAAACTTAATCCATAAAGATCTTAATGTTCCATATGTTGCTGATTTAGCATAAACCAGATATCTATCTTTTCATATTAAGCTCCATGATCATTCAAACGCTTTAATTTCTAAACTTGCTTTCCACACAATTCCCGATAATCCTCCGAGGCGTCTGAAAAGAAGATGGCCCAGAGACCTCCTAGTGTAGAATTTTTATTGAATTGCTAGTGATGAGTAGTTCTTTTCAAGTTTTGACATGTTATTTTAATAGTTATGAAAACATTTACTTGATGTATATATTTTGTTCTGTTGTAAATTTCAATAAATTGATATATACATCTATTAAAAAAAAAAAGTTTGCGATTGAATAGATTGAAATCTTTATATGACAATGTTTCTTTACATGTTAATACAAGTATAAATAAAAATAAAAATGTTTTGATTAATTGTGTTAATCGCATGTCACACATGACGGACAGAAAGCAAGTTTGTTATCTGATGTCAGAATTGAAATATGGGACTGTCTGGTGTGGTAGGTAATGGGCCTAAGAGAGAGAGAGATAGAGGGAGAGAGAGTGAGGTGACTGGACGAGATAAGGGCCATATTGAATGGACATATAAGAGAGATAATTCTGACTCAGAGCGGTGTCAAGGTCCGCTCCCCAGCACCCACCAATTAGCTGCCACTGCATCCTTGATTAGTAGCGGAGCAGTTCGCCAGCTCAAACAGCGATTAAGGAGGTTTATGAATGCTCGATCGTGAAGGCCGTGGTAGTATAATTCGCATTAATTGCTGTTTTATACCGATTCTTCAATTTTATACCTCCAAATTAGAGTCACGTATACTAAAGTAATAAAAATACTACAGTAATATAAAAAAACATTTTTTCTTGAATCATCATAAACATCATAAATATTTAAAATACTTGTAAATGTCAAACGTACCGTATCACATTCACAGATGTTAGCACTGGTAGTTATTAGGGTATAGGAATCTTCAGTGTCCAGTATACAGTACTAGCGTTTGCCGACAATATGGTTGTACTGGGAAATAACTGCCGTAATTTGCAGTTTAACCTAAGGATCCTCCAAGCTGAACTGGAGATAATAAATATGGAAATAAATATCTCCAAAACAAAATTTATGAGGATCGGGAGAAGAAGAGACCGTGGGGACCGAATCGTTAGGCTGGCAGGAAACCGCCCGGAGCAGGTGACGGATATTAAATACCTGGGAGCCCATCTCAACGAGTATGGAAGGGTAGATGGGGACATTAAGGAAAGAATAAAGACAGCTGGAAGATGCTTTTAATTCCCTCAAGACGAGCATCCTAGACAAGAATGAAGTCTCAAAGGCAACAAAGAAGGTGGTCTTCAAGAATACTTTCCTCCCTATTCTAACTTATGCAAGCGAGTCTTGGATCCTCACTTGCAAACATAAAAGCCAAATCCAAGCCATGGAAATGCGCTATTTAAGAAAAATAGAGGAGAAAACAAGAAGATATCGAAGAGAATCAGATACCTTTCCTTTCATAATAAACTCACTCCTCATTCAAATCTACTTGTTGCACAACTTGCTTCCCATTCCATTCCTGGCATTCTTGAAAAGAAGATGGCTTCGGGATCTTCTTCTTTTGTAAATATTTCATTAGAGTACTACTAATGGGTAGTTCCTCTACAAGTTTCAGCATGTTATTATTTTTCATCATAAACCACTTATTTAGAAAATGTATTTGTAATAATACAAAGGTCTATTAATAACTGTCTCTGCTTTACCCTACACGATTGACATCGCCGAGCATTACAACTAGTGGAATGTTGTTCAGAAGGGTACTAATGAGGGCCGAATCGTTGAGTAAAACCAGTAAAATTATTTATGCATATAAGAAAAATAATTTTAAATAAGGACAAAACGTCAGAGAGTGATAACATCCATAAAGGAAAGGGGTGATGCCGCCATGCAGTATCAAAGGCCTTAGGCTCCTTTAGGGAAGGGTGTCAAGGCCCACCTCCTTCCTCATTAATAATGACATAATTGCGGAATTTGTCTTGATTATAGATTCGCTTATCGTTTCCGATACGTGGCAGCTCCATAATTTAACCAAAGAGAGCATATTCAAATCACCTCGACCTAGGTAGCTTTACAGGAAAGGATTTGTCACTGGAATTCAAGTCATGCTAAAAATTTTGATTTATGTGTAATCAAAAATGCGCATATGAATCGCGAGGAAGCTATATGTATTTTTCAAAATTTATCGAAATTAAAAAAATTAAAACTATCGAAAGCTAACTATAGAAATAATATTATATTGTAATAAACAGGGGGTTTCTGAACACGAGATTTATTGACAAAGTAATATGACAGAAAACAATTACGTAAACACAGAATAGAATAAATAACACTGGAACTAACTAGAACACATATACACTATTTTATTTCTACACACACAACACGACTTTTTGTACGAAGTTTTACACTGTACTAACAAACATAACCTCAAAATATAACCAACTAATATCATTCCCATTTGTTATTACTCTGTCCATGGCAACCAGTAAATACTCCTTAGCAACGTGGGTAGTTATCCTTATTACGTTAAAATATAATTTATGTTTTAATATTTATCCATTTTTTAAGAATAAGACTAAAATGACGCTCAAGACTACGATGGCACTAAACGTAAGGCAGATCAGAGGTGAACTTTACCATTACAATCTTTTTCTTCGCACGAAGCACGAGTTTTCGTGATGGGATCGTTCACATCACCATGCAAGGGATACCGTTAAGATGCAGGTGATGGAAAATTTTATCTTAGATTATAATTTAGTTAAGAACTCTTTATGTTTAGAATTACATACATAAAAATGTCTACTCTAAAATAAATAAAAAAATATTATATGTGTACTTATATTTAAGAATAAAGTTCGTCATACAAACCTAGGTATATGTATGAAGGTGATTTTTATCTATCATATCGATTCATTTATAATTATTACTTTTCAATTTTTTTTTTTAATTTTAATTTAAAATTATTTTATTTTGCACAATCTGTACTCCAAGTAGTGCAGAAGGACGAGTAATCTATCCTAAAGGTTACCAACCTATTCTAGCCATCTCAACAAGGTGAAGATTATTATTAATTCAATTCCCAATAAGTGAGGTATACTTTAAATAACTATTATTTATTGCCCTTAGTTGTGGCAGATTGTAATTTTGATCAAAATGATAGTTGAGAAAAAATTGAGGCATGTAAATGGAAAAGGCTGAGAGTGCCAAAAATAAAATAAAAACATTTTTAATTGGAAAATGAATAAGTTCCATCGCCAATGTAATGGAAACAGTGGTACGTATCACTGTTTCCATTACATTAACGGTGGAACTTATTCATTTTCCCATTAATTTTTTTTTAAATTTTATTTTTGGCACTTACGGCCTTTTCCATTTACATGCCTCAATTACATAAACATTTTTCAAACAGCACTTATTTTAATGTATAGAAGATTAATTCTAAACAACCAATTTGGATATAATATCTAATTATTCAATTTCGTACCTGGCTTCAATATTCAATATTACATAGAGCTTAAAAAGCTGTCGGAATTATTATATGTTATTTGAATTCTCAATTACTTTTTTTAATATTTCATAACTGCTTAAAACCAAAAAATTATAAAATAAAATAGAATTCATACTAGTCATGTAACATCCATAAAGGGCCCACTGTCAATATGAAAATATCTACTAATAGGAGAAAAATTCAAACGAATGGATTTTTTCATTTTCTCGGCTGAAAGTTTCATTTTCTATGCCACTTTATACTTTAACCTGGGCATATAAAACGTATTAGGATTACTGGAAATATTAACTAAAGAAAAGAAAACAGTATTAAAAAAAACAAAAAACAAAACAAAAAAACAACGAAGTTTTAAATGAATATTATTTATTACAATTTTGGATTAGTTTGGGCATCTCCTTCATCAATTTATTCAAAATCACATTAGATCTATACCCCATCGAATGTAAGAGGAAATGGACGCTAGTTATATAATTTAAAGTTTCTTAAATTTAAAATTCCTTTGTAACATTTTTAAATACTGCTTGATTTTACTTGATTAAAATCAAAACGTATCATCCTAATACGTTTCATGCCCTGTTTATAGAATATGGGGTCGTAATCACCTAAAAAAAGATGAAACTTTAAAACAAAAAATCAGTTGGGTGGAATTTTTTGCCTATCGGTGTAAATGATAGCTTTGTACACTAGGGTGGAATTTTTTGCCTATCGGTGTAAATGATAGCTTTGTACACTATTCATAATTAAAATTTTAAAGTTTATACTATAGTAGTGATAGCAAAGTTTTAAAGATTATTTTTAGTAAAATCAGGGAAGAAAATCCTTTCAATATTTCGACAATGACGAAGCAAATTTTTACCCAATTGCAAACATAAAATTATTAAAAGGTTATTTTAAATCTGATTGGTTTATGGAACAAGTGAATCGCTGGCAGCCATATTGGGTAAAAGGAAAGAACGAAGCCCCCACCCCCTTGGAGCTCTATCGGTTTTTAGTAACATCGCCTCGACATTCCATAAAAGGCAACAAGTCTCCACAGCCTCAGGCCTGTGTCTCAGTTATTTAAGTTCCAGTCAGCTCCTGTCACTATTAAAACTGTATCAGAGTCGTTGGAGAATTGGCATTAAAGGCATTTCACATAGTCCAAGCAGCATAAGATATCCAAGGTGATGTCGAATCAATATATCAATGAATGTTTAACATTCGAAACTAGTATTCCCATAAAAAAATTCCAATAGAAGTGGTAATTAACTTATCAATCCTAATAGTAATTTTAACCTGGTTAAAAATTGATTCGTGGTTTGAAGATTAAGTAAAAACATAATTAGACATCCAATTTTTAATTTTAATCTATGAGATCGTAATCCAGATGGGCAGAGGTGATTAAGGAAACTTTAGTGGTTGATAGACTGTATTATCCGTTCTTATAACAAAAGGCCCATAAATCGTATTTTTACACACAAAAATCAAAAAGGAAACGATCGAAATTTTGATTTAGTTTCAATTTTTACAAGACAAAAACGACAAGAAGCTGCCCGTCGTTACAGACTACTTCAACATTTACTAGACAAACGTTCGAAGCTCCCGATTAATTACAAAAGACTCATATACATGACTGTGATTAGACCTATCTGGACGTACGGAGTTGAGCTTTGGGGATCGACTAAACCATCCAATTCATCTCGTATCCAATCCTTAAAATCCAAAATCCTTCGAAAAATCCTCAATGCACCTTACTTTGTCACCAATAAACTTATCCACAAAAATCTTAATGTTCCATATGTTGCAGATTTACCCCAAACTAGATATCAATCATTTCATAGTAGGCTCCATAAGCACTCAAATCCCCTAATTTCTCAACTTGCTTCCCACACCATTCCTGATAATCGTCCGAGGCGTCTGAAAAGAAGATGGCCCAGAGACCTTCTAGTGTAGAATTTTTATTAAAGTGCTACTGATGAGTAGTTCTATACAAGTTTTGTCACGGTATTGTAATAGGTAACAGCACATTTACTTGATGTATAAATATTGTACAGTTGTAAATTTCAATAAATTGTTTTAAAAAAAAAAGTCTTAATTTTTATTCCGCAGAAATAATTTTATTAATTTAATCAGGTTGGATTTTAATTTCTAACCATAAAAGAGTATGATAGTTCCTGCCTCTCAACGTTGAGGCGAAAGCAAGTATATGGTATCTTCGGCTTCTGGAATTAGAAGCCGTGTAACATCTCTTGAAAACCACTCTTTTGAAGCTGTTGACCACTTATATATCTTGGCACGGAAATTAACTCTGAAAATATAGTGAGCGATGAGGTTAAAAAAAGAATAATGATTGGCAATAGAGCTTACTTTGGTCTTAAAGATATGATGAGATCAAACCTGCAATCCAAAAGGACAAAATTCAGGCTAAACAGATATCTTATCAGACCCGCTGTGTGCTATGGAACAGATACATGGACACTAAAAGCAGCTGACGAGCAAGCATTGAGGATCTACGAAAGGAAGATATTGAAGCGCGTGTTTGGCCTTGTGTACGCTCAAGGAGCTTGGCGAGTTAGGAATAACCAGGAAATAGATCTTATAAAACGTGAAAATATAGTACGATTTGTAGAATCTAGACGGATCAGCTGGTTAAGACACCTAGAAAGGATGACAGACACGAGAATGGAAAAAAAAAGTTTTCCAGGCTACCTTCCCTGGAAAGAGAAGAAGAGGACGCCCTCGTAAGAGCTGGATTGCTGACGTGGCGGAGGACTTGGAAAAGATGGGCGTGACAAACTGGAAAAGAAAAGCTTTGGATAGACATTGCTGGGGACTAATTGTCAGGGAGGCCAAGGTTCATCATGGACTGTAGAGCTGAAGAAGAATATAACAAAATGCACATAAATCGTATTTTTACACACAAACTCAAAAAGCAAAGGATCGAAATTTCGATTTAGTTATAGTTTTTATTCCGCTGAAATAATTTTATTGATTCAATCAGTTTAAATTTTAATTTCTAACCATAAAAGAGTATGATAGTCCCTGCCTCTCAACATTGTACATTTAAATTTTTATTATTATAAATAAATTATTGCTTAACCTTCCTAGAATTATGAAGACGATGTAGTTAAAATTTGGTATAGATGGATTCAGTAGCTTTACTATTGATAATTCTATTGCGGAACGGCACTCGCCACCTATCGGTTGATTTTCAAACTTCACCGTTATCGACATATTATCGCTGTTTTAATAACAAATTAATTTAAAATCACAAGATGTTATTATTGCTAACCTTTCTGGAACTACAGGAACTATAGCGCGTCATCCTAAAATCCTACTACTCCCAATATCATCTTTATGCTGACGACTTGCAAATATATTATCATTTCATCCTTCAAATATGCTAGAGGCGATTTGTAAGCTACAGAAAGACATAGATAGCATTAACTTTCGGGCAGTGGAGAATAAATTAAGTCTGAATCCAGAAAAAACAAAGGCTATCCTCATTGGGTCAAAACCTCAACTAAAAGCTCTTCCCTACTATCCACTGCTTTTCCTCAAAAACCGTCCAATTCATTTCCAAAATTTCATTAAAAATCTGGGAATAACTTTCGATCAACATCTTGCTTGGAATAACCATATTTCTATAATCACGAGGAAATCTATTTTTATCCTTAAGCAACTCTCACATTACCGTGATTTATTACCATTAAGTCCTCGAAAACTTTTAGTATCATCACTCATTTTCCCTAACTTTGACTACGGATGCACAGTATATGGAGGACAGTCTGATGAGCTCGAGATGAGATGTAAAAGAGTAATGAACTGTTTTATTAGATTTATTTTCGGGATCTCCAGACGTTCTCTAATATCTCATAAGTATTCTGAAATTGGTTGGCTTTACCCCGGTTTTCGACGTCAATACTTCCTGGGTGCTCTCATATTTCAAACCTTAAAAACCAAAAAACCCGCCTATATCCATGACCTCCTTACTCTGCGCTCCTCCGTTCACCTCTTAAATACTAGAACCCAACCCATCAACCTATACACTCCTGCACATCGAACTGCATCCTTCGAGAAATCCTTTATTATCCGTGCTTCCTCTTTATGGAATTCATTGCCCATATCAATTCGAAAAAGCTCCACTCTTACTTCCTTTAAACACCATCCATTTCTTTACCTCCTGGATCTTCAATCTTCCGAGCAAATATAAAACATGTAAAACATATATTATAATAGTACACATAAGATGTATCCTATTACAAGTTTCCTTAATTTATTTTTGTAACTCATAATTTAATTATTAATCAATTTTTATTATTATCATTTATTATAATTAATTATCATAGCCAGACGATTGTTCTATGTATTGTACTCGTTTGTTATTCTTAGGGGACAAGTTGTCCCAGAATAAAGTTCATTTTTCTTCTTCTTCTTCTTCTTCTTCATTTACAAAAACGCAAACGATTATTTCAATTTTCGTTGTTTTGTAATAACTGATAGGGTGTAATTTAACTTGGGTATAAATTTTAAGTTTTCAGTTGATGCAATTGTACTCGATAAAGACTATCGATAGTCTTATGTTCCTTGTTTTAACAAATGTGTAATTGATATCAGGCCTTTGTTTTATTCTTCCATAATCAACGGTAAGTGATAGGAAAAACGAGTAAAAAATGGTATAAGGAAGGACGATACCCAGCGCTGATCTCTCACCCAACTTCTTTTTAGTCTCAGGCTCCTAGGCTATATTATGAAGCTATATACCGCTGCTATTCTTATTTTGGGCTAATAAAAGTTATTAATAAACAAACATCCCTTTTAAAAATTCTAACCATCTGAATCTTACAAGAATGATTTAACGTTTATGTAAATGATCTCTTGATTATATAACTATACTCTCCAATGAATTCTTTTTTATCCACCTTTAGATTTTTTTTGGGGGAGAATCAAGATTCCATGATCCCTTTTCAAAGAAAATTTATTAGGCGAACTATCGAGAATATATTATGAAAAAGAATTAAGAACTTACATTTAATAAATAAGAGATTTCTGAGTTTTGGAACCTTGGAACCCATCAGGTGGCCGATGAGTTATTTAACTGACAAGAAGTTTGCTTATCTACAATTTCTTATTTTTTTTATTTTATTTTATTTTTATTTTTTTTTGATGGATTTAATTTTAATCCTCCACTCATGAGCATCTTATTTTAAAGAATTATGATGCATGACTGGAAAGTTATTTGCGCTAACAATTAGTTGTTACTCAATAATAACATTTATCGGGGTAAAGTAGTGATAAGAGTGCGGGAATTGAAGTATCAGCTGAAAAAAAAAATGTGAAGAAGATGGGACCTATTATACAACCGAGAGGAACTCCAGCAGAATGAACGGAAGAAGAAAGCCCTGCGAAAAAAGGATAATTATTTAAAAGTATACGTTATATTATTTATCAAATTAATATGTCTTCGCAACAACAAATAAGGAAAACATTAAATAATTGCAATATCAAACAAATAAAATTCTGAATCACTTAAAAAGTATTTATGAAATTAAAATGCCAAATTAATCAGAAGTAAACATGAAGCTATAAACTTGCTAATCAACAAAAAACAAATTATAATCATAAAATTAATAAATTAAAATTAAGTTGACAGAGACTGACCAATTAAATGAAGTAATTAAATAATCGAATAAACTTTCTGAATTACTCGTTTTTGATATTATTAAATAATTTAGTTTCTATTCGAAAATTTTGACAATATATCATCCGCTTCTTATTTATTTATATTCTTACAAAAGCTTCATAAAAATGTTACTTCGGCTTGTAAACGTAAAAATGACGCAAACAATCTTAACGCATACAGGTACTTTTATGGACAGAAAGAAAAATGGTTGTCTTGTTTTCATTGAGTCGGAGAAGTCCTTGAGTTCAGTTTAACATCTTTGTTTTTAAAATTATCACTTTAAAAAAAAAAAAAATGTCTTTGCACTTCGTCTTTCTTCGAGAGGAAACGAATTATCTTATCACAACTCGTGCAGTTCATTGTTTTGTTCATTATATAGATAAAACCACTGCAAAATTAAAAATATATCGATGTATCTCTGAGGATATTTGAAATATTAGGTTGATGCAAAAATAATGTAGGTTTTTGGTATTCAGTAAAAACATCGATTGTTTTTTCAATTGCCTTTAGATGGCGTACGATTGTTGACTGATCCACATCGAGTTCTTCTGCTATTTCTCGAGTAGTTTTAGAGGGGTAAGCTTCAACTATTGCCTTTAACTGGTCGTTGTCAATAGCAGAGGGACGGTCACTACCTTCTTTGTTTCAAAGGTCAAAATTTCCACAACGGAATTTTTGAAACCATCGCTGCACTTTAGATTTATTAATGGTACCTGGCCCCCAAACTTCATTAATATTCTGAGCCGTTTGCGTAGAACTTCGACCGAGTTTAAACCCATGCAAGTAAACTTGCCGAAAATCGCTCCTAGACGTCATTTTGTCTGGAGGCACTGAATGGACTGAATTAAATGTAAAAAAAAAGAAAAAAAATGGATTATATAGGAAAGTAAGCGAGATAAATAGGCTTTAAAATGATGTGTATAACTTAGCATTGTGAATTATGTTTGTTTATTTAATGTCACTTTATGCTGCTAAGAGCTAATCGGACGATGCTACGGTAGGAGTCCTAAATTTTGCCTATCCAGGTATAATTAGGATAGGAATCTTTAATGAGTACCTGACATCGCACTGGCTCAGGACCCCCATTTTACGCCCTTTCCGAAGGACGGCATAGCAAAGGATTTTTTACTCCCTTTAAAAATCATAAGGTCATCTGCCGGGCTAAGAACCCGTGATCTTGGGTTTAGTAGGTTGCTATGCTAACCACTACACCACAGGTGACCCTACATTATGGATTAGTTTTGTTTACACAATTGGAATTAATAATGAAACGGAAATAAAATCCTGCATTATTTTTGCATCAACCTAATACATTCGATTCATACGAGTGAAAATTTACTATCATATTTTAAGAAGTATAATTTATAAAGCATTTAATTAGTGAAAATGATATGATTCCTATTGAATCAAACAAAAGTTTTTTCTTGTCTTGGAGGAATTTCAGAATCATAAAATCTAATATACCGATGCTTCAAAATGTAAGGAATCTGTAGTGGGTTGTGCAGAACGAGAGCGAAGAACGTCTTTTCATGTTACTTTAAGCCTGTTCCATTTTGACTGGAGAGGCAACTGCCATTAAGAAACCGATTCTGCACTGCCTGGAAGTCGAGTTTGAGAAATCAGTCATTGCCACTGATTCAAAGAGCGTCTTACTGGCAATGATGGAGAATATGTAACATGATCAGAACATGTGACAATATAAGAGAAAATGGGAAATACAACAGAAAGAAAATATGATAATGATAATTTTCATTTGGGTTCCATCCCATTGCGGTATTTCAGGCAAAGAAACAGCTAATTCAGCAGCTCAGTCAGCTAGAATTAGTGAAGGTAATATTGTTAAAAACATCAATCTAATTCCTAGGAAATACTGGGTGAGACGTGTAAGGTGCTTGATTCAACCGAAGTAGGAAGAATCTTGGACAACAAATACGTCTAAATTATTATAAGTAAAGCAAAACTGATCAACCAAAAAGTAGGAAACAGTTTTATGCCGCCTGAGAATCGATATAAAGATTAAAATAATATATAAGGGCGTGCAATAATAAGACGCAGAATTCCAACTTGGCTATCTATTTAAATGAAAATAACCACAAATTCAACAAAGACTTTGGAGTGTAACTAATACAACGCAAAGAAAATAGACTGAAATTACATATTTTTGCATCATTAGAAATAATAAAATCGTTCAAAACCAAATCAGTGTTTTGTTAAAATGGCCAGATGTATATTTCTAATTGTCCCATTTTACATTTGATATAAGTATAAACGGATAAAAACCAAATAGCTATAGGGAAAATACAAAAGACAACAATCTCTTCTGGGCACTTTCGTCTCTTTACACTCAGTCTTCTTCATCGGTCCTGATATCGTTCAGAAGCCATTTTTATTTTTCCTCCTCAGCTGAGTATCAATATGTTTGATTTGTCTAACAATTCTAAAAAAAAACCCATTAAAAACAAAATATTTAATCTATGGAGCAATGTGCTGATGTTTTGAAATTTTTTGTATGTTTTTAGAACAAATGCATGAAAATTCGAAACTAGTATTTTAATAATGAAATAAATAAAAATAAAATAAATTTGGATTATGCCTCTTTTATTCTGGGTGGACGATATTATAGATATTTTGTAATGGAAACGTTATATTAAACAAACTTTAGAACTATTAAAATATTCAAAAATGACTAATAGATAACAAAAATCCTTGTTCTCAATAAGCTATAACATTTAGAATTTAATGCAGCTCATATCTCTAAATCGTGGTGTTATTAATGAGAAGCCAATGGAGAAAATAGCTATGAAGGAGATGACATCACCCCAGTCCTCCTTGAGCTTTAGATAAAACAGATGTACTAAAAACTGACGGGCACAGCTCTCGGATGTTTTACAGGATCAAAGGCGCAGAAAAATGAGGAATTTACCAAACCCATCAGTAAACAATATAATTATATCCATTTATTGAAATTTACAACTGTACAAAATATATACATCAAGTAATGTGTTGATAACGATTACAATAACATGTCAAAACTCGAAAAGAACTACTCATCCGTTGCACTTCAATAAAAATTCTACACTAGGTCTCTAGGCCATCTTCTTTTCAGACGCCTCGGACGATTATCAGGAATGGTGTGGGAAGCAAGTTGAGAAACTAGTGGATTTGAGTGGTTATGGAGCTTACTATGAAAGGATAGGTATCTGGTGTGGGCTAAATCTGCAACATATGGAACATTGAGGATTTTTCGAAGGGTTTTGGATAGTAAAGATTGGATATGAGATGAATTGGATGGTTCGGTGGAGCCCCAAAGCTCAACTCACGTACGTTCAAATAGCTCTAATCACAATCATGTATATGAGTCTTTTGTAATTGGAAGAAATGGGAGCTTTGAACGTTTGTCTAGTAAATGTTGATAGGTAAGTTTGGGCAAAGTCTGTAACGATGGGCTGTCTCTTGTCGTTTTAGTCTTGTATTTTTAGTTTTTTATTGCTTATTAATTTATTTACATTAAAATTAAAAAAAAAAAAGAAATCATCTCTATATAGAAAACTATTAATGTTTGAATACCTCATTTTAAAGTAAAATAGTAAAAAAAAAAAAAAATGTAAACTATTAATGTTTGAAACCTAAATTGGTGGTCAAGCAAACAAAAAAATTAATTTCAAGCAAATTAATTAATATAAATAATTAAATTAATATTATTATTAATCATTTTACAAGTTGAAAAGGAGTTTACATTAATCATTTCTTACTTATTGAAACTTTCTAATCATCGACTATCGATATTTCCTTAACAATATCGATATTGTAACGAAATAAGGAGAACTGCCCCCGCTGCTAAGTGACCTAGACTCGCCAAGGAGTGTTTACTCGTTGCTAGGAGACAGTGTAATAACAAGATGGAAGGTTATGAGTTGGTTATGTTGTTTTGTGTTGTGTTTATTTCTGCGGTAAATAGTGGTTAAATGCCCGTCATTATTGTGCTAATGTACTGTAATACTGTTCTGTAAGTGTGTCTCTATTTAATATCTTGTTAATAATTTGTTGATAAAGCGTGAGTTGAGAAAACCCCTGTTTTGTTTGTTACAATATCGATATCAGCATAAACCTATTACTAACCAACTGAAGTAAATTACTGAATTACGAAACTTAAAAACTTAAGTGAGATCACAATATAAATACCTTCGTCCATTCTTCCGTTAAATTGTTCAAGGCAGGTCAAGGAATATTTTCAAAATAGTTTTCACTATTTTTAGTAATAAAATAATCGTAAAAAAAATATATAGATTAAAAAAATTAAAAGTGTTGGATAATGATAACTGAGTCCACAGAAGCTCTGAGATAATAATGTCATCCATCAAATACTTTGTGGACACATTGGACATTAAAACGGTAATATGAAACTATCATTTTTAGACAACCTTATTAGACAATTACTGGGGAAATATTTTTTTTTATTACCAATAATTTTATATTAAATTAATTTTATTTAATAAGGTTAAATTAATTGGATTTATATGGTCCTGTATTTAACATTTACAATAAAAATATAGATATTAATGTATTAAAATATATTCCATAAAATAATGTCCTTTATAATACTATATATATATATATATATATATATATATATATATATATATATATATATATATAAAAAACAAATCCGTAAGGTAATAATAGATATAATAAAACAAGTAAAAGTTTTCAGTAAAAATATCATTTTCATTCATATATAATTTTCTACATATTTAAAAAAAATTTAATTTTGGCATTCCGGTATTCTTTAAATTAACCTTTCGACAGTTACAATCAATCCAGTAGGCTTTAGAAATGAAAACCGACTGTATTAAGTTCTAAATACAATACGAAGAGAGAACGACAAAATAATGAATGAATAAACAAAATCGCTTAGTTTGGTTCAAGAGAACTACAAAAGATATTAACTAATTACCAATCCCCCACCAAAAAATAATAATTATAATTACTATGGTATGTACTAAGAATTAAATTATATAGAATATAAGCTAATGAAACATAAGAAATAAATTGAATTGAAACGTGGCTTCAAAAGATTTCAACATCACTAATATATCATATCATTAAATTCCAAGTCAACAATTATCAGTGGTTATAAATTATAAAAGGAGTATCAATGAAATTTAAAAAATGTACCCGATATTTTAACGGCTTTATTTGAAGAATATTTTTTATAGAACAGGTTTGAAGTGAAAAGTAATTAGGAACATTTTTAAAAATAATTTATTTCATTTATTTAGACCGGCACATGTATACTAAATGTTTTGTAATTGTAAATATTAAATAAAGCATTATTATTATATTTATTTAAAATCTAATAAAACAAAAAACTGATTAGATCCCAATTACATTGTTAAAATAAATAATTGAGAGAGGAAAAAAAACAAAAAAAACAATGAAATAATAATTATAATATTTTTTATCTCTATAATGATATATTATCTTTGAGGCTATTATTTTGAGCTGTAATTGTCCTTTCATTATATAGTAAAAAGAAAAATGTTGATGATACTATTTCATAAAGAAAACACCATAAATTTACTTAGATCTATAAAATAACTAATCTCTAATCTTAATTTCTAAGAAGATTAGTGCACGAAATGGTTACTAAAAATATTCTCGACTGCATTGAAATCTAAAAAAAAGAGTTGGAGAGGTATCTCAATAAAAAAAAAAAAAAAATTTAAAGAGAAATATAATGACTGATGAAAATTCTCCCAATTGATTTTTCATTTTCTCGGCTAAACGTTTCATTCTTTTTTAGGTGTTCACGTATAAATAGCCTTAACTAGGGCACACAAAACGTAGTAATTAAAAATATTAACTAAATTAAAGCAAATAAATACATTTACAATATTTTTAATTAATATGGGTTATATCCGGTGTCTTTGGGTTCATTACCTCTAACATTCGATGGAATATAGTCTAATGTGATTTTGAATAAATTCTTGAGGGATATGCCCATCCTAATGCATTAATTAACATTTTTATTAAGAATATTTTACAAAGCTATTGGGTTGTTTCACATGAAATGTCCGTTTTCAAGGTAAAGGGATTTTAGTAAAAATACAATATGAAAACAATATAATTTTATTCGAAGTATTTACCTTCTTTTTCTACACATTTTTCCCAACGTGACAACAACTTTTTTATCCCGGATTTGAAAAACTCTGAGCTTTGAAGTGAAACAAAATCTGAAAACGCACTTTTGATTTCAGCATCATTTGCAAAAATTTTTCCTCTGCAGAAGTTGTCTAAATTCCTGAAAAGGTGATAATCTGTTGGAGACAAGTCGGGAGAATATGGTGGGTGCGGAAGAACTTCGTACCCCAGCTCTTTCAATTTATGCATGGTAAGTTTTGAAACGTGGGGTCTAGCGTTGTCGTGTAGGAGTATAGGGCCCTTCCGATTTACCAATCCAGGTTGTTTTTTCAATAATTTTTCGTGCATTTGGCCAATTTCATTGCAGTAGGTTGTAGAGGTAATGGTCTCACCTCTCTAATTACAGTTGGAGGTCTTCCTCGGGGCTGGTTTTCCAAGTTGGTATCCCCAGTCGAAAACTTAGCAAACCAACGGCGAATGGTTCGTTCATTTACACTCCCTTACAGATGTTTCTAGAAGCCTCAGCTGCCGAACGACCTAGTTTAAACTCATAAAAAAATATTACACGAAAATCGCGTGTTTCCATGTTCATATTTGAAGGTATACTAAACAGTGTGTAATTGATTGGGAAGCTCATGTTTATAAAAGTAAAGTAGAGGATTTTAGTAACTGCTTGATTATGATATGTGAACTTTGGAAGTAAACAACAGAGACTCGCAAAATTCTCTATGTATTTCAAATATTATAAAATCGGACATTTCATGTGAAACAACCCAATATTATATACACTGAGAGTCAGAAAATTCTAATCAATAGGTTTTTTTATTTTCCCGACCTGAAATATCTTTGAAATATTTTTAGGATTTAATAATTAAATTAACGAAATTTTAAATTATTATGACTTATTACAGTTTTCCATTAGGTAGGGCATATATAATGAACTTATTCAAAATAACATTAAACCTATACCCCATCGAATGCAAGACGTAATGAACGCAAGGAGCGGATAGGTATAAGCCACAGTAACTTAAAATTTCGTAAATATAAATGTGTTTGGTAATATCATTAAATACAGCTCTATTTTATTTACTTAATATTTATACTATTATATAAAATGACTAGCCTTTTTTCGTTTGTGATAACTAACCACAAAAACTACTGAACCAATCTCTACCAAATTTTAACTACATCATCTCCAGAGTTCAAGAAAGGTTTAGCGACGATAAAATTTAAATATTTTCAATTATATTGTCATAAAAAAGCGATAAATATGTGTGATCACAGTGCACTTTTAAAAATCGACCGATATGAGGCCATTCTGCAACAGAGTCAGCAATGGTAAAACTATTAAATCCTTAAAAACTATTATGTAGTTAACCCAAATGTTAACTACATCATCATAGTTCTTGGAAGGTTTTTAATAATAAATTTTACTATAATAGTAATTAAAACGTATAGTCTTGAGTGCCAGAAGCGAGGCTTGCCAAACTGTCATATACTTTTATGGTTTGAAATTAAAAGTTAAACAGGTGGATTGATAAAATTATTTCCGCCAAATTGGATGTCTAATTATGCTTTTACGTACTCTTCAAACACCTAATCAATACAATTTTAACCAGGTTGACATTTACTGCAATGAGTGAAAATATCATTGAAAAAAAAAAAAAAAAATGGTCCATTGCATATTTCAATACAAGATTCACTCAGCGCTTTGAGGTCAATGATGAACATCTATTCAGATCACATAAGAATACATTGCATTCTGGATCTCGTCAAAAAACTATATGAAGGAGGAAAATTGGTTTACTTCATCTGGTCACCAAGTCATATCGGTATAAGAGGTAATGATATGGCTGATAAAGCAGCAAAAGAAGCTCTAGCCCTCCCAGGACCTGGCAAAATTTTTCTAACGGCGCTAGAACTTGCACGCCCACTTAGAGAGAAGATATCCCAAGAGTGGCAAGCATTGTGGGACAGCCCACCGAGTAAACTCAAGGCTATTAAGAAGGAAATAAAACCATGGAGCAGTTCCTACCGCAATAATCGCAGGGAAGAAGTGATCCTAACGCGATTAAGAATTGGCCACTCCAGATAACACATCTTCACCTAATAACCAAACAGGCTCCTCCCAATTGTGAAATATGTGGCAATGTTTTATCAATAAACCATATGTTTACTGAATGCCCATACTACACCAAAAAGCTAGCCGAATCAGGAATACCTCAAAACATCTCAAAGGCGCTTGGCAACGATGAAAAAAGTATTGAAAAAGTAATAGCCCTCCTTTATAGAGAAAAGCTATATTACAAAATATAGATAAATTTCCATCGAGAACAGACGAGCGTTGATGACCAATAAGTTTTACGCTCCAAAACTCTCAAATAAATAAATAAATAAAAGATTTTTATCGATAAACAAAAAAAAATTCAATTATTAGTTAAAATAATTCAAGTTTTTTAATTATGAGACCGGGCTAAGCCGCGACGGGAAATGCTAGTTTTTAGTAATCCTTATGTTTTATACGCCCTGGTATAAAGTATATAACGACGTAAAAACATAAAAACATTTTGTGGAATTTTTTCCTCCCATTCATCATATTCAGGGAGAGGCAGCAATGAATACTAGTTTTCACAATGCCTAGAATGCTATTGTTTTATTTCGTAAATACAACTCATTGACAAAAAAAAATTTAAATATCAGATATGTGCTACTAGTGAGTAGTTCTTCACAAGTTATTTTCATGCCATTGTATTCACTATCAACACATTTACTTAATGTATATGTTTTTTGTACAGTTGTAAATATCAATAAATGAAAGGAAAAAAAAAAAAAAAATAGATAGGAAAATAAGTGATGAAATCGCTATTAGTGTAAAAACAAATAAATAAAAAAAAAATATTAATCATATTATAATACTATAAAAAATACTATTAGGTTGTAGCTTGAATGAATCAGGCCACTAATTATACTTGTTCTATACCTATGAAATTTTCGGATGTAAATAACTAATGTTGATAATAATAATGGTAACAATAAATCTTTCGAAAAAATAATTGGAATCTAAAAATATATTGCAGTATTCGTTTTATACAGAAAAATAATTCAATTTCAATTATACAAGACTAAAGCGACAAGAAACTGCTCGTCGTTACAAACTACTTCAACATTTACAAGACAAACGATCAAACCTCCCAATTCATTACAAAAGACTTGTTTACATGACTGCTATTAGACCTATTTGGAGGTACGGAGTAGAGCTTTGGGGCTCTACTAAACCATCCAATTCATCACGTATCCAATCCTCACAATCCAAAATCCTTAAAAAAATCCTACATGCCCCTTACTTTGTCACCAATAAGCTTATCCATAAAGACCTTAATGTCCCATATGTTGCTGAGTTGGCCCAAACCAGATACCTATCTTTCCATAGTAAGCTCCATAACCACTCCAATCCACTAGTCTCCCAACTTGCTTCCTCCTCCATCCCTGATAATAATCCGAGGCGTCTGAAAAGAATATGGCCTGGAGACCTTTTAGTGTAGATATTATTGAAGTGCTACTAGTGAGTAGTTCTTCACAACTTATTTATATGCCATTGTATTAACTGTCAACACATTACTTGTTGTATATTATTTTGTACAGTTGTAAATATCAATAAATAGAAAAAAAAAATTAAATTATCATATATTATTAATTGTTACACTAAATGTAGGGTAAATATGTGCTGAAATATTTGAATATATAATTAATTAATTCAGTGATCAGCGTGATTAAATTGAATATTAAAAATTGCCGTTCTTAAAAACTATTTATTAATGACTATTCAAAGTAAAGAATGATGATATAAATGGAACAGTAAAGAGAATAATTTGGTCTGCATTAGCCTATAATCCTCCGAGGCGTCTGAAAATAAGATGGCCTAGAGACCTTTTAGTGTAGATTTTATTGAAGTGCTACTAGTGAGTAGTTCTTCACAAGTTATTTACATGTCATTGTATTCACTGTCAACACATTTACTTGTTGTATATTATTCTGTACAGTTGTAAATATCAATAAATGAAAAAAAAAAAATTCAATTTTCCTAAAGGAATCATTGCGAAAATTTAAGCACCAAAGTAAATTTTAGAATTAACGATGACTTCCCCCCCCTACTTTCGCAAATTTGCTGTAAATTCCCGTCTTTATCGCGAGCACACAAAATCAACATCTTCCCCAGTTTCTCGAAATTCCCGACTGGAAGACACCCTGCTAAAGAATACGAAACTCTTTCCTGTTGCTAATTGACATAAACGCGCGAACATTAGTGTCTACTTTGACAAAATGTCAGAGCGCAGATTGTGCGCAACGCCAACGCAAGGCTCCCGACTAATTATTCGAGTACATATATTAGCGGTAATGAATGGGTTGGAATGTGGGCGAGCTTACTTCCATCAGCACAATATGGATTGAGCGTGCTTCAACTCCTAGGGGAGGGTTCGCGATGACCTGAATCCGCAAATGGCGGTTGAAGGAATAATATTTTACAAGTGGATTCAAAACAAACACTCGAGGGGTCTCCAAGTGAAGTGAAAGTAATGGACGCATATGGTGGAAAAGAAACCTCATATTATTGGAACAGTTTATTACTTCTGGCCCGATCAACTTTCTAGTGGAAAAAGAAACAGTGCTGTTCTCTTCCGAGACAGGAAAGGAGATCGGAAAGGAAAAAATGAAGCAGAATAGTACGCAATTACATTCAATAAATTTACGAACAAACTCATATAAATGGATGTAGGATGAATTCAGCTTAAAAAAGATGTAATTATGAATAAAACTGCTAAACTATTCTACCATTTATAGAGCCACGATAACACTTTGGATTTCATTGGTATCCTCCGAGACACCAAAAAAGAAGATGGTACCAAAATCTTCCAATATAGAGTTTTTAGTTTGGAAGTTCTTATAAAAGGGTTATTGCTTTATGGTAAAACTAACTGAAATATTACTTTATGTTTACTAATCTTCACATTCACATAATTTATTATTATTTATTTATAGTCGAGTCAATGAGTGCTGAAACGAGGGACGTAGAGTGCATGGAATATGGAATAATTTTTGACTTCATAGCTTCGTTAGGAATAGTTAGAAGGTAAACATACTAAAAGTCCCCACCGCTGGGGGTGAGCTAACGGTGGGGGGAGGGGAGAAGTTCCATTTTTTTGGTTTTTGTTTTTTCGATAATATCTCGAAAAATGTAGACTCTAGAAAAATATGTTTCAAATAAACATAAAAGCAAATTTAATTTACTATAAAATTTATTATATATAAATTTGTCGTAATTCTAACCGTTTACGAGATATACTTTATTGAAAATAGGGTTTTTTCAAATAAAGAGTGCCGAAATGAGGTGTGTAGAGTGCATAAAATATGCGATAATTTTTGAGTTCACAGCTTTATTAGGAGTAGTTAGAAGGTAAACATATTAAAAGTCCCCGCCCTTGGGGTTGAGTTAAAGGTGGGGGGAGGGGAGAAGGTCCCAATTTTGTTTTTCGATTATATCTCGAAAACGGTGGACTCTAGAAAAATATGTGACAGATCAAAATTAAAGCTTATTAAATTTTCTATAAAATTAGTTATATACGTATTCGTAGAAATTCCAACAGTTTTTGAGATATACGTTATTAAAAATCGACAATTTTAGAAATAAAAAAAATGTTTACCTCACATTTTGTTAAACATTTAAAGCAAATACCAGATACGTATATATGAAATTAAAGTAAATTTAATGCTCTACAATTTTAATTCTGACGTTTTTTATGAGAAACGATTGTGGAACGTAATAGAAGCAAAAGTTTGACAAAAAGTAAGGCGACATTTGTTTTTCCCAAAAATCACCGATTTTCATTAACGTATATCTCGTAAGCGGTTAGAATTACAACAAATTAGATTGAGTGAACTGTATAGGAAATTTAATTAGCTTTTATTTTAATTTGAAACATATTTTTCTAGAGTCAACCGTTTTCGAGATATTATTGAAAGACCAAAAAAATTTAACTTCTCCCTTCCCCCACCGTTAGCTCACCCCCCAGGGGCGGGGACTTTTAGTATGTTTACCTTCTAACTACTCCTAACGAAGCTGTGAAGTCAAAAACTATCGCATATTCCATGCACTCTAAAATATGTTTATTGACAGGACTATTATTATTATTATAAATGAATTACAGTTGTAAATATCAATATATAATTTTTTTTTTTTTTTAATTTTCATTGGCTAAAGTTTTTTTAGTGCCTGCTGATAAAGATGATGGATTGTAAAGTTTCTACGACTGAAATGGATTCTGGTATAATGAGGGCACCTAGGCAAGATCAGGAACTGTTAATGTTGTATTTACAACGTAGCGAGGAAAGTTCTATTCTTCTTGAAAATAATTACAAAACACAGAACCGATATGGGGGTAGGACAGCTTCAACATATCCACTTCAAAAACAAGATAACAGTTTATCAGCTTCTGTATTGTTATTGGAAATCTTTAATATAAAATCTACTTCTATCCTTCAAATACGCCATGATTTCCGGATTGCAACAGTTAAAACAAAGTTATGTGAATCCAATACTCAAACTCAATCATAAAGTTAATTTAAAAAAAAAAAAAAAAAAAAAAAAAAAAAATCGATTTCAAGATTAAACCTGCATGATCAAACTTGAACTAAACATTAAAAAATAATATTTTAATATGAAACAAAGAGCATTAAAGAACAATAAAAGAAATTATCGACACTTATATACCTATTAAAAATTTATGATCAGTTATTTTTGGAGTCGGTGCCAGCAAAACAGTTAAATCCTGCCTTTGCAACAAA
Source organism: Euschistus heros (assembly GCA_003667255.2). NCBI lineage: Eukaryota > Metazoa > Arthropoda > Insecta > Hemiptera > Pentatomidae > Euschistus > Euschistus heros. Next base: position 456,930 of record RCWM02000355.1, read on the forward strand.
TTTTCGAATGTCAGGAGACAGCGATGTGGCAGTGATGAAATAGAGGAGGGGTCTTTACAATTACCAACTATTTTTCGAATTCTGTTTGTTTTGGATGGCAGCTACTCCGAAAAAAATTGTGAATAGGTATATAAGTATCGATAATTTCATTGATTGCACAGTCTGTTTCTTTCTAAAAATTAACTTTATTTTTTAGTTTTAGTGGTAAGTGAGGTTTTTTTTGTTTATATAAGTAAATTGTTTGTGTTAATAATTAAGATTAAGTCACCATGGAGAAGTATGTTTATAGTGGAAGGTTATATAACAGTGATTTGTTATTAATTTTTTTTTTTTTAAACAGCTGAGTCGTTTTCAATAAAACATTGGGTCTTTTTCAAATTAAGGCTGCCAGTTCTCAGCTGTCAATTGTAACTCACAGATTTGAATGCCGATTTTTTTTTTGGGTAGTAGGGAGCTATAATAGTGGAAAACTAGAGCTATAGCTGCCAATGAGCATTGGGAGCCAAGAAAAAAACACGGTTAATTTGTTTTCTCAGCTCTGAGTCATGATAATGAAATACTTGTTCACGTAAAATTGTAGTTTTGTATCCTATCTCTTTACCACAACCACAAACGTGATATATAATCTCTTTAATAATAATATCAGGTTTTGGTTTAAACATGAAATTCTGCATGAATTTCCGGAAAACGGGTCTTGGTTGCGGTGAAGAGATAGCATACAAAACTACAATTTTACACAAAAAATTATTTCTCTATCTAAGCTGAGAGCTAAGAACTAGCAGCCTTAATGTGAAAAAGACCCAAAATATTTACGGGACCACCTTCGACGATTAAAAAAAGAATTATCAAATTCGATTTATAATTGACAGAATAATCGCTCAACACACACAAAAAAACAAAATAAAAAACAGTCGATTAAAAACAAAAACATATCGAATTACTCAACAGTCTAGTTATGGTTGAGAACGAAAACATTAATTCCAGAAGCAAATTAATAACGCTTCATCGACTATCGTTATCTTATTTTAAAACTTTAATAGTACTCAACATAGCTTTCACAACTAATTTAAACTACAAAAAAAAACGTGGCCCGCGACTGAAAAAATCTGCAGTTACTAGACCACAAAATATCACGAACAGTTCAGTTACACTAGAAAATCATCAGCGTAATATTATTATGTAAAGACCATGCTATCCGATATTTTCCCATAGAGGTCGAAACCGAATCTAATAGGCAGAGGAACTATGGAAGAACTACTTAAGGGCTTTTAATTTGAAAGGGTATGACAAGGAGGAACTAATCGATTTTATTTAAACAGAATTTTCAACATCTGAAAATAACCACTGCCTTCTTTATCATGAAATAAAAAGCAAACAAAAAAAATGTAATAGTGATACAGTTATCAAACTGTATATATCATTTAATAAAAGCATATATTAAAAATTAACTAGCACTAATTATAAGTATGACGGACTTGTTATTTCTTATCCTCGTACAGTTTAGATCAACCAAAAGTACGTTGATAGTTGAGTAAAAATAATGTGTGAGTTTTCCCCAAAAATTGAAAGAGTGATATTAAGAATAAATAATCATAATTAATTACCTAATAAATAATTAAATATGTAATTTTTAATTACAAATACAGTAAATATTATATTAATGTATTTTATTAAAAAATATATTGAGAAGACATGAAATTGATAATATATGAATCCAAAAATGAAAATATCTCAGTTTAACGAAATAGGAGCGAGAAAATAAATAAAAATAGCAAACTCAAATATTATTCAACAATATGAAAAATTTTTTTTTTTTGTAGATAATATAATGAAATTTTTTACTCGGATAAATTACCTGACACTGTCAATCAATGTTACCAACTCACTTCTGAGATAAATTCTCTAAATGGTGAAAAAGGAAAACGAAAACATTCATTCCTGGAGCTGAGAAAAATCCACAAAGTCATGGTGTCATAATACAAGGTACTGTGTCAAGCTAAGGGGTATTCGATTTATATAATTTCGTGGTTAATTTTAGCATTTATATTCAGCATTTATAGTCGGAAAGTAAAGACAACAAAAAATATATCGGTTCTTGTCGTGAAATTATCTTTAAAACGAATCAGATACCTATTCCTTTCATAGTTAACTCCATAATCTCACAAATCCATTAGTCTCTCAACTTGCTTTCCATTCTATCCCCGATAACTATCCGAGGCGCCTGAAAAGAAGATGGCCTAGAGACCTTCTAGTGTAGAATTTTTATTGAAGTGCTACTGATGAGTAGTTCTTTTCAAGTTTTGACATGTTATTGTAATCGTTATCAGCACATTTACTAGATGTATATATTTTGTACAGTTGTAAATTTCTATAAATTAAAAAAAAAAAAAAAAATCTTTAAAACGAGTTATTAACTTTCAAAACAGGATTTTCAATATCTGTGTCGTGAAATATTGGTTTATTAATACTACTTTAAAGTTCCATTTCGGTGAGAATTTTATTTTTAGAGTACCTACAGAATTTAGGAAAACGATCGAAAATGTAATAAAAAGTCTAAAATATTAACTCATAAACTTCTTCTTGACAGCCAGAGATAAATATATTTTTTTATAAGAAGGTTATATATTTTCAAAATTATTAGGTTTTGTAATTATATTTTATATAGCCAAATTTTCACATTAATATCTTTTCTCCTTTTCGTAGATTTCATTCTACTTCTCCTTCTGGAAGACATGAAAGAGTCTTAACACTGACCTGGCTTGGCAAGCTTGGTGTCGCCAAGACGACATTCTTTGCCGAGGGCACACTCGAAGGGCCGTTGACTGGAGGGTGTCTGCCCTACCAAGGAAGGCGGAAGGAAGGTGGACAAGATGGCGATGTCTTCGTCGTTCTCCCTCGCCTTCCTTGTCCTGTCGTCCCCGACGATGCGGAGGTTATCCATCTTCGAGCTCAGCACGGACGTGGCCATCTCTGTCGGAGTTGAGCGCGGAATTGTCTGTATCGTTCCCGATCACCGGCCGGCCGGTTCTTCGCGCATGCGCACGTCGCATATCGGTAGAGGGGGGGGGAGGTTCATCTTCGTATTTGAATTTGTTTAAATGTTGTTTATTTACAATGTATTCCCTGGCCTTGATTAGAACGTCGCATTGTTCTGATGAATACATTTCTTCGTCTCTTACAATAATTCTATTTGGATTTCAATGTTTTATAAAAAATGTCAATAATAATTACTTAAGATTAAATAATGCTATGTTACAATCATTCACTAAAGAAAAATCCTGGATTAAGTTACTAACAACCAGAAGATATCAGTCTCATTAAAATATTTATATCAGGTTTAAATGTGTTCTTTGGTTAGACCTAATATTAAAGACTATACATATGTGTGTGTAAAGAAAACCACTTCAGTCATATGCTTTTGTTAAGTTACCCATGATGCAATACCTTTACCCAGAATGCCTATTAGAAGTGACAATAAACAGCTGTGAATGATAAGAGTGGGTTGTTTTTATTAACCTCTAGGGCTACATTAATATTATCTCTGATTAATATTAATTTTATATTCTGAATATATAAATAAGTTCGAAATAAGGGCTTTAAATGTAGTTTGTTTCGTTACAGGTGAGTGAATGTCTTATTAACAGCTAATAGCTTGTAATTAATGTATACTGTAAATAACACCATTGTTATATATAAAACTTGTAAGGATTATTTTTAAATTAATTAAATAATAATAATAAGCAATATAAAATTCACAAAATTTACTAGGTTTATACCCACCCTAGGTTTACACCCACACTATGTAGCATTCGATGGGGCATATATCTAATGTGATTTTGAATATATTCATGCCCAATATAGTACAAACAGTAATAAATCATATTGATTTAAAATTTCATAACATTATTATTATTATTTTTTTAAATATGGCTTACTTTTGTAAATTAACGTTTATAACAATCGTAATAAGTTTTATATGCCTTGATTACAGTAAATTGGGACGTAACAACCTAAGAAAGAATGAAATTTTAAGCCGAAAAAAACAGCATTGGATTTAATTTTTTGCCTGCAGATATGGTTAAATAACTAAAAAATGGATTTAAAAAAAATTGTAATTACTCTGAAAACACCGTTAAAAAAAATCGAAATTATATATAAAACAAAAATTAATGACCTACACACATTTACTAAAACCTTATCACAAATTTATGGAACTGCTAAACAGACACACATAAAAATATTACAAACTTTTCAATCCAAGACATTAAGCTAATAACACAAGCACCTTGGTACGTTAACAATACTATACACACTGACTTACAAATACCAACAGTCATTGAACACGTACGAACACACTACAGACTGTTTCATTAAAAATTAAAGGGACACCCAAACAAACTCATCAATAGTATGGCCACATCTCTCGTGCTGGAGAATACCAGAAGAAGACTGAAAAGAAACTGGATGAGAGACCTACTTACATAAAAGTAAACCAAAGACAAGGAAGGGGTGCCACTTGGCACTATCTTTCCTCATAGTCTAACATGCCAATTTTGTTTATATTTTGATTCGAGCACATCCGCTGTTGTAAATTACGTTTTTGACAAGTGTGGATTTAAAAATAAAAGTGAAAAAAAAAATTATTTAAAAAAAAGTTTTAAGTTTAAGAAGAAGTTTTAAGATTATAAAATTAAAAAAAAAAAAATTGTTTCTTTCAAGTTTGAGTGTTTACGATATTAATCAGCCAATGGAAGGAATCAATTTTTAAAAGAATCGATTCTTTATAGTAAACAAATGAAATACGACACAATTACTAACCAACGAAAAAAGATTAATCCAAATCGGTAACTAATCGAATATTTTGAATTTTAAATCACTCGAGCCCTAAAAAAAAAGTTGTAAACAGATCTGAATGTCATTCCAAAGGCGATATAAACAATAACGTCACCATTGGGATGATATCACCAGTTAACATGCACGGCGGAACTGCGGCAAGTCGACTATAGAAATGCACCTCATCCCAACCTTCCCCTTGCATAAAAATCAACAGCCTCGACACTGAATTTTAATTTATTTTTTTACAATCTATCTTCCAGATCTAAATTTCTGAATATCTAACCTTGAACTACTTGCGCACATAAGTATTCAAAAGAGAGACACGCGATTGTCTCCCGAGTGTAGAGTTTCCGTTCTGAATAACATAAGTACCAGCAATCTTATCACGTAACAACCTGGAATAAATATTTGAAATTAAATTATTCACTTCCCGACTCATCCTAACACTGTCCTCACTACTTACCCTGATGACACATGTGTGTTATTAGTAAACAATGATCCCTTCATTATCCCAATCACTCCAATCCCATATATCCTAAGCATTCAAGAATGGTGTCAAAAATAAAGAATCAAAATAAATCCAAACAAATTTTACCAAATAATCTTTACCCTACGTTGTACACCTACGACATCCTGTCCTAAAGTATCCTTCAATGATATTCCACTAATCCCTGTTGGACAGATCCGCTACCTAGGACTCCAAGAACTGCCTGTCATCATAGACTACTTCAACATTTACTAGACAAACGTTCAAAGCTCCGAATTAATTATAAAATACTCATATACATGACAGTGATTAGACCTATTTGGACGTACGGAGTTGAGCTTTGGGGCTCCACAAAACCATCCAATTCATCACGTTACCAATCCTTGCAGTCCAAAATCCTTCGAAAGATCCTTAATGTTCTTTACTTTGTCACCAATAAACTTATCCATAAAGATCTTAATGTTCCATAAGTTGCTGATTAAGCCCAAACCAGATACCTATCCTTTCATAGAAAGCTCCATAACCACTCAAATCCTCCAGTTTCTCAACTTGCTTCTAGTGTAGAATTTTTAATAAAGTGCTACTGATGAGTAGTTCTTTTCAAGTTTTAACATGTTATTATAATCGTTGGCAATACATTTACTTGATGTATATATTTTGTACAGTTGTAAATTTCAATAAATGTATATAAAAAAAAAATGTTGAACTAACAAAAATTGTATTGCTTATTGATAATAGGTAAATAAATATGCATTTATAATCATTTTTCAACTTTTAGATAAGTCGTAAACTTGACAAATTAAAACCTTTTCCTCCTTTAAAATTATAATGTTCTCTCTGAATACTGTTCATTATTAGCAAAATCGAAAAGTAGTTATTAAGTATCTCAAATTTCATTCCATTCTCTTACCTATCTACCCTTTCAGGTAGCCATGTTACCGTTGACAGGTAGCACTAGTAATATCATTTTACTGATGCTCCAGGTAACGGCCGCTGTTAGATGTTAAGATGGGGTTTCATAATAAAAATCAATTCTATATTAAATAATTGTTTATTATTTGTTTGTGATGTTTATTAGTTAATATAAAAAATATATTTTGTTAATAAAAGCTCTATAAAAATCATCTTGGGGAAGACTTAGCATGAATCGTATGAACTCAGCCAATTATAAGCGAACGGTGATTCTGATTTTTTTAAAAACAATTTTCCTGAATTCTAGCATGTCCATTAACAAAGAAAAGTATAAAAAATCTTATTTTGATGGAAAAAAGTTTTTGCTTGTCATTGGAGGGCTAACTTAGATTTAAGACGTTTTCTTTTGAGCGGAACTATCGATTCCAAAATTACCATCAAGAAGTGCATCTTATTATTGCAGTATGATGCAGCATGATTTATTTTTTATTTGATAATATTCATTTTTAAAGACTTCGAGTATTCAATATTAATCAGATTTTCTCAATAACCCTGAGAGAAAAGGAATCATAGAGCGCGAAGTACCATTGTTCACAAATCACTTCCCGAACTGGGCTAAGGTCTGCGGACTAGCGGCTCTTGTGATGGTACACAAACCAGAATGGAATGCATACATCTGCCATTCCAAGGATGGGATCAAATATCACAACAAGCAGCGATATAGTTGTGGTTTCGTATTTAAAAGGCATTTCTTCTTATATCAACTTGAAGCATTATTGATAAAATTGTAAACCAACTTAAACGCCAGCTGATAAATTTTAAGAAAGCACAGGCTACAAACGAAAGAGCATACTTATATTTTTGTTACAAGTTTAGCACACAGTTATGTGTTTTATTAATCTAAGTATTAGGCTGGTCTTTCGACATATTCCTAATATTCAAAGAACAGAAAAATAGATAATAATAAAACAAATCTGAAGAAGTTTCCGGTAAAAAAATTTCAAGTAGTTTGCAGTAAAAAAAAAAAAAAAATCCAAAAATTTTTTTGAACTTGTACTACACAGATTGGTATGGTAATCCGATCTGAGATTACTTATCCTCCATCCACATTGTTTTAAAGAGAACTCGATGCCACAGCGAGTTGAGGCGAAGGTTTCAGCATGCTCGGTACTGAAGTTCCTGGGTTCGAATCCCACCTGAGCTAGTTAAAATTTATTTCCTGGCGGACCCATGAAATATCTTGACCTTTCCACCCTACACTACAATAGATAAGGTAACCTGTGGGATAACCCGTCCTTCCTGCTCTAGTTGGAGTACATATGGACGTTAAGCCCAAATAAACAAACATTGATTTCAACATAAAACTAATTATTATAAAACATAAATGAATCCAAAAGTAACAACTCTGAACAGCTTAAAGACTTCCTAGTTATAATCTTTGCCGTTACTCTTAACTAATCAATATTTCCAAAAAAATAGGATGGAATTGGATATTACCTTGTTCATTTTCCTCGATTTCTCCATCTACTCGTACAGTCCTGATAGAATATTATTAGGAACTGTGAGGAGTTGCTAAAAGATTGGGTAGTTATTAATGTTTTCAAGGAACGATAATTGCGAAGTTAATCATTCATAGTAGATTGAGTTGGCCATGAGAACAAATAATAATGGAAGAAGTTACAATAAAAGTTACCATCATCGTACGGTTCTCGAAGTGGAGAGCTGAAAGAAGGCACCATACGCTTGGAACTAATGGCGGAATCTGATACAGATGGTCTTCACTAAGTTGTGCTTTTAAACCGTGGGGTAATGATGTAGATGATATCATCCAGAAAATTATTTTATGCTATAGTAAAGATATAACTAATTATGATACTTTAATCAGGGAAGTGCGCTCATTTGGTAAGGCGCCGAGTTCAATTCCGGCTGGGGGCAGAAATTTATTTCCTGTTAGCCGTGGATTGACTTTGAGAGAGGGAGGCTCTGAACGAGTAATCTGGCGGATATTCGGCTAAATCTCCTTCTTCCGCAACCGTTGGCCCAGTAACAGTACATCCCAACCTAAGGTTTTATTATTGGTTACCTTAACTCAGATATTTAACTATGTTTTTATCCGATATTTACAATTAAACCTATTAAGTGTTTAAAAATACTGTTTGATCATATAGGCGATGTTATATCCGATATCATAAATACGGCATTTTGTAATTGCATATTTCTAAATAATGACTTCTCATTATTATCATTAACTTGTAGCGTTTACATAGCAATTAGTTAATGATAATAATCGCAACTCAGTGGCAGGAATTAAAAGATACGATCTCCAAAAAGCACTAATTGTAAAACACCTAATAAGAGCTCTCCGATGATGTAGGTAAGTTCCTCAACTGGAAGGCCAGGATACTGCCCATTGGAGGACTCGAGATATGATTAAAAGTCGATATTGAAAGTCGATTACTTGACACGGTATTGGCGAAGGTGGGTGGAGGAACCCACGCAGCAATCCCACCTGCCCAGGTAGCTGAGGAATGCAGGTACCCGCTGGCCCTGTACTGGCCAATGTTATCTTCAACTGTTACCGAACAAGTTCTTCAAGAGTCCGGCTCAACTTGAAGTGTTTGATCGTTGCACACGAGAAAATATTATTCGGACCTTAACTGCAGTGTCACTGGATCCAAAGGACACTTCGGTGTAAGGAAACTGATCTGTATCTAGTGATTTTGATTTATTCACTTCTTTGTGAGACCTTGGTCTCACAGATATTATTCAAAAGAATCGTTATTATTCAAGGCTTAACTATTTTCTAGGGAGATAATTTTAAGTTATTACGAATGTATGAGGATTGAATTGAAGCTTCTCTCATATTTGACTTCGAACCCTTAACGCATAAGTGCTATAACCCAAGACGGTAACTACTAGTTTCATAGTTCCTAGATCTATTAATTGGATCTAATTACCTCCATGCATATTAAAATGTGGTATTCTTTCACATTAATATAGTCCATTATTTCAACAGTTGGTACCGAAATTTCAATTATATTATCGGCAAGACTTCACCACCGAGCTTCATTTTTCAACTTCACCAGCTATATTTAGCAACCTACATTTTTTTTTTTTCCTCATTTATTGATATTTACAACTGTACAAAATAATATGCATTAAGTAAATGTATTGACAACGATTACAATAACATGTTAAAACTTGAAAAGAACTACTCATCAGTAGCACTTTATTAAAAATTCTACACTAGAATGTCTCTAGGCCATCTTCTTTTCAGACGTCTCGGAGGATTATCGGGAATAGTGTGGGAAGCAAGTTGGGAGACTAGTGGATTAGAGTGGTTATGGAGCTTACTATGGAAGGATGCATGTCTGGTTTGGGCTAAATCAGCAACATATGCAAAATTAAGATCCTTATGGATAAGTTTATTGGTCACAAAATAAGGAGCATTGAGGATTTTTCGAAGGATTTTGGATTGGATGGTTTAGTGGAGCCCCAAAGCTCAACTCCGTACGTCCAAATAAGTCTCATCAAGTCATGTATGTGGGAGCTTTGAACGTTTGTCTAGTAAATGTTGAACTAGTCTGTTACTCAACCAACATTTTTTTTTTTATTATCTATTTATTGAAACTCACAACTGTATACAACCTAAAAACAAAAATAATACATCAACTAAATTTGATGATAATTCTAAAAATGACACGTCACTGTTTTTAAAGCAACTACCAACTGGTAGCACATATAAAGGTTCTATATAATAAAGTACTATATTAGAAGGTCCCGAGGCCATCTTCTTTTCCGGCACCTCTGAGGGTTATCTGGAATGGAATGAGAAAGAAGTTGTGATACTAATGGATTTGAATGGTTTTGGAGTTTGCTATGAAAGGATTGATATCTGGTTTGAGCTAGGTCGGAAAAGTAAGGTATATTAAGATCTTTGTGGATAAGTTTGTGACAAAGTAAGGAACATTAAGGATTTTAGATTGTAAGGATTGGATACGAGATGAACTGGATGGTTTAGGAGAGCCCCAAAGCTCAACTTCATATGTCCAAATTGGTCTAATTACTGTTATGTAAATGAGAAATAATTTTAATGCCAGATTTTTTCTTATCATATATTAATAAAACGTTTTGACAAGTGTTCAAGTTTAAAATTAACTGAAGTACAAATTGAGACATTCGATTAATTTTTAATAGAATATTTGTCTTTCTAGAATCTAGTCATCGTTCACGAATAACTAACTCATTTAATCTTTCTTCAATGGACACTCTCACTTCATGTCAGAGGTGCGATAAATTTTTAAAACTGCTGGGCGTGTCTACTTGTCCAGTCCCCGAGGTCTGTTCAATGTCATATATTTCTCAATTTATCAAGTTGAAGTTTTCCTTTGCTAATGCTATTGTCTTAAAAACGAAAGTCATCATTAGTCAAAATAAAAACATTTACAATGAATAAATTTAACCGTTTGAACTTAATGTACGTTGGATGGGTGTTTTACTATTTAATTTTATTAGTGTGTGTGTGTGTGAGATAGATAGATAGATAGATAGATAGAGATAGAGAAAGAGAGAGAGAGAGAGAGAGAGAGAGAGAGAGAGAAGAGAGAGAGAGAGAGAGAGAGAGAGAGAGAGAGAGAGAGAGAGAGAGAGAGAGAGAGAGAGAGAGAGAGAGAGAGAGAGAGAGAGAGAGAGAGAGAGAGAGAGAGAGAGAGAGAGAGAGAGAGAGAGAGAGATGATTTTTTCCTTATTACAGAACTTTTGCCTCTACTTATACGGGTTTTAGAAAATTGCTAAAGAGAGAAACTTTTCATTTCAATTTTTTATCGCTTAAACGAATGAATGAATGAAAAAATAATCTTTATTCTGAGACACATTGTACCCTCAAATGGATATAAATATGTAATGACATAGTACAATAGTCTGGATACAATAATTTCAGATCAAGGTAACATTAACATTCTTCCATTGCTAATTGCTGCTGTTTCATATTAACGTATTAGGAGAAATCATAACAAAAATAAAATTTAAAAAATCGATACTATACAAAATAATTACAACTCGAGTCGCAAGGAATACTGTTTCACATTTTAAATATCTTAATAAGGTGACTAAATAGATTTACAATATTGACCAACAATAATTAAAATATATCTAAGTGGCTTATTATGTTATTTAGATATCTTTCCAAATCGATTTACCCTTAAATAATTAGCGACCTCACGCCATATTGTTACACAAATTTACTAATTACTATAATTGCATAAAATGATACCCGAAAACCTCAGCGGCAATGCAGCCAGGAACCCAAGTAACCACGAGATAATTATGGTCCTTTGGACCTGTTTTCTTTTCGCTCATGGCGAACGACTCCGTACAGTGGCAAATTCCTTGCGTATCACAATGGACGTTTACGAGCATAAGGTGTTTTATAAAAAGAATTATTTGCAATCGTTATAGAACAGAGCGAGTGGGTGACAAACCAAGAGTGACTCAGATACTAGAGTTAGAGAATATTCAAATTAGGTTTTGAAGGGATGTACGGCTTTCTAAGGCGACTGCCATCTAAATTTCAAATTTCAGTTCTAAAATAGGAGATTATATAATAGCCACATTAAACATATTTTATTATGCAAAGTAATATCAAATGCAACCTAAATAGTAAAGGCATTGAACAAATGGTGCGTCGAACTGTAACTAATCAAAACAGTAACATTTTTCATTTTTGAAATAAATATACTTAATTACCTTAATAATAAAAAAAATTAAAACATTTATAAAAATTCCTTCACCTTCAATTTTACAACTTAAACTTCAGTTATTAATTTAAATAAAAAGTTGATATTTTGTTATTAATTAACAATTTTACTATCCAAACATTAATCAAACAGGTAGTGGTATGGTTAGAATATTTTTAAGTTTTTGATAAGCAAGTCTAACAAAACTGTTAACATTGTAAAAAAAAAAAAAAATGTTTCCATAAATAAGTATTTGAATTTGTAGTCAAATTAATAAAATAACTAAATTATATTTTAAAATATTATTTCAAACTGGACATATAACTTGGAATCCACATACAAGACTAAAACGACAGGAAACTGCTCGTCATTTTCGGCTTCTTCAACATTTACTAGACAAACGTTCAAACCTTCCGATTTAGTACAAAAGACTCATTTAAATGACTGTTATTAAACCTATTTGGATACATGGAGTAGAGCTTTGGGGCTCAACTCAACATTCGAATTCTTCCCGTATCCAATCCTTACAATCCAAAATCCTTCGAAAAATCCTCAATGCTTCTAACTTTGTTACAAATAAACTTATCCATAAAGATCTTAATGTTCCACATGTTGCTGTTTTAGCCCAAACCAGATACCTGTCCTTTCATAGTAAGCTCCATACACTCACTAATCCACTAGTCTCTCAACTTGCTTCTCACTCCATTCCCGATAGTCCTCCAAGGCGTCTAAAAGGAAGATGGTCTAGAGATCTTCTAGTGTAGAATTTTTATTGAAGTACTACTGATGAGTAGTTCTTATCAAGTTTTGACATATTATTGTAATTGCTATCAAGACATTTACTTGATGTATATATTTTGTACAGTTGTAAATTTCAATAAAATAAAAAAATAAATCGAAGATGAAATATTCCGCTGAAATTTCTTATACCTTCTGAACAATAACAATTCTTACTTTTTTTTAGCATACTCTATCTTTGGTTTCGTACTTTATGAATAATGTTATTCAAAAACAATATATTACATAACGTTATTTTATGGTGCAGTTTGAAATAAATAGATATCATAAATTAATCAGCAGAGATGGATATATCTTTTTGAAAAGTAATAGATATGATATGAAGATGTATATTAAGAAAACCCCGCAAATCAAAATGTATCTGTTATAAAAAGACCGTTCGTTTTTCCATAAATATAGTTATTAAAAATTTATTTTTTCGTGTAATCAATCCTTCAATATCATTCCACTAATAAATTTATAGATACATAGTTAAACACATCCATAAATATATCCGAGAGAGTTCAAAATGGATAAGAAACTGTGATTGATGAAGCAGCTGAGTGGGTGGGTTAAGCCGTTAGAGTTTACAAGAGAAGAATCACTAAAATGTGAGATGGAGAAAAAGACTTAAAGGGGGTTAAATATATTTATTAAACAAATAAATAAATACCACTTTCTTTGAATATATAGCTACTACAAAAATGGAAAAAAAAAATGTACCAATGGTTCAGATTTCTTTTTCAATTAATTGACTATAGATAAAATATTGTTTTGTTATAGAAAATTTCAATTTTTTATAATATATGAATTGTTTAATATCATATACTGGTACAGGTACTGGTGGAAGAATTATGTGCCAAGAATCTGTCTTTACCAACTTATAGACACCAAATCATCAGACAGAAATCGGTTGCAAACTAAATATGGAAGTATAAAACAAGTCACTCACTATAAATACCAAGAATAAAGGATCCAACACAATATATAATCAGACAGGAGTATCTCAAACTTATAAACTCATATGGAACCATTATAAAAAAAAAACACTATCTCTCAATGCTAAGCTAAGGCACTATAACACTTTATTTTACCAGAGGCCCTAAACACAGCTGAAACCACGTAAATAAAAAGGAGAACCAAGATTCATGACATCGAAAAACAAGAAAGGAAATATACGGGCCAGTTTATAGAAATGGAATTAGGATTAAGCCACCAACAAAGGATCTGTACAAAACCTCTGTAAAAAAAAAAAAAAAAAAAAAAAAAAAAAACACTTGAAATTTTATGGACACCTTTACAAAATGAACCAAGATCGACTTCGGCAGAATTTTTTTTTAACATAATAAGTTCACGCATTTGAATTGAAAACTAATTGGCTGAAAGAGACTCAAAATGACCTAGATGAAACATTTTAAAGGAGAATATTATTAATACTCAAGAATATCGTAACAAAATTAAAATTTATATATATATATATATATATATATATATATATATATATTTTTTTTTTTTTTTTTTTTTTGATATAATAATATGTAAAGAAAACCACTTCATTCATATGCTTTTCTTAAGTTACCCATGATGCAATACGATCTTACCCATAATGCCTATTAGAAGTGACAATAAACAGCTGTGAATGATAAGAATGGATTGTTATTAACCTACACGGCTACATTAATATTAATTATATGTTATGAATATATAAAGAGGATCGGAATAAGGGCTTTAAATGTAGTTTGTTTTGTTACAGCTGAGTGAATGTATTGTATTAACAGCTAACAGCTTAAAATTAGTGTAAATATATATTGCAAATAAAACCCTTTGTTACAGACAGAAACAAAATTGCCTTTATTTCACTAACTAAGAGTGAATAATACCTATATATAATCAGACACCTAATTTTTCAGAAATATAATTCAGACATTCTCATTATGATTGTTCTTCTGTGCTGATTTTGATATAATTTTAGTAAACTAGTAAAAAACTATTTTTCATATAACGTTCTAAATTGATGTAATTAAGGAATTATAGTTATAATTTAGATAATAACCAAAACTGAGTAGTATACATGATATTAGAAAAGCTAGAAGCTCATAATTCGTGAGTTATTCCTCTGCTTTCTTAAGAGAGATAGGTTAACATCCTAATTACGTTTTATATTCCCTTGAATTGACATCTCTTGCAACGGTAGCTGCCATTGGTTGACGGAGCGTTGTCACTCACTTGAAGGCGAGCCTATAAATAGTAGATGGTCGGTGATCTCACGGCTCCAGTACAGGCGTAAAAACAAGCTCCGGTGTTTGCAGAGCCCTGGAGCTGGAGTTCCATGCAATAACTCCAATCTCCGGCGATTAGTCCCGCGAGTTACGGCATACCCTTGCTCTCGCTGAGTTACGCCAGTAGTTGTCGAAAGATAAGGTAACAAGCCGTAAATATCTCGGCCGGCCATCGTTCTTTAAAACCTCCTATTAAACCGTCCAACACACGTAAACATAGTAATCGGCTGCTTAACACGTTACTACTGCGATAATAAATTATACCATTTATCTATGTAGTTCGTAGTTTTTAAAATAGTTATTGAATATAATAAATGTTAATTTTAAAAACATAGATCTTAACACATTAAAGTTCCTCATTAAAAAAACAGAACACCCAATTACATGTTTATACAGTTTATAAATTTAAATAATTGATTTTGAGAATATTAGTTCCAAAAAGTTACTGAAAATCATATTTTTTTTGGATTTAACATTAAATTTTATGAATAATTGAATCGGTGAGTGCAGAAACAACTAAGTTCACATTAAATTCTAAATTTTTCTAAGCCTAATTAGTATGAAAACTAGATAATTTTTGCATGACAAGCAGTATAAATGCATGTAATAAAGCTGAAAGTCTTGGAAAGAAGACTTTTAAGGAAGATCCACGGCTGCAGTACAGACTCAAGACGGATGGAAACAAAGAAGTCTATCAGAATGAAGAAAGAATCTCAAAGACTATGTGTAGGAGAAGATTGGCGTTTCTCGGACATTTGTACAGAATGAGCGAAGACATATTAACAAAACAGATATTAAACTACCTCTGGAAGAAAAAGACCACTACAGCATGGATTAAAGAAGTTAGGAAAGACATGGAACAGTTGAACATTACAGAGTCCCAAATGATAGAAAGTGCATTTAGGAGTGGAGTGGAAGAATTCAAGTTGAAGGAAGACATTGAACAAGAGAAGCGGACGAACGTGGACAGAAGATCAAAAGAAGCAGGCCAGTGAACGCATGAAGGAGTACTGCAGACAGAGGAAACTAAAGGCAATGGAAAAGAATAAGAGGAAATAAAGTTGTAGCGTGGTCCTAAGTGGTCAATTCGTGTGTAAAAACAAAAACTACTTAATTATTTAAAAAATTGGAGAAGTCAAATACTTTTTTTTCAAGAAAAAATTGAAAATCCGGACTTAGTTTGTTTCTGCACTCACCGATTCAATTACGGAAGCCATTTTTTTGTATCTTTAAGGTTATACATCCAAGAAAGAACAGCTAAAATAATAGACAATATTAAATTTAAATTTACTTCTTAATATCTTCATTTAAAATTAAAAAAAAAAAAAATTATATTCTATATAAATTTAGTTTTCAAACTAAAATTTAAAAAATATATTACGTTACAGATCTCTAATCATTTTGGATATAAAAACTTTTGGAACTTATCTCCCCTTATACACAAATACTTTACTATGATATCATCAATATAATTTAACTATAAAAATTTTATTATTTAACAATAATATGCTTAGTTATATATATTTTATTAATTTTTCGGTATGTACTTTAGAAATGTTATTTTTGTCATTACTGGTACAATATACGTACATAATAATATTATTATTAATAATATATACATATATTACTTCTTTTTTTTTTTAACTATATGCAGTGAAGTAAGAACATTTTTCTGACTGTTGATACAAAATATCTGCACCATATGGGAAAAACTACATGACTTGATTTTTATCCACAAGGAGATAAGTATTCTGGGCAACCCATATTGGTGTAAAAGTAGGCAAGTCATAATGTCAAGGGTCTCCTTTAAAACTCATTGGGCATTTTTAAACATATATATGTATAAATATATGTGATATAAATGCATTCCATAGTAAAATATAGAAAATTTGTAGAATAATAATAGAATATGAGTCCAAAAATTAAATAAATCGATTTACACCCAAATCAGAAAATTTCAAATAGCTCTCTTGAAAACATGTGATTTTTAACTCTTCTAGTATCCCCCAAATTGTACAGATATATAAACAAGCAAAGTTCTCAGTAGTACATGGTAATGAAAATTATTACAAAAAACTTGATAAAACATATGAATGACGAAAGTGTAAGTTTATGACAGACAGAGATAAACGTTATTCCAAAACAGTAATACTATTGAAGAATTATTACTTATTTCGCCTATTAAGCACGAGAAATTTATACATTAAATTGATTTTGAATAGCAGAATGAAGTCAGGCAACCTAAACATGTCTTTTTCTTGAAGTTCAAATAATTTTTTTGCAATATTATGCTTTGTTTTTAATTAGGTACTTCTATAAAATAAACTTATGAATAACAAACGCAATATGATGTATACCTATAAAGGGGTGCGACCTTGGAATCTTCCTTTCATCGGGCTGCAATAAAATAGTAAATATATTTATAGATTTTGTAATATTGTTATTTACTTCTTTAGCTGAAGTGCAGTACTTGTATATAATGTAATAATATTAATAATATAAGTACTTCGAATTATTATCCTAACATTAAACAAATTTTACAAAATTAAAATATTCCTATATTTCAATCAATTACATGATAAATTAATCATAAAAAACTTATTTTTATAAATATATTACAAACTAAAATTTCTAAATATCGAATAGAACATTACTTAAGAATTATTGAAATTTTAAATAAATTATATTCCAAATAAATAATAGTTTAAACAAATAGAAAAACACTTAATAAAAATTCAGCTTAAAATTAAAAATAACTAATTTTTCATAACATCGATAAATGTTTGACATATTTTAAAAAGATGAATTATAATAAACAATACATTATCAAAATACATAAATAATAAGAAAAACATTTGAAGAACGCTCAGACCACTAACATAATATTCATAAGGTATAGTTGACTGTGAATTAATATAGGAGATGTAGTTGGTTAGGGTAGGCAGTCAATGAACTCAGCAAATTAAAAAAAAAATGTTTATTTTATTTTAATTGTCAAAGCCGACGTTTCGACTTGCTTTGCAAGTCTTCATCGGTTGAAGACTGATTTGAATTCAGTTATCTGTCCTCAATATCTCAATAACTCTGTATCTATTCATTAATTGTTAACTCCTCTAATTATTATCTCAATAACTAGTCCTCATTATCTCAACAACTAAACATCTACATTGTTTATGTTCACCAATTATTTTGTCAAAATTACTCATTAGCATTTAATTAACTATCACTCATTTTAATTTATTCTCATCTTTACCTCAATTCAATAGTCTTTATTGTCTTTATGGCCTTTTGATTTGCCTTTATGTTACTATCCTTACTCTTATACAGTCATTTATGTATCATTTTATGTTTATTTATATTTTTTCTCAATCATTCCTATGTTTTGTGGTGTGTGTTTACTCATATATTTTACATTGTAGTCATGTAGTCAATGTAGTCATACCTTGTTGCTTGTTTTCTGTTCTTCTAGCCCTGATGAAGACTTGCAAAGCAAGTCGAAACGTCGGCTTTGACAATTAAAATAAAATAAACATTTTGTTTTGATTTGCTGAGTTCATTGACTGCCTACCCTAACCAACTACATCTCCTACACTAACATAATATTTTAATATAAAAAATAACTTTAAAACTATTAATCAAAACGAATTTTTAATGCATAAATTTATGTTAGTGGATATTAAATTAAAGAAAATTTCTTAAGATTGAAAAAAAAAAATTAACAAAAAAGTGCGATTGAAAAGTGTATAACCAAATCAATTTATTAGTAACTTTAAAGAAATCTTTTGATGTAACATAAAGTTTTAAGATAAGTATTAATAATTTACAGATATGGACAATTATCTTGATACAAAAGTAATGAATGAAAAATATCGTTAAAAGTGGATTTTGATTTACTCAGTAACGCGTATTAATTTGATTTTTCCATAATTTCCGCATTTGAATATTTCTTAACATTTTGCCACTAAATAATCGCCACTAACACCGTAAAAAATTCCGTAGTAGAGAGATGTGGAAGGATACTTAAATTAACAATTTTTTTTTTTTTAAGTCGCTTCTAAAATAAAAAAATCCTCTTTATAGATTAACAAAATGGCAGAGATTGGTACAAAAGATAACGTAATAAAAGACAGAAGAGCTTTCAGAAGAATGACACTAAACTATAAGGGTTTCCAGCATTAAAACAAGAGAGGAGACAGCAAAGCGAACGCATGAACAACTATTGGAAATTAAGGCGAGAAGTACGAAAATGATTGCAAATGGTTACTTCACGCGGTTCTAGTCGGCCAAAATCGAAAAAAAATTCTAAGCAAAAGGAAAAGATTAACAAAATTAACTATAACCAATAAACGTAATAATATTTCACAAAATCGTGGTTCTTATTTTCGACGTATATAAAACACTGAAAGATATTTTTTGTGATCGTCTAACAATAGAACTAATATATTTAATAGAAAAAAAGTACGTAACAATGAAAAAATAGTTCGTAACAATGAAAAATTAGTTGAATATAGTTCTACAACCATTTAATAATGAACTTATATAACTAACGTATTTTTTTAAACGATTAAAATTTCTGACAAAAAAATTGTTTATAATTCTTCAGATATCTAATTTTCAGTTGGATTTTTGGAAAACAAAAAGATCAAATTCATAAATAATATGATTCATAAATAAATTTATATATAAGGATGTGCTAAGATGTGCACCACCTAGACACGGGGATGAAACCAGTGGTAAAAGTCCAAGAGTGTCAGCAAGGTCATGCCCTACATCCCATTATGGACAACGTCCCACCTTTAACACCTGTTACCAATTATATTAAATAAATTGCAACATTGTAATAGATAAGATGTGTAAATTATTTCTATTTTTATCTTAAGCACATTCATATACCTTACTTACATAATTTACTAGATGTAATGATAAAACATTCTTCCAAAAATGTTCTCTGATAGCAGTATTGCTAATTTAGGCATCAGTTGCTAATTTACTTTTAACAACAAAATAAATAAACTAGAAACTTATTTTAAATAAATATTTTAAAATAGACAGTAAAATTAATGAGCTGCTAAATTAAATGTGAAAATACTTCTAGATCAAGTTACTCTCAATTGAACACATTAGCTTTCAAAGTGTGTACTGTATCTTGTAAATCAAGAAGGCATTTGTAACAAAACACATACTACGTGTAATTTAAAGTCTAACATATTCAACTATTTTTAAGTTTTAAGATCACTGTATTATTTTGTCACTTAGTAACAAACAAAATAAACTATTTTTCAAAAATAATTGTGTTATTTTTATTTATACAGGTTAGGTTTAGGTATACAGTTATACAGGTATAGTTCAGGGTGGTATGACCATGGTGGTTCAAAAGCTCTAAATAAATTCAAACATATGATTAATTGACATGGATTAATGTTCAATAACAATAAACAATTTAATTGTTGAATTAATCGATAAATATGTTTAAATAATTTTAACACATCCTGTATTAAAGATCAGTATTTACTTCTTCAAATTACACGTACTACTAACAAATATTTTTGGTTTAATATTAGAGTATTACGGCTATCACTTAATAGAAAGTATTAAAATAACTTTTATTTTGATAATTGTATCTGAATATTTAGTTCTTTTAACTAAGAAAACATAAACTTAAGTAACAAATATAACCTTAATATCAGTTTCCTTTTTGTGTTAAGCACATCAGCACAATGAATTACACAATCCATTTGTACATTTCATAAACATAAAATACAACATTTTTCACATTTGTGCAGACAATTTCTTTTCACTTGCTATCTAATAACTTTTAACTTTTTTTTTTTTTTTTTTTTTTTTTTTTAATATAAATTCTAAGATATCAAAGAGAAAACAAGAATTCAATATACTCATCAGTTGCTGAGGAGAACATTTACAGTTGTGAATTTCATTAAATAAATAAATATAATATTACAATGGTTACATAAAAAGAAATGTAAATTTTTAGGAATTAAATGAATGGATGCAATTTAATTTTATGAAAATCAAAAATTGCTCTTACACTCCAATCAAAATTACTCTCCAAAACAGTTTCAAATTTAAAAAGCATCAAACTTCTGAAATGAATTTTGTGATACATAGCAAATTTTAAGCACTCAGTTTCCTATAAAATGACTCAAGAAATTTAAAAGTAATAAGTTATAAAGTGACAGGCATTACAAAAGTACAATTTTTGAACATTAGAGGTTATGTATTTTCATTACAAAATAGATCGATAATCATTAAAAAGTATTGCCCTATATTTCAAAATTCTGTTTGAGTAATTTCTATTTTATTTTCTCCACAAGTTACAGATTGTAATATTTTTCATCTAAATCAAAAAGAAAATAAATTAATAAAATTTATCTAGTAAGGCCCTTCTAGCCCAAATTAGAGGATTTCAGATAACCAAACATTACAAAACAAACACATTGTGATTGTATTCAATAAATTATACTTATTTACTCTCAATATGAACATTTCATAAAATATAACCAAATTTTTTATACAAAAAGCTTACATGATAAACAGAAAGAGTAGACACAATAAAAATAGGAATGAAATCATGCAATACAATTATGCAGGGTGAAATGACGAACGATATTGCAAATTATTAAAATTATTCTCCTTTTAGTTATAAAACTCAAATTTTAACTTTTTTTTAGTACAAATTTAAAATTCTTAATCAAACTATTTCATATAAAATTATAGTAAAATGTAAGCAAATTTTATGAATTTTTGTGCTATCTTTTAAGTTTTTCTATAAAGTTGTTTGAATTATACTTAAGTATACATATATAATTTTTCCTTTAATAATATAAAATTTCTGTTATCATAATAGTTTTCAGGAAAAAAAAAAAAAGAGACCTGAAAAAGCAAGATAAAACTTTGGCAATCTAGTATTAAATTTGATTCTCACTGTTCTGAAACTTTTATCAGAAACAAAATACTTCCTTATAAATGATACATGTAATATGATATTATGATAGGATGTGAACACTTATTATTTCTTTGTTAAATTTTAAGGTTCTGTATATATTTCAACATGACCAGAGGTACAGGGTTATGTAAATGTACTGAGTCATACTAATTTATACAAATATGTAAACATTTGGTAAATTTACATTTACCAGCTGATTGCATACAAATTTAAGAAATAAAATTAAAACTAATAGACATAATTGACATAAAAAAAAGATTTAAGTACTATAACGTCAACAACATAGCATTAAAATTCCATAATATGAACTTGAAAAGGTAAAGGACTAAGTAATTTTATTCTTATTTTAGTAGAAAAAAAAATTCATCAGTCATTTGTTTATATAATCAGCTGACCTCAAGTTAGCTCTATTTGGATAAGAGATGATCTCATTAAGAAGCCTGGTCAGAGGAAGCATCTCTGTTATTAATCAGTAACCTGAATCAATTACAGTGGAATCTAATTAACATCTTTTGTCCTGCATAATTGGAGAAAGAGGAGACCGTGTCACACAATGGCCAGTCCTTGACATCATTCCGGCCTACCCCACCTGTTTTATCAGTGGGCGATCAAAAATATTTTATTTAGCTGGACAGGGGGCAATCATCTGCATCATTTCAACTGTTCCAAGGATCTTGAATAATACAGTATGGAGCATAATAATACGAACACCCTGAGATAATATAAACCCATTTACTGAGATTACTATTCGCAACCATACTTCCAGATTATATCTTCAAGTTAATAAAGTTTAACCAAATTTAAACACTTGAAAGTAAATAACAAAAAAATTATAAAATCAGACAGTTTTAAGTGAAATAAGAATTCAATATGTTATTTAAAATAACCAATACTAAATTTTTTATTCTAAATGACTGGATGAATACTATATATATTTCCTCAATCTTTACTCTGTAATTGCTATGAAGATCATAAAAGCATCATAGTTTTAGAGACCCACTATCCGAAATAAAGCTAATCTGTTTTCTACTTTATTAGTTTTGATAATTAAATATATCTTTGTTTTTAATTTTTATTTAGTATTTTGAAAAATAATACAAACAAAAGCCTAAATAAAATTTATATAGAGTAGGGTGTTAAAAGGGATCAGTCAAAAACATTTAGACACTGTTTGATATTAACGCCAAATTTCAATAAAATAAAAAAAAATAAATAAAACGAATTTATTAACCCATTATATTTCATTTTATTTATTTTTCTATTTTTAATTTGGTAGCCATCAGTGATACGGCCGAAATGTTAGCAATATATTAAAAATATCAAACAATACCTAAATTGTTTTTATTAATCTCTCTTACCATCCGACTATATATAAATTTTATTTATGCTTTTATTTATATAATTTTTTGAAATAATAAATAAAAACCAAAACACTTTTACTTACCGAAACTAATAAAGTAGAAAACAGAATAGCTTTATTTCGGATATGGGTCTCTAAAACTATCAAGTATGATCTTTGTAGCAATTACAGAGTAAATATTGAGGAAAATAAAATCTAAATTAGGTACATATACAAAAAATTATAATAAAAAAGAATTTAAAGAAAATTTTGAGGTTGTTTTCCTTTAATTATTATTATTTATTTTCCATATTTTTAATTTTAAGTTTTTTTTATTGTCTAATCAGGGCTTTGTTTCGCAAATTGCAACCAACTACAAGCAGTTATTTCGGATGAGAAGTAAAAACAAAAATTATCTTTGTCATTACGTTTTCTAAATTTCTTTCAACGGTATACCACTCTAGATAATCTTAAAAATTGACAGTAAATCTTCAATTAGTGAATGTCTCGAGAACAATATAGGCAGGATTTACAATGGTTCTGTTCTGATAAAGAAACCTTGGTTTTGTGTCATATATTATCTTGAATAAAATTAAAATTACTCAATATTACTGACAAATCACTCATTAATAATGGCAGAGAACAGATAACAGACCACCACCAAAATGCATCAAATATCTAGTAAATCGGACAATAAAACACATTCTTGTGTAAAGCAAAAAATACACCAAGCTATGAAAAAATTATGGCCTGAACAATCAAGACTTTTCAAAATTGTTAAACATATCACACATTCCCATGTGTGTTAGTTCCAACTACTAAAAGGAAACTAATGTTAACAAGGACTTGTAGTTTTCAACTTGTGAATGGTGACTGTAACCAAATGCAGTGGTACACAGCACTATAAATTATGTAAATGAATAAATAAAAACCTAACAGATGTTTCCATTATTTCTAGACACATAAATGTCAATTTACATTGTTGTTCATACTACTATTATTGGGTTTCAATATTTGGCATTACATGGTTGGGTAGTCACCTAACAGATGTACTGGAACTTAAATTCATTTAGGAACTTAAAATCATTTAGCTCCTGTAGCCAGCTGGTGATGGTTTTAGCGAGTTCAAACAATAATAAAAGAGATTTTTCACATTTGGCCAGATCCTGTTTTGTTTTTTTTTAAATTATGGCCTGGTCTCTTTGGGGTACTTAATAGTTGAGATATACTGCCTTTGATACTTGAGACATACTATACATTTACACATACAAATATGTGCAATATACAACTATATACAAACACATAAACAAATATATTTATTACACAGAAATATATAATACGTTGTGTTAGGATGCATTAGAAGTATTTAATTTATGATACACTATAAGCATATATAAAGTGTACTAGTTTCTTTGGTTGTGACTATGAATGAAACATTTCAAAAATAGGAGATATCGTCTCTAAAACTGCAAAATATCGAATGTGAAAAAAACACATTTTTTGTACTACTTTATCAATTTTAGGACTTTATCATCTTTAGGACTGATATACATTTTAACAAATTCTCCAATTTGAATTCACTCTGTAAAGGGGTGGAATAACCCTGCAAAAGGGTCAATTATACAAACTATTTGATAATTCAAAATCAACATATTGAATCACTAAAAATCAAATGCAAAAACCACATTTTCACATTCAATACATTGCACTTGTAGGGACAATATGTATTGTTAAAAAAGTAAATAGTATAATTTTATAATATTCAGATAATTTAGTAAAAAGTGTTTCCATCAAAGAATGATAAAACTATTAGTGAAATATAATTTTACCAAAAATATTAGAACTGACAGAACAAGTTTTTTTAGGTTGACGTCTAGATAAGTGTACAGTGAAAAAACAAAACAAAAACAATAGTGAATCACTTATTTTGGCGAAACAAACATAACAGGGCCAGTTAAGATAAAGCAACAAGTTTCTGGATCTGTTAGGTTCACAATAAACAACAAGTACTACTTTAAGTTTTAGTTTAAATTAAAAAGAGCAAAGATAAAGTAATAAGAACTTTTTTTCTATGATTAACTTATGTAAGGAATTTTTTTATTTAAAAAAGGATTTAACCCTGATAGGCAACACTCATGCATAACAGGGAAGATTTGTATCATAGGTGGTTCCAAGAATTTGATGACAAGGTAATAAAAATTAATAGGAAAAATTCTTCTTAAGAGAAAATAACTTTTTTTATACATAGAATGCATAATTAACAGTTATTCAACATTGTTTAATGTGAATTACGTTTATTAACTTACAAGTTTAACAATTTGTATCAGATTGATTCAATGACTTGATAGTATACTATTCAGAAGGCATTGTTACTTTATTACACTTGTAGAGGACAATTACACAAAAAGAGTGTAGAAAAAAAGTTATATGTAACACAATAAAAAAGAATGGCTTTCACAAAATAATTGGTATAATCATATCCATAATCTATTAAATTATTATAATTTTTTTATTAAACTTTAATTTACTTATAAAGTATCAATATAAATATTAAATAAATTAATAATTAGATTAATTTATTTAGAATTGATTATTTAAATAATTATTATAATAACTGAAATTGTAGTTTATTGTCATCAATGCAATATTATATTACAGATTTCAAATTATTTTTAAAGTTCTAATCTTGTTATTATATAAACAATGGACAGACATTTAATAAAGTAAAATTCTCAATATTAACAGTTTTCTTTTAATTAATTGGAACAATGATCCGAACTACTTTATCTATTAATTTTTTTTTTCTCAAATGTAAACATTTTATTTCTATTATATTTTTTTCTATGGACAAGAACATTTAACATATTTACAAAAACTTTAGAAAATGTGACAGTAATAAATAAACTCGGAATAAAATATAAAACAGATAGACAAATCAATTTAATTTTTATTATCTTTTGAGATTGTTTTGTTTTTGAAGTTTCATCACTGCTTGTTATCACATTCATATGTTTATATGAATTGTAAGGTGTATTCCAATTGTACCCAACCAGCATTAGGCTCATCTAGTATGTTTTATAAAATATAAGACCCTCAACATTAGACATCATTTTAAGATGATAATGATAACCTCGTTAAAATATTTGTTGATCACACTAAATATGGTCGAGCATTGTAATGTATAAAAGGGCAAACGGCATGACATAATCTTCAAGGATATCAATGATGTACTACTTACTATATACATTTATGGAGTCTGAACTTGCTCCAACACATCTAAAGGTTTAACTTAAAGGAAATATTTTTATATATATTTTTAATATTTTTGAGGATTATATAAGGCAGTTGCATTTTTAATTTATAATAATTTCCTGTTTATTCATGACAATCTGGGTCCATATTGAAAAAAAGTCCACTGAATAATTTAATGAGATAGGTGAATAACTGGCCAGCCCACAAGGATGACTTTAATATTATCAAAGACCTTCATGATATTATAAGGAGGTATTTTAAAATATGAAAGAACAGAGGAAGAATAATAATAATAAATGAAATTAAAAAATATCTAATATCATTAAAATAAAACTCTGTATAAAGCCAAGGAACATAGTAGCATATCAAGATATGTCCAGTAATAAGAATTCTAAATTAGTTATACATTTAAATTATTATTAAATAACATAATTTTTTTCTGTTTTTCAAAATAAATTTTTATTCATACCAAGAAACAGTTAGACAATTCTCATTAATGGATTAAAAAAATCAAGTTGTGTAGATTTTTTTTTTATCTATTCAGTTAAGAAAGACATAAAAAAAAAGAAAAATCATTTATAAATATCCGATATAAAAAATACCTATATAAATAAAATAATGTTTTTTTTTTTTCTTTATAAACATGTAACTTTTATTAATAAGAATAAAAGCTTACCTGCTCGGAAAATCTGGCCACATCCATCACAGCGAGAAGCAAATTGAGCATCGTAACAATTACCACAGTAAATCTTGTCAGCCTTGCTTCCAAACTGCTTGTCTACTAAAGAAACTCGGCATTTAGAGCACAAGAAACATGCTTCATGCCAGTGCTTATCCTTGTACGACAGATCCTAAAAAAACAAAACAATAAAAATAAAAATAATTATAATAAAATAATATTAGAACAATTCAGAAAAATAGAATTATGAATTATACAAGATTTATGTAATTATATAAAATTATTAATAACTAATATCTTTATAAAAACTAATTCAATTTCACAAGTCCAGAGGTTTTGTTTATAATCTTTAGCCATGATAAACCAACAGTTTTAAAAAAGTACAAGAGAAAATATTTAGCTTGGTTACATATTTATAAAAAACACAGTAAAAAAACATAATATTTTTTATCTGAGCATAATATGTAAAACTGTGTGGACAATACTGACTTAAAAAATTAATTTTATTTCTAAACTGCAAAGGCTATCAAGGAAATTGGGGTTAGCGAACTCATGGGGCAACAAAAACGGTTAAGAATTATTTTCCTAAGCTAAGTCACAATTGCATGTTGTAATACTGCCTGTGACAATAAAATAAAAGGGATCTCACAAAAAAATACCTAATTTTTCTTACTAAATTCATGAAAAATATTGTAACATAATTTCATGTTAAAAATAGAATTAAAATATTAAATATATTCCCAGTTTTACTGATAATCATAAGAAAGAACTGTAAAAAAATTCAAGTTAATTAAGAATAACCTCTAGTTACGGTAACCATCCCAATATTTCTTTGTGTTGTGATAAAATCCTAGAAAAATACCTAGCTCAAACTAATAAAGTTGAAAATTGAAGGGATCGCTGTAAAAAGTAGGTAGCAATCAGTTTTTCGTGGAAATATTTAAATCAGTTTGAAAATTGAACTTGCTACAAGCAAACATGAGAGGCAGTCCCATTGTATGATTCACATTATAACTGACAATTGGAATTCAAGTCATCTAACAAAAAAACAAAATATCTATATATTTATTACAAGATTTTACATAAGCTAAATAATACTCTTTCTTGTGCTTATCATTTAGTCTACTTTTTCACATGCTATTTATAGGTTTTCTATCCTACTTTTGGGGGGTTGTGATATTATTCTTTCTCATTGCCCGATTAATTTTTTTTTTTTTAATACAACCTGCAAACTCAGACTGGAGCTACCTCCTTTTTGCAGCAAACCCTTCAATTATACTATCTAATTGAATGGCTCCGCCGAAAAATGTTCTAAGCGACAAAATTTCCGAAGTGGCGATTTTAAAGTTTTTAATGTATAATAGTATGTCTTAGTATGATATAGTCCTCAATTATGTTATTATACATGTAAATATGACAAATTAATATGTGCATATAAAATCTAACCTACAAAACTAACAAAAACTTTAAATTATGATCTTCTTTCACTGATAACTCAAAATTTTATATTTGCCACTTGGAACGTTTTTTGGCGGACCCATTCAATCAAGAAAATTAAATCAAAGAGTTTTTTTTATGAAAAGGTAAAAATAGTACCCTAATTTTCATTTTCGTAATTTTACAATAAATATGTTGATTTAAAAAAAAAATGAAAACAAGTATTTCAACATATCTTTAGAAATGATCTCATCCCAATAAATAGGTTCAATATTTGGTTCTGATTATAAACTCTTTCACTCTAGTTTGAAAACACAAAACTAATTAAATCTATGTCATGTTGATAAAAGGTGTATTTTTAAAAATTACTTAGGAAGATTTTAAGAGAATACCCTTACCACCAAACAGCTGAAATGTCCATTAGTTCAATTCTTTTTATAGAAACTAAAAGAGCAAGACATTTAATTGTATTCTAAAAGCTGGTGCCAAAAAATTGTTATTTATTCAAAGATTTTCTCATCTATCTCTTTACATTTGGCCTACTACCAATTTCTACATTTATGTATTTTCAAGGTTAATGTCAGGCTTTAAGGAAAAAATAAGAACAACTATTTTGGGGAGGATCATTTATTCACATCATTAACTAACAAAAGGGTCACATCAATATAATAATTTTGAACACTTGAATAAAAATGTCAGCGTTCTTTAATACTTTGCTATTCGAATGTTATAGATGCAATTAGTTTACAAAATATGTGTAAAATCCATCATAAATCTCTTTTGATAAATTATGGTGCAAAAATTTGTTTTATTAGTAAATATTGAATTATGATCAATGTAATGTGACTTTTGGTATCCTATATAATATAATGGATGATGATAGGATATCTTGCTGTTCACAGCAATTATCTATATATCCTAAGGGATTTATGTGGTGGTCGTGCTTGGGGCATATTATGCTATTTTGAAGTCCTTTTTCGGCTTTTAAACATGGGAAATTAATTTTAGGATTGTGAAAATTTTAAATATGCATGACTGTGAACAAGAATTTTTTTTATAAATTTTGGTTTTCACTATTTTTTTTTTCATAAATCAATTTATTGAAATTTACAACTGTACAAATATATAAATCAAGTAAATGAGTTGATAATGATTACAATTACTTGTCAAAACTTGAAAAGAACTACTCATCAGTAGCACTTCAATACAAATTCTACACTAGATGATCTCTAGGCCATCTTGTTTTTCAGATGCCTCGAAGGATTGTCAGGAATGGAGAGGGAAGCAAGTTGAGAAACCAGTGGATTTGAGAGGTTATGGAGCTTACTATAAAAAGATAGATATCTGGTTTGGGCTAAATCAGCAGCACATGGAACATTAAGATCTTTATGGATAAGTTTATTGGTGACAAAGTAAGGAACGTTGAGGATTTTTCGAAGGATTTTGGATAGTAAGAATTGGATACGAGAAAAATTGGATGGTTTAGTGGAGCCCCAAAGCTCAACTCCGTATGACCAAATATGTCTAATCATAGTCATGTAAATAAGTCTTTTGTGATTAATTGGGAGCTTTGAACGTTTGTCTAGTAAATGCAGTCTGTTACAACGGCCAGTTTCTTGTCGTTTTTGTCTTGTATGTGAATTCCAAGTTAGACGTTTGTCCAAGTGGAGTCCTAGGTAGCGGATCTGTTCAACAGGGATTAATGGAATATCATTAAAGAATACTATAGGACAGGAAGTCGTAGGTTTACAGCGAAGGGTATTGGGTGAGATTTGTTTAGATTTATTTTGATCCTCCATATTTGACACCATTCTTGAATGTTTAGGATATGGGACTGGAGTGCTTGGAAAGCAATGTAGAGATCATTATGTTAGTTTTCAATTTTTTATTTTTTAATTGTTATTTAATTAATTTCTCACAGTTTGCAGGTTGTAATATGATCAATAAAAATGTATTGAAAAAAAAAAAAAAAATTAATCAGGCCATAAGAAATCAGAATAACGCAAACACCCAAAATTACAATAGAAATCTCGTTGAAACGTTGGCACGCCAAAATATAAGTTTTTCATTTAAAAACTAGCTGTGTTTATTCAACCTTGACTGCACCCCTGACAAATTCATCTCCTTAGTTACAATAGAAATCATATGAATTGCATGTGAAACAGTAGACAAGATGACAAACACAAGAAAGATTATTACAAAATAGAATCTTTCGTTGACATCAAAATTTCTTGTTAATCCTGGAGATCTCACACAGAAACCCGATCTTATCTCCTATGCCCTTATAATTTTCCATGGAATCATTACAAGAATGTACAAGCGTTAAATTTTAATGTCTTAAATTTTAATAAGTTCATCTCAATTAAGGCTTAGCATTCTATAAATAGATAGGATTGAACATTGTTTATTGAAACTAGATAGTAAAAATTGTCACCTTTGAATCAATGCCGATAACTTTAGAGCACTCGTCACATGTATTTGCAAATACTTGCTCGTAGCACTTGATGCAGTAAGGGTGGTCGTCTCGTAGGACATATCGTTGTCCAGTCAGTGACTCGTCGCATTGCCAGCAGCAAAAGTGTCCCGAGTGCCAATCCTTTGACATCGCCTTCGTGTACTCACCACTGAAAATCAACTGAAAAGAGAAGAAGCTTGTTAATAAGCAGTATTCAGC
Organism: Euschistus heros; assembly: GCA_003667255.2. Lineage (NCBI taxonomy): Eukaryota > Metazoa > Arthropoda > Insecta > Hemiptera > Pentatomidae > Euschistus > Euschistus heros. The sequence goes on from RCWM02000355.1 coordinate 488,301, forward strand.
AATTTATTAATAACTACAAACAAAACATAAGAATAAATACAATTAACAATTGAATAATATATCCTATATTATTTGAATATCTTACATATATACAAATAAGACATTTCATCTCTGTTATATTGAGAATTGATTAAATAAAACAGAGTCCAGGTAAGACTCTTTTTCTTCTTCTAATATTTTTTGCACTCCATAGGAAAAGCCTGTTTTTGTAATGTATCTCAGAAGCAGATAAAATGAGTTTAACAATAACAATATATTGCCCTAAATTAAAAACGACAAAAAGTGTTGAACTTTGCAAAAATAATTAACTATTCTGAATAATGAGCTATTTAAATACTTTAAACAAACAAATCTAATTCACAGAAATTATATTATTGGGATATACAATTTTAGCAGTATTTTTCATAGATTGCCTGACCTTATTCAAATGAATTTAGAACCAGTCAGTGATAATTTTAAAAGAAAAAATTGTATTAAAGGGATACAAAAATATAAACATTTTTTTTTTTTTATCATTGATTACATTAGTTTATTCATATATATATATATTTTTTATATTACCTAAATATGAAAGGAAAAGTGGTAAATTTGTTTTCTACGCAATATTTTCACTAGATCACAGATATTAGTAATAACCATCATATTCAAGTACAGTGGAGCTTCGATTATCCGAACGTTCAATTAACGGAACCTTTTTTTATTTGGAATGTAATTTTAATTGAATTGATCATCTAATTACATCTTTGTATTGTTAAAATTATTTTTATTTTAAAATAAAATTATATGAAAAACAACATGATTTTTTCCATGAATGTCTATAAGGGAAGCTCTATTTATTTTACAGAAACTACAAAAAATGAACTTCTAAACACACCTACAATTTTGTTTACTGAGAATTGTATACTTAATTAGACCATTTCATTTGTATCTATCAATATCTCCTTAATCATTTGGTTGGTAATAGATCTCATTTTAAATCTTAAATCATTATTTGTCAGGTATACATCGCCTTTGTGATTACGTTTTTTTAATTACATGTCATCATCTATGCCAATAAAAAGGTAACGAGAGCTCTTTTCATTTAACAACAAAGTGGAAATTATTACATGGATAAAAAAAAGTGAATGGAGTCAGACATTATATATAGATTTCAGGGTTGGTAAATCAACAATAATGGGAATCAAAAATTATGCTAATTCAATCATCAGGTACCCCATAATCTTTACAGTGAAACGGAAATTTTGAGTCGTAAAACTTTGAAAGAAGTGAAAAGTGAACTGTTAGAATATGCTGTTTACACATAATATTTTTTTAAAATGAATTTCGATTATCCGAATTTTTAATTATCCAAACCAACCCTGACAACATTAGTTCGGATAATCGACTCTCTACTACATCCATAACATCTTTATAATATGTATATACACAATTTATTGGGCAATTTGAATTGACATAACCCTGTAATTGAAGACAGAAAATTTATTCACTTATTTTTTATTTATTTATTTTTTTTTATAGCAGTAAATCGAATTTGAGGTCAATGTTGGATATGTTCAATAAGATCAACAATAAATTGTTTTTTTTGTGCTTAATGTAATGTAAATTCAATGTGAATAAATTTACTCCAATAAAATTATAAAAGTTGGCGACTGGAATGTCAATGACAGTGACTAAATGCCCTTTTAACGAATCATAATTCAAACAGCCTTTTCCAAAGACCTAGTGACCTTTTATAGAGCCGTTGGAGAGGTTATGGAGCAGTTTCTCCATTTAGTTAAGTGTTATGGACACAGATTATCTTTTCTATCATATATAAATTCCAATGCCTTAACAAACATGTCTAACAGTTGATATGGTATATGGTTGTTAGATCATAAACGAAGTGAGTCAAATAATTGATATTTTTGGAAACCATAGTTCGTACAATCATAGTCCGAAGACCATTGGGAACAGACCTTGCGGTCAGAAGAACTGGACCATCCCAGAAACCAGCAGCGCGGAAAGGAATGAGTAGTTATCTGCATGCCAGCGGCCTAGCAGTCTTAGTATCCTTATTTATACCTTAGCGAATACAGGACACCGATTTACGTTCATGATAGACTACCCTTGGGAGAAGTAAGGATATCTCTGACAGGTTGCAACTATAAGCAAACAGACACAGAACCGGAAGAACGATAATAATCCGATTAAGAAATCAAGGGTGTAATATGTAGTTACTATGAGTTTTATCCAATTATTCAGATTGTCCATTCCGATTCTCTACTAATGTCACTACAATGGTTGGATGAACAAATGCAATTTAAATACGTTGTCAGTTCGGATGCTTATCTTGAGTCACGGAGATGACTCAAGGCCGAACAATGCCTCTGGATATTCAGGACAGACCGTTGCTAGACTTTCGTTTCGGAAACATAGCAATTATTTGAGAATTTTAGCAAACTTTCTTCCGGTTTGTTTATAAACAACTTTAATTGTTCAAAAGAAAAAGATGGTCTAAACATAACTGAAATAAAGTAAAGAATAATATCAGTGTTCAGAGATTTTATTCATCATTGAATTTATCATAACAACACCTAGATATATGTTTCGGGATGTATACCCCAGTTTCAGACATGTTTAGATCAATATAATTTTACGTACTTTTTTTTGCAAGTTGTATAAATTTATCATTTATATTAAATAAAATTTTTAAATATTTCGATAATGCAGCCATTATATGCACCACACACCTGGATTTATTCAACATATTATTTTTCAGATATGCTGAAAAATAAATAAATGCTATTTGAAACGAGAATGTGGGTTGTCGCCATTTTTTTTTTTTTTTTTTTTTTTTTTTTTTTTTTTTTTTTTTTCGATTAGCCATTGTAATTTTTCATACGTTGTACGTATTCGTTAATTGCTTGTTCAAACGGATCAATGTCCAAATTAAGTTGGAGAAGTAATAGAGTTTTTGTGTTATATCTTAATCAACTGCTATTTAGCAATTTAAAGAGTTTCTAATATTGTTGTGTCGGTAACAATTTTTTTTCGATTCTCGGTTCCGGTGATCGGTTAAAAATATATTGCTATTAGAAAAAATAATTCATTCAAGCAATAATATTCAATAAAAAAATTATGTCGCGCCGCTTGCTACAGTTCTTATTATTGTATTAATGGTTTATTGTTCTTTTATTTCTTTTATTAAGTGCCAAGTTAAGTGAACCTGGCAACACTGAGTGCTGTAAAAATAAAAAATATTTAGTAACCTGGCAGCACTGAGTGCTATATAAACCAATAATAACCTCCACTTAAAGTTAAGTTAATCTAATTATAGACATTTGTTTTGTTTTTTGTAATATTTTGTGATTAGGACTGTGAAAAAATATTAGTGAGTTATAAGTTTACTTATCCAGTGTGCGAACTGTTATTTATTACAGTATTTAAAAAAGGTCCGTAGCAAATAGTCACCACTAACGATTCAAACTAGTAAACAACAAATAGAATTTATTATCTTTAACATATAATATATATAAGTTGAATAAAGTTCAGACAATGCGCAAAAAAATAGTTCACTTTTTAAAACTTCTTGTTTAGAACACGAATATTTCAAGTTTATGGATTTTGTTTATTATTAAGAAATTGGAAAAATTACCTAAAATCTTTCATTAAACACTATAGATGGGTGTTTGCTTTGATATTTCTCTGAATGTTATTTTAAAATAGTTTATTAGAATACCATTATTGTCGTGTAATAAAACGAAAAATAATCTTTATTCATTGCGAAAATACTCCAACAATAAAAAAAAGGTAATAAAAAAAGTAATGAATTTTCCTTGTCTTATTGGGAGGTTGTATTTTTTTTTAGTTTTAAATATTAATTATACTAGACAAACGTTCAAAGCTCCCAATTAATAACAATAGACTCATATACATGACTGTGATTAGACCTATTTGGGCGTATTGAGTTGAGCTTTGAGGCTCCACTAAACCATCCAATTTATCTCGTATTCAACCCTTACAATCCAAAATCCTCAGTGCTCCTTACTTTGTCACCAATAAACTTATCCATAAAGATCTTAATGTTCCATATGTTGCTGATTTATCCCACACCAGATACCTATCCTTCCATAGTAAGCTCCACAACCACTCAAATCCGTTAGTTTCTCAACTTGCTTCCCACTCCACTCCTGATAATCCTCCAAGGCGTCTGAAACGAAGATGGCCTAGAGACCTTCTAGTTTAGAATTTTTAATAAAGTGCTACTGATGAGTAGTTCTTTTCAAGTTTTGACATGTTATTATAATCGTTGCCAATACATTTACTTGATGTATATAATTTGTACTGTTGTAAATTTCAATAAATGTATATAAAAAAAATATTAATCATACTCCTTCACGTTGTAATTGTGAATACATAAATTCAACATTTTTTTTTTCTATGTTAGAATAAATGAAGGTAAAATTTACTTGAAGCACTTATCGCCTTGTAAATACGATAACCAGAGTTTGTTTTTCATAATTCATTCCTACAAGCCTAACATTAAAAGAAATATGTAATATTTTATAAAATTTCAAAATATGAAAAGAACACGTGTAAGGAAAATTTTCCTCCTCAAGGGAAAAGTGACAGAGTGGCTCAATGTTAACAATTGATCCTTGATAGAAAGTGTATATTTAGGATGTGCCCTTGGGAAGGTACACGACCTTTCCATAAAAGGCAGTCTTACCTTCTCATATAGCTAACCGAGTCAGTCCCTTCATAGATCTACCTCTAAATAATTGAACAATTTAATTAAAGGATAATTAATTTATTAAAATATTCATTAAACCTAGTTATTAGGATATTAATTAAATTCCAACATGATTAGCTTAATTTTCAATTAATATACGGCGTGAAACTGATGTAATACGTAATATTCAACTTTGTTATTATTAAATAATTTAATAAATTTTAATTATTATGTGTATATATATACACATTTTTATATACATTTATAAATATATATATATATTTTTTAATATACGTTTATTGAAATTTACAACTGAACAGAATATATATATCAAGTAAATGTATTGACAACGATTATAATAACATGTTAAAACTTGTTAAGAACTACTCATCAGTAGCACTTTATTAAAAATTCTACACTAGAAGGTCTTTAGGCCATCTTCTTTTCAGACGCCTCGGAGAATTATCAGGAATGGAGTGGGAAGCAAGTTGAGAAACTAACGGATTTGAGTGGTTATGGAGCTTACTATGAAAGGATAGGTATCTGGTGTGGGCTAAATCAGCAACATATGGAACATTAAGATCTTTATAGATACGTTTATTGGTGACAAAGTAAGGAGCATTGAGGATTTTTCGAAGGATTTTGGATTGTAAGGATTGAATACGAGATGAATTAGATGGTTTAGTGGAGCCCCAAAGCTCAACTCCGTTCGTCCAAATAGGTAAGAATTATTTATGACATTTTTTTAATTTATTATTTATAGTTAGGAAGATATCTGATAATTTTTGGAGGTTTTAGCTTATTCTCCACACGGGGAAGAATTTTTTTAGTCTTTTGTTCAAGGTAAGTTTTAATAAAAAGTAATGCATCATCCAATCTTTATAAATTTTTCAGTTATTTATTTTTTTTTTGAAAATATTTTACAATTTCAAAAAACATAATTAATCCTATGAGACAGATTTTCTGACAATTTGAATCAGCATCTTCAAAAATTAGTTCTATGATAAATTACGAAAAAAATAAGGTTTTTTTTTTATACATATAGATTTCTCAAATAAAATAATTTTAGTACGATTTTTTTATAATTTAAGCTAAATTAAAAAATATACTTATAAACTTAGCATTTATTTTATTATTGCGTTCACAAGGTTCGTAATAAAATAGCAGAGAAAGGCGAAATGCTAGGGGCGCGAACGATGCTCTTAGAAACAGAAAGTGTTGACAGAGAGCCAGGGACCTGAGGACATTCTTCGAGAAGTTTTACCCGCAAGAATTCCCCGCAGAGAAAAATTTCCATTTGCGGTAAGAATAGAAAAAATATCATAAAAAATACTCAAACAGGTGACAAATATTTTACTAAATATTAAAGAGAATTCTATTGTGTTTGAATCGGATTGAATATTACGCAACTTACGGGTATGGTTCGTGTTATTATTCCTAAATAAATAATTCAAGTTCGATATTGTTTACATGACTATATTGGTCATGTAGTTTGATCATTTCCTTCTTACCACTATCATAACTGTAAATTACTTGTGCGTGATTAGTTGAGTAGGGCGATCCTTTTAATTATTAGTATTAGTTAATTGTAGTCCAGATTTATAACATGACTGATGATGAAAAAAAATTTATTTAAGATGTTGTAATGTCTAATTTAAAAAGTTATAGACAGTAAAAAAAAACATGAGCACATCTCAGCTATCTCAATAAATAACCATTTATTTTCATTATTAATGAATTTTTAATTTGTATTCATTATGCATGAAATATTATATATTCATAATTCGAAAAATAAAGCTATATTTAAAAAAAAAATTAGGATTGACTAATTATTTACAAGGTTTATTGGTATATTTTTCATTTTAAGGGAAGTATTTTAAGACTTATTTACATGAAAGTAATTAGACCTATTGGGACATGGGGAGTTGAGCATTGGGCTCCACTAAACCTTCTTATTGTTCTCAGATACAATCCATAATATCTAAAATCCTTCGAAAATTCCTTAATGCCCCATATGTTGCTGATAAAGCCCAAACCAGTTAATCATAAACATATAAACAATGATAGAAGTTATATGTGAAAAATAATTTAAAAAAAAAATAAATTAAAGGTTTTGGACATTTTCTGTGGTCAAGTAGAATTACCTGGATTGCCTACAATATGAGAGCATTGTTATCAATATATATATATATATATATATATATATATATATATATATATATATATATATATATATATATATATATACTATTATATAAAAGGACAAGCCATTTTTCGTTTTAGATCACTAACCGCGAAAACTACAAAATCAGTCAGAACCAAATTTTAACCATATATTCTCCCTAGTACAAAGAAAGTTACGACATAATAAAATTTAGAGATTTTCAATTATATCACCTTAAAAAAGCTATAAATATGCGGTGCGCAGTGAAGTTTGATAATCGAACGATAGGTGGCGATCACTATTCTAGAGAGGTTACAAAGGTGCGGTGTTATATAGAGCTAGAAATTTATGATAAAATTTACATATTTTCAATTCAATTGTTATTAAAAAAGTTATAAATATATGGATCGGCATGTGGATCCCAGTGCATTTTTAAAATCGACCGATATATGGCCATTCTGCAACAGAGTTTGCAATGGTAAAACTATTCAAAGGTAACGGTCGGGTTAAGAGGAGGCACCAAACTGGCCTCACCCGCGCTACACCGACCAGTTCGATCCTTACGCTTCACTTCGAGTTTACATTTATCGATAGTTCTTTCCTATAACCTCACATGTAAACAATCACTTCTACAGTTTCAACTTGGATTGTGTTGTTCAGTGTGTTATATTGATATTTAGTCTTCTTAAATGAAAATAAGTGAAACAGAAGTTAACAAAATGAATTTCATAAAGGATTAAGTGTTTTATCAATTCATGTTTTCTTATTCCCTCTTATCTAATGTGTAAAAGTGTTACAATAATAATTAGCAATAATAAGTAGCAAATTTTAAGTACAACATTTTTATAGTTCGAGGTAGGTTTATAAAAATAAATTTTATTTTAGTCACATTTGAAACTTCAGATTTCAACGTTTAGGCCAACATGGAGTAACCTTCCGACAACTAATTGAAGCGGTCTAGACTTAAGAAAACCAATCTGGGTTGGAACATTACAAAGCCTAGAGCTAACAATCCCTATTACCTTGTCAGCTTCATCATTACTGTTTACTGCTTCAGTCTAGGTTAAGTTCACTGCTTCATCATACAGAATTTAAGTTGAATTAAGTGTTGATAACAAAGATGGTGCAAGTATTTTTAGTTTATGGATAATATTTAAAAAATAAGGGCCTTAATAAGCGAATAATTTCTTTCCATTTTGAAAAACTTTGGGTTTACTTTTTTTTTTTTTTAAATATAATAATGTCTTATTATTATAGTTATTTTTGTTCAAGAAACGATTCAACGGATTCAACCACGAGTAATTCTTTCCTTTTATCGTTATTCCTTTGTCTTTGGTAATTGCTACTTGATTTTTATGATGATATTTTTTTATTAATAACAATAAGTATCAAAGTGTGAGGGTTGTGCGAAAAAAGCATAACGTATTAAACAACAATTAAACTATTATACAAGTATTAAACAACTTTATTTTTTTTTTTTATTTTTTTTTTTTATTTTTTTTTTTTTTTTTTTTTTCCATTTATTGATATTTACAACTATAAAAAATAATATACAACAAGTAAATGTGTTGACAGTGAATACAATGGCATGTAAATAACTTGTGAAGAACTACTCACTAGTAGCACTTCAATAAAATCTACACTAAAAGGTCTCTAGGCCATCTTCTTTTCAGACGCCTCGGAGGATTATTAGGGATGGAGGAGGAAGCAAGTTGGGAGACTAGTGGATTGGAGTGGTTATGGAGCTTACTATGGAAGGATAGGTATCTGGTTTGGGCTAAATCAGAAACATATGGAACATTAAGATCTTTATAGATAAGTTTATTGGTCACATAGTAAGGAGCATTGAGGATTTTTCGAAGGATTTTGGATTGCAAAGATTGGATGGTTTAGTAGAGCCCCAAAGCTCAACTCCGTACGTCCAAATAGGTCTAATCACTGTCATGTAAATGATTCTTTTGTAATTAATTGGGAGCTTTGAACGTTTGTCTAGTAAATGTTGAAGTAGTCTGTAACGACGGGCAGTTTCTTGTCGTTTTAGTCTTGTATGTGGATCAACTTTATTTTAAACTAGCATTTCCCGTCACGGCTTCGCCCACTCTCATAAGTAAAGAACTTTAACTTTAACTAATTTAAACTTTAAATTTTAACTAATAATTGAATTTTTTGTTTATACATACAATATCAAAAATCAAAGGATCGACATTTTGATTTAATAATTATTTTTATTTGGCAGAAATAATTTAATTGATTTCATCTGGTTGGATTTTCATTTCAAATCATAAAAAGTATATGACAGTGTGTTTCTGCCACTCAACATGGTACATTTAAATTTTGATTCTAAACTTTATTTATAATGAATATAAACTAAATTTATTTATGCTTAACCAGTAGTCTTACCACTGTAAAATCTATTGCGGAATGGTGCTACACACATATTGGTCGATTTCCAAACATCTGGGGGATCCCTTTTAAATTTTTATTATTTTTTAAAATAATTTAATTGAAAATAAGTAAATTTCATTATCAATTTTGGTACAGATTGGTTCAGTAGTTTTCGCGGTTAGTGATCACAAACGAAAAATGGCTTGTACTTTTATATATTAGTATAGATTTAATAGTTTTACTATTACAAACTCTGTTGCAAAATGGCGACATATCGGTCGATTATTAAACTGCACTGGAATCCACATATTCTCACTACGTTTATAGCATTTTAAATAACAATATAATTGAAAATAAGTGAATGTTATTATAAATTTCTAGCTCTATATGACACCGTATCTTTGTAACATCTCTTGAATGGCACTCGCCACCTATCGGTCAATTTTCAAACATTACTGAGCACCACATATTTATCGTTTTTTTACTAGCAGTTTCTTCGAAAATATTTAAATTTTATTATTGCAAAACCTTGAACTATGATGATGATGATGTAGTTAAAATTTGGTACATATTGGTTTAGTAGTTTTTGCGGTTAGTGATCAAAAACGAAAAATGGCTTGTCCTTTTATATAATAGTATTAATTAATTTCTGTTCATTTATTAAAAATCTCTTCAAGTATCCTAACTAAAACTATAAACTCGACAACTGTTTTTATATTTAAATTAAGTTTGTTCTTATTCTAGCCGAGCCTTAATGACCAGCAGTTCCGATTACAATTTTAAATACTCCTAAGACTTAAGGAAAAAAAAAAAATGCCGACTAAGAGAGGCGCGTGTGACCTTGGAAGGACGAGCTTTTCATTTTCTCGGCGGTGATTATCATCGCAAGCGGAGTGTTGGTGAAACTGTCAACGCTGGCTATGTTTTAAGACGACTTTCATTCTCCCCCCCCCCCATCCAACTTTCATCTTCCTCGTGCTATGGTCGCTTTTATCGTTCAATCTTCTTGGAAGAACCATCACCCCGGCCTTGAGGCATAAAGAAAACAATATGGAAGAATCAGTGAAAGAAATGCGTGAGTTGTCAGGCGGGATCTAATGCTTTTTCGAGAATATTTTTATTATTATTTTTTTTTTAATAATTTGACATTGTAATAATAATAAAAGCAAACATCAAAATTGATCTTTCAAAACGTGTTTTAATTTTTTAATTAATTTATTTTTTTATATCAATTTATTGAAATTTAAAACTGTACAAATATATATATCAAGTAAATAAGCTGATAACGATTACAATAACATGTCAAAACTTGAAAAGAACTACTCATCAGTAGCACTTCAATAATAATTCTACACTAGAAGATCTCGGAGATGGGTAACTCAGCAACATATGGAATATTAAGGTCTTTATGGATAAGTTTATAGGTGACAAAGTAAGGGGCATTTAGGATTTTTCGAGGGATATGGGATTGTAAGTATCAGATACGAGAAGAATTGGATGGTTTAGTGAAGCCACAAAGCTCAACTCCGCACATCCAAATAGGTCTAACAGTCATGTATATGAGTCTTTTGTAATTAATTGGGAGCTTTAAACGTTTGTCTAGTAAATGTTGAAGTAGTCTGTAACGGCGGGTAGTTTCTTGCCGCTTTAGTCTTGTATGTGTTATTATTTAAAAAAAAAAAGAAATGAAATTTAGCCTTCTCTGGGTGTTGCCGGCAATATGTATTATAGTCATGTGTGTATTAGGATGTCCGTGTAAAATTTGGGGCTCCACTAAACCTTCCAATTCGTCTCGTATCCAATCCTTACTGCCTAAAATCTTCATAAAATCCTCAATAATGAGGATTATATCACAAACAAACTAATCCATAAAGAACTTAATGTTCCATATGTTGCTGTTTTTGCCCAAATCAGATACCTATCCTTTTACAGTAAGCTCCATAACCATTCAAATCAACTAGTCTCCTAACTTATCTCACACTCAATTCCAGATAATACCCGAGGCGCCTGAAAAGAAGATGGCCAAGAGACCTTCTAATGTAGAACTTTTATTGATGTGCTCCTAGTAAGTAGTTCTTTAAAAGTTATTGTAATTATTTTCCTCTAATTTATTTGTGGTATATTTTGTTGTAAATATCAATAAATAGTTAAAATAAAAAATAAAAACAATTTACTTATGAACCATTCCTATAAATAGAATATTTTGTGTGAGCATTTTTTTTTTGTTTTAAACAATTTAAAAGAAAAAAATGTAATCAAATATTTCTTTTTCTCTTTAATTTTTAAATCCATACCTGTAACGTATCCTACAACAAGCAGTTGTAATAATTGTATGCAAGATAATTGGCATGTCAGAATCAGCACCTACTTACTGTTAACATAAAACATGATATTTAATCAATTTTAACGGATTAAATATGATCTCTCAACCAACTCCTTTTTTAGTCTTTTTCGGGTATTATCTGGCATGCTTCTCGAGGCCATCGTTTGCATTAAGTTGTTGATGTGTCCGTAGAGTTGGTCGTGATGTCTTTTGTATGAAGACTGAAAGTTACAGCAATCTTGTGCCATGGCTATGGGTAAGTCTGTATGAAATGTTATGTTATTTGGGGTGATTGTGTAATGAGTAGGGCTGTGAAATATATGCATTTGCATATTTCTCCTAGTCAACTAAAACATCTAATATCGTCAATACATATGTGTTTTGAGGCATTTGGAATCAATTTGAGTTAACATTTATTTTGCATATTTTGCCATAAATACGTATTATTGCATATTTTGGACTTCAACTGCATATTTATCTACGTATATGGCATATCAGCATTTTTTTTTTTTTTTTTAAGTTTCTGAGCAGACAAAAAAATAAAATATAAATAAAAACCAAATAATATCCTATTATTTTATTTATTATTTTTTTTTCTATTGAATAAGATGGTGTTTATCCAGATGCTGAATCTTCCCTTTGGATTGTATTTGCTTCTCTTGGAATTGTTTAGACAGATTAATTTCTTGTTCTTGCTCTGCTCAAATACTTGGAATATTACTTCACTTTTATTTTTTCTCGAAAATTGCTCTAGCAAAGACAACAAAATATCTTGTTAGAAAGAATGTAAGTTATCAAAATTGAGACTTTTTTTTGATAAAGTTGTGTCAATTACTGCACATAAAAACAGCAAAGTACTTATAAAACAAAGGCAAGAAATCAAAATTTGATAAAAAAACGTTTGTTACATAAACTGCCACTGAATCCACAAAATTCTAGTTTCGATACTGATTTATGTCTAGCTGAAATACCCTTCCATAGGTGTTTTCTTTTTTAACATTCGCCTTGTCTTTTTGTTTTTTAATATTCTTCATCGAATTCCCTTTCAACACAATTAGTTACTTAAACTTGAGTTTGCACTTATGTAAAAGTATGTGTTGCATTTTTTTTTTCATTTTTCTAAATAGGTAATGTAAATAGTTGCCTATTTTAGGTATTTAATTACATATTTTATCCTATATTTTTGCATATATATGTGCATTTTTTTGAGTTTGTATTGCTTATAATTCACAGCCCTAGTGATGAGTTAAATAATGTAATCTGGAAACAAGTGTATCCGGAAGTTTTTTGAATACCTAATTTTTTTCAACAAGAACAAGAGTGGAATTCCTTTAACATAAAATAAATTAATATATTCATATAACAGTGTCCTTGACAGAAGCCGTGAAGAGTAGACAGCGGAGGTCAGGCGAGCCCCCGGGGCAGAGTGGCTCTGAGGTCGCAGGAAACAGGAGCCACTTCCTACAGTTCCGCCTCAACACTCGTTCCCTATTTCCAACTTAGGAACGATGAATCAAGTCATCTGATAAATAGTACTACCGTCCCAGTTTCGTCCTTCAGTAGGTTGCAGTATCTACGGGGTTCCATTGAATTCCATTAGGAAAATTAGCGACCCAACCTTGAAGAATCCAAAGAATAATGTCTTATTAAATCATAGACAACCTATATTCAGCTTCATTATGAGTAAAAGGTAAACAAACATACTATAAGTCCCCGCCCCTGGGGATGAGCTTACGGTGGGGGGAGGGATGAAGGTCCCATTTTGGGGTTTTTCGATTATATCTCGAAAACAGTACGCTCTAGAAAAATATATTTCAAATAAAAATTAAAGCTAATTAAATTTCCTATAAAATTGTTTATATATATATTCCTCGAACCTCTAACAGTTTCCAAGATCTTTGTATTGATCAGCTGTTCGCTCTCATTTAATTATTCTATTTTAACGTTAGTTGAATTGATTTAAAAGAAAATTTATAAAATCTTATTACTATTGTTAAATATTAATTATTAAGATATCATTTAATATAATGTATATATATATATATATATATATATATATATATATATATATATATATATATATATATATATATATATATATTTTTTTTTTTTTTTTTTTTTTTTTTTTTTTTTTTTTTTTTTTTTTTTTTTTTTTTTTTTTTTTTTTTTAAGTAATAATTAGACTGCTTTTATGTGACTGACGTTTCTGGGTCAATCCATTTCAAATCACCCAGGCGTATTTGAAACATTTTTTTATTTTCTTGATTCTTTTATCATGGATTCCCTATGGGTAGACATTCACAAAACTGCAATTAAAAAAAAATTTACAAGCCATATTTTTTAATTGACAGCCATTTTAAAATGATGATTTAGTGAATTTTATAAAAAAACGGGGTTTGCGGAAATTTATATTGAGAAATCATTTTTAAAGATATCAGAATGATTTAAAAACTAGTGTGTTCAGGATGAAATGACCTTCAAAAGGACATTATTTTAATTTTCCTACCATGCAAGAAAGTTATTCAAACTCTTTCTCAAAAACTCGGAAAAGAAATTAAAAAATCGTTATTTTAAAGGCCATAAATTTTAAGGAAGGAGAAGAGACTCAGAAATGGGCCAAAAAAACATGTAATTTACAAAAGTAAGTGATTTTCGCTTATAAGTTAGTGATTAGCTTATGTATTTCAAGAATTTTGATAAAAATTTCATATATAGGATCTAATTGTAAATTTAACCACCTTTCAGATCGAAAAAAACATTTTGAATCGGACAAATATTTTCAGAGTTATAATATCCCAGACGCCTAAAAACCCGTACTGTTATTAAATCCATGGTTTTGGGCACATTATCCGCTATAACTCTGAAACCATTTGTCCGATCCATAATTTAATATTTTTATCTAAAAGCTGGTTAAATTTACTATTAGATCCAATATATGTAACTTATAATTAACACCGTGAAATACCCACACCAGTCTACTGAACATGTCATAATTTACATATTTTGCCAAAACATACACATTTAGCGTGCTTGCTTGGGTGGTTTAGAGGTTTTAATATAATTTATATATATAGCATCTGATAGCGAATTTAATCAGCTTTGAAATAGAAAAAAGAAATTTGGGATCGAACAAATATTTGAGGAGTTGGAGCGGCAAATGTGCCGAAAAACACTTGGATTTTACAGCAGTACGTTTTTATTAGCGGGCTGGCATGTACATTTTACGGGGTTTGATTAAAACTTCATTTATAGATTCTTATAGTAAATTTAATCAGCTTTAAGATGATAACAAGTAATGTTGTATCGGACAAATAGTTTCAGAGTTATAGCCAAAAGAGTACGACAAACGTGTTTTCGCAGAGCTGTGGGACTGACGGCAAGTTGGTCAATTTCTCCATTTTTTTCCCAATAACGTAACTTCGCGAAAAATGGTCCGATTTCGGATTTCTTTTTTTCATTATGTAGGTACTAGTTCCAGCTACAATTAATATTTGTAGCCTTTCTTCGAAAAAAGCTTCGTTATCGTGTTATAGATAAATAAACAAAAATAACGGGTTTTTTTTTTGGCGTTTTTTTGCGATTTTGAATATGAAGCCGATGGTTGCCGTGGTAGCAAACTTCAGATTCGGATTCAGCACCCCAAAAAACATAAAGGTCTGTTTAGAATAAAAGTTCCGCAGTTTTTTCTTGAAAACGGCCTTTTGGAGCCTTATTTTACTGGACTAAGAGGAGATACGACGTTGGAAAGGAAGAAGGGCTCCGGGCGGCAATTAATGGAGATTGATAAGGTTCTGAAGGAAGCTGTTGAGTCAAATCCGTCTACGAACTTGGCACGGAGTGTCGAAAGATACTGTTAGTCGCCATCTTGTCTCCATGGGGAAGGTGAAAAAGACCTGTAGACTGGTCCCTCACGAACTTACTCCTCAAAAATTTTATAAAAGTTAAGAAAAGTTTACAGGACTACTACTTGTTACGACCCATGGCCCATTTTCTTCAGGGGTAAAAATTTGATAATTTTGCGGAAGTTGAGAATGCTGTCCAAGAGTTCTTTGACTGCCTTCCCAAGGAATAGTATCAGCGTGGCATCGAGCGATTGGCTAGCAGATGGGTAATGACCGTAGATAAAAATGGACTATACTTTGAGTATTAACTGTATTTTATATCAAAGAAATAATCATAGAAATATTGTTTATGAAACAGTCTTTTTTTTTATACACCCCATCATTATTAATACTCAGAAGTCACAAAAGTAAAGCATACTATCATTAAATTCTCAAATATAAAAAAAAGGAGATATAAAAAAAATTATGACTAAAGTTTATTCTTAACCCAGTAAAATGCAAATGTCACCAAGTTATTCCTGCAAGGAGGTGGAGGTGGGAAGATGATCTGGCTGCCTTATCTACATTACTATTTTAGAACAGCTTCCTCCCTTTAATCTTTATCCTTCAATGGATACATCGCCCGATAACTTATTTTCTATCTTGCGTCATCCTTCAACACGTTCAAAGCAAATCCCGATAAAGATCATTTTCGTTGAAGAATAAGCCATGAATGATAATGTGTGGGGAACGAACAAACTTATCTACACAGACGAACTGGGATTAAATGTAACAGGTTACAGGAATTGCGTCATTTAGAAAAATACACATTACCAACTCTGAACCTAACTATAAAATATCTAACTATGAACTATTCAATTATTGCTCAAATAGCTTCGTTTTAATTAATGAAAATTTTATCATATTTATCAGTTATACTAGAATTCCACTCGCGTCGATCATTTTCAGACCACTGCTAAAACAAACAGGAGCGCTTGACTATGAAAGCGGTTAATACAATAATGACTCATTTTATTTTATTTATTTATTTTTTTTTCGGATTTGACGACCTTAGGTCATATACCGAGACCCAATACATTGGACCGCCAGTATTCGCGGTCTTCCCAATCTCCTTCCCGTAATCCTCTCGCCGCCATTACCTCCTTAACTACTTAAATCCATGTTTTCCTTGGGCGGCCTCTTTTTCGTCTTTCTTCCGGGACGTAGTTAAATATCCTTTTTGGCCATCTTTCTTGGCCCATTCTTCTTAAATGGCCATACCACAGCAGCTGTTTGGTGTGAACTATAGTGTTTTCCGCCTTAACGATACTTCGTATGGCAGAATTAGTCACCCGTTGAACCCTGGAAATGCGACAGCTTCTTCTCCAAAAATCCATTTCGACAGCTTGAAAGCTCTGTGATTTTTATGTTCTATATAGATATTTTTTTTAAGTTTACAACTGTATATACAATATAAAAATATAATACATCAAGTAAATATGATGACATAGATAAAAACTTGTTTTTAGAGCAACTAACCATTGGTAGCATTTATAAAGGTTCCATATAATGAAGTATTAGAAGGTCACGAGGCCATCTTCATTTCAGGCGCCCCGGAGGGTTATCTGGAATGCAATGAGAAGCAAGTTGTGATACTACTAATGGATTTGAATGGTTGTGGAATTTGCTATGAAAGGAATTGATACCTGGTTTGGGATAAATCAGCAACATATGGTATATTAAGGTCTTTATGGATAAGTTTGTAAGTGACGAAGTAAGGGGCATTTAGGATTTTTCGAAGGATTTTGGATGGTAAGGATTGGATACGAGATGAATTGGATGGTTAATGATTCAATAAATAGTTTCTATTGATAATACATTTTTGAATCCATACATAAACCAACGTTCAAGCCTTTCGATTAATTACATAAGACTCATTTACACGACTATAATTACTTAAAATATCCTCAATATTCCTTATTATGTCACAAACAAACATATACATAAAGATCTTAATGTACCACTGGCCCAAATCAGATATCTATTCAAATCTAATAGTATTCCAACTCCCCATTACATTCTAGATAATCCTCAAAAGAAGATGGCCTAGAAACCATCTAATATACGAGTAGAACGTTGATTGAAATTCTTTTAAGCAATCGACATCTTATTATGAGCATTATCTTCTTTCCTAAATGTGGTACAGATATAAATTAAAAAAATGAAAAATAAAATAAAACAATCCTTATATGTAAGAAATATATAAAGGGAGTGAGTCATTTTTATATTATTATTTATTATTACATTTTTATTTGGCAATGAACTTCATCTAGCCAGCAAAATTTATGTTTCTAAGGTTTTTTCATTAGAATTCCTAAAGTCTGAAGATATATATATATATATATATATATATATATATATATATATATATGTAATTTTTCTTATATATATATATATATATATATATATATATTTATATATATATATATATACTTACATATACCATAAAAAGACTTGAGATCCCGCGGCGTTTGTTTTGTTTTTTAAATCTTTGTGTAGTTGACATTGAGCTAAGGCGAGTGGATTGGGATGATTTCGAACAGGTGAGTGAATGTATATTTTGACAGAATATACATTAATGCCTAACATAGTTCATAAAATGAGCTAAAATTAAAATAGTTTATTCTGTAAATGATTCGAGACTGAAGACGCTAATCACATAGGAGCACTAAAAATTAATTAAATAGATGCTACAAAGGAAACAGGTTCACATCAATGATTAGGTGGAACGGTTAATATAAAATAACTGTTCCAACACTTTTTAGTAGCAGTTAAAATTGAAGTTATTGAGTTATTTTACAATAAGTTGCTATTTAAACATCCCAAATTAATTATGTAATAATTTCAATGTAAAGTGTTCACGCTAGAAGCAAATTCCTCATTCATGACATCTTGATAATAGTAAATTATGACTATTTAATTGTCTAAGCGACAGGTGTAGTTGAAAATTAAAATATGAATTAAAATTGCATCATAGTAGAAAATTTACAATTATATTGAAATTTCCAGACATCAGACCAACATCTCCTGGGATAATACAGCGAGAGTACTTCATTTGTAGGTTCTGATTTCTTTAAAAGTTTCGTTTAATTCAAAAGCTATACCGCACGCTAGAGAATCAAATCACGCGATGCTAGCTAGCTCAAACCACGGTTTCAGGCCCTAAACTTTTCCCTAAACTTCTAGAAATAAAGTATCAAATAGAAGCAAAGGATGAAAAGGGATAAAAATAATTTTCTGAACGCTATTGGACACGCCGTTGGCCTGCCCTTGGTTCTACCTTCCAGCCCGGCCAATCAAAGAGTTCTAATCAACTTGAAAGGCCATATAGAAGCTAACTCCCTCTGGTCACGAGACAGTCCCTATTTTGTAAAGTAATTTTTAGCGTGTATTTAGTGCTAATTAGATATTCTAATGGAGTATGTAACCGATCTAGATCTAATATTTCAAAGGATTTTCATCGTTACATAAATTATTTACTACCACAAAGTCACTAGGCGTTACGATTCGATTGCTCAATTTTTTAATACGCTTTTATTAACTTCAACTGTATGTGACAGAATCTTCCATCGTAATTTTCACCAATTTCCAGCTATATTATGTAAAAGAATATTAATAATTACGTAAAGCTTGAGAAGGAAGATATCCTGGGTTCTCAGTTATATATATTATTTCTTTCGTAATATTTGATTATGAAATTTTTATTTCTTGGATATCTACTTGAGGTAGTACTGTACAGGGTTAATTTCCATTTCTGAAACAATTTTCAAGACTTCATTACAGCTAAGTTGTTCTTCTGAGAAGGTTGATTGAATGCTCTTCTTAAGAATTTTGTGCTAGATTGGAAATTCAAACTGTTATTACTTTTCTGTGATACAAAGTGAATCATAACACGTGAATCACCCAAGATACAAATCAAAAGATAATTATGTATCAAATAACGTGTTACATTAAATTCTTATCTCATAGTCTAAATATGGTTTTATGTAGGATGTAGTTGGGGATCAGTAAAAACAAAGAAAATTTTGATAAAAACAAGCATTATTAATAGAGAACGTTTCGGCCAACTTTGATGACTATCGTCAGGGTTAAAAAACAAAAACAAATAGTCAAATACAGAAAAAAAAAGATTTTTTTTTTTTTTTCATTTATTGATATTTATAACTGTACAGAATAATATACAACAAGTAAATGTGTTGACAGTGAATACAATGGCATGTAAATAACTAGTGAAGAACTACTCACTAGTAGCACTTCAATAAAATCTACACTAAAAGGTCTCTACGCCATCTTCTTTTCATACGCCTCGAAGGATTATCAGGGATGGAGGAGGAAGCAAGTTGGGAGACTAGTGGATAAAGTGGTTATGGAGCTTACTATGGAAGGATAGGTATCTGGTCTGGGCTAACTCAGCAACATATGGGACATTAAGGTCTTTATGGATAAGCTTATTGGTGACAAAGTAAGGGGCGTTTGGGATTTTTCGAAGGATTTTGGATTGTAAGGATTGGATACGAGATGAATTGGATGGTTTAGTAGAACCCCAAAGCTCAACTCCGTACGTCCAATAGGTCTAATAACAGTCATGTAAATAAGTCTTTTGTAATGAATTGGGAGGTTTGATCGTTTGTCTAGTAAATGTTGAAGTAGTCTGTAACGACTAGCAGTTTCTTGTCGCTTTAGTCTTGAGAAAGATAAATAAAGATTAAAAAAAAAAAAAAAAATCTTGACTTAGTATTTAGATGTAATTGTCTAGTTTCAGTTTTTAAATTTTATTATTTTTTTTCTGGTATGTTCTTAATTACAATTTAACTCTGTTCCCAATTAACAAAATATTTTCTACTTACGTATAACTTCTTTTTTTATCATCTTATTTCTTATTTACGTTACTGTGTTTACTTTATTATATTACTAATTTTATTTAATTACTTAATTAATTATACTTATACTAATTTTACATATAATAATGCCAATTCTTTACATACTATAATTCTTACTGTTCATTCACCCTATCATATTTAATTTTAGTTATATAATTATATATTATATAATATATAATTATACCATTATATAATTCTTTTTATTATTAGATCATAATTAATTTTATTTGATTTATTTATCTTCTTATTTTTAGAATATTTCATAATTGTTTATTAACCTTATATTTCTCATTTTTCCTTTTCTTCTTTTTTATTTCTGTATTTGACTTATTTTTTAATTTTAGCCCAGATGATGGCCATCAAAGTTGGCCGAAACGTTGGCTAATAAATATGTTTATTTTTATCAAATTACAGCTTTGGGACTCTACTAAACCATCCAATTCAACTCGTATCCAATCCTTACAATCCAAAATCCTTCGAAAAATCCTCAATACTCCTTACATTGTTTACAATAAACTTATCCATAAAGATCTTAATGTTCCGTATGTCGCTGATTTAGCCCAATCCAGGCCTATCCTTTCATAGTATGCTCCAGAACCACTCAAATATACTAGTTTCTCAACTTGTTTCCCACTCCATTCCCGATAATCCTCCGAGGTGTCTAAAAAGAAGATGGCCTAAAAAAAAAAATGCTCACACAAAATATTCTATTTATAGGAATGGCTCATAAGTAAATTGTTTTTATTATTTATTTTAACTATTTATTGATATTTACAACAAAATATACCACAAATAAATTAGAGGAAAATAATTACAATAACTTTTAAAGAACTACTCACTAGGAGCACATCAATAAAAGTTCTACATTAGAAGGTCTCTTGGCCATCTTCTTTTCAGGCGCCTCGGGTATTATCTGGAATTGAGTGTGAGATAAGTTAGGAGACTAGTTGATTTGAATGGTTATGGAGCTTACTGTAAAAGGATAGGTATCTGATTTGGGCAAAAACAGCAACATATGGAACATTAAGTTCTTTATGGATTAGTTTGTTTGTGATATAATCCTCATTATTGAGGATTTTATGAAGATTTTAGGCAGTAAGGATTGGATACGAGAAGAATCGGAAGGTTTAGTGGAGCCTCAAAGTTTACACGGACATCCTAATACACACATGACTACAATACATATTCCCGAAAACACAAAGAGGAGGCTAAATTTCATTTTTTTTTTTTTTTTAAATAATAACACATACAAGACTAAAGCGACTAGAAACTGCTAATCGTTATAGACTACTCCAACATTTACTAGACAAACGTTCAAAGTTCCTATTTAATTACAAAAGACTTATTTACATGACTGTGATTAGATCCATATGGACGTACGGAGATGAGCTTTGGGCTCCACTAAACCATCCTATTCATCTCGTATCAAATCTTTACAATCCAAAATCCTTCGAAAAATCCCAAATGCCCCTTACTTTGTCACCAATAAGCTTATCCATAAAGACCTTAATGTCCCATATGTTGCTGAGTTAGCCCAATCCAGACCTATCCTTTTATAGTATGCTCCAGAACCACTCAAATATACTTGTTTCTCAACTTGTTTCCCACTCCATTCCCGATAATCCTCCGAGGTGTCTAAAAAGAAGATGGCCTAGAGATCTTCTTGTGTAGAATTTTCGTTGAAGTGCTACTGATGAGTAGTTCTTTTAAAGTTTTGACATGTTATTGTAACACATTTACTTGATGTATATTTGTACAGTTGTAAATTTCAATAAATTGCTAAAATAAAAAAAAAAAAAATTATCAAACGTATTTTTATTTTTTAAAATGATCCCCAACTACATCCTACATATACATTTCATCCAGTCAACTATACATAGCTCTTCAAATATATATGGTTTTGATTATATGAAAACACAGAGGAGGACGTTAGAGTACGGATTCTTCATTTAAAAATATCAAAAAATGAAATATTGTGTAGTTTAGTAAAACCTTTTGCGATTTTAAATGCCACTTAGGTGCTTCTGCAGTAGGACAAGGCGATCCGAAAACTAGTTCATAGACGATTAGAGCAGTAAAGGTGATCTAAGGTCCCGCCAAATACCAAACGACGAGACGGCCGGGTCACGATGTAACAATGCCTGGTCCCTAAAGGACAGTTCTAAATATTACAGAACGTCCTATTGTCTAACTTCAGGGTTAGAAATAATTAAGTAATGGAGTAAATTAATATTTAAATAATTATCAGACATTTAAATTTCTAAAAATGAAGAGAAAATAATTATCTCATGGATTGCTGATAATATAGTAACCTTTCATTTGAACGACGCACTTCCTATACCGGCGCTCGTAAACGAGGAAAATTCTTACGCTATTTATAAAAAAAGAAAATGGCTGCCGGCTGAATAAAGAATAACATGGAACATGTTTTAGGGGTTGTCCTAGTAACAGTCGATCCTCATATGTTTTATATTTTCTTTGTTCGCTTACCTGTGATTCCGTCAATGCCCTTATGTTATTTTTATTAAATTATTGAAATTATCTAAATTAAATTAACTATTAATGATTATTTGCTTACAGCTAAAAATAGAGGTTTCGAATGTGACTTTGTTTACTCAAACCAACACAGTTCCTCAACGGCAGGTTCTAAAGGCAAACGATACACAACAAAACATATTATCCATTAAATTTTCGACAAGTATTTTTTCCGTCAATTTTTCAATTCGAGCAACAATTGAGCTGGACCGTGCCAAAAAAGCTCCCACTTAAACTTAAACGTACTTTATTACTCCTAACTGCATCACAAGCCATCTTCTTCTAACGGTCAACAATACTTTCTTATAATTAACCATAAGAAAATATATATATATATATAAGAAAAAGAAATCGTGATGAGAAATTTCGCCTTACTCGGTAAATCCCGAAATTTTTTTTATTATCGATATGTGACATGTAACGCTGCGTAATGTTTAGTAATCAAATGTTCTGTCCAATTTTATTGTATGTACTTAAATCATAACCAAATTAATCAGTCATACGTGGCAATAACCAAGAACACTTCCATGATTTTTTCAATGCTTAAAAAATATTATCTAATAAAAGCATCACAGCAGAAAAAGCTATAAACCATTTACTCTGAATATACATTTACCGTGTGCTTAACTTGCCATAACCCAATATGTAAGAAGAGAATTTTAAATTTTTTAAGAGAACTTAAAGTCTAATTTCAAAACAACCAAACTGAGAAACGTTAGTCTCATAAAAAGTCATCATAACATTACAATAATCGGGTTATAGGTCCTTTATATTTTTAACAATGTTTTGTTTAAAAATATATTCTTTATTACATTTTTATATTTTCCTTTTTTTTTTCCTTCTCCTCTCTCCTCTCTTTATTGACGTTTCGACCCCTTATTTAATGGGATCCTCTTCAGAATAAAACCGGGTACCCCGAAACTCCAGGCCAGTAAGCCCACCGACTCCTGCAGCAAGTGCTTGCCAGCTCAGGGTACCCTGGTGTCTTAAAAATTTAAGATTTAAAAGAAAATCTTATTATTAATAAAAATATATATATATATATATATATATATATATATATATATATATATATATATATATATATATATATATATATATATAATATAATATTTATTAATAATAAGATTTTCGTTTAAATCAATGTAACTAACGTTAAAATAGAATAGTTAAATGAGAGCGAACAGCTGATCAATACAAAGATGGCTACATAACATAAATTTGTAAATAACAATTGTTTGTTTATTCTTAGTATTATTTGTAAATAATTTCCTTCACGATCGGCCTCAGATGTATTCAATGAGGACTTGGAATGGCAATACTAAATTACGTCTATTGATTTCACTAAAAAACATATTTAAAAAAAAAAAGAATTTAATTGTTATTTCTTATTAACTGTTGGTTTTTATCTAGATTGAAAAATAATAGCTAAAAAATAACGGGATTCATTTAAGAGTCAATACTACAACTCTTAAAGTGTCCGCTAATTGCGAATGCTAAATTAAGAGGAACCTATTATTTTTTAACGGTTATTTTATTTAACTACCAGATAAGATCTGTCAGCTATTTATAAACCTGTTTATTTTAATTGTGATTTGAGAATTATAGGTAATTAAAACATTACTATATTCCTCATTCAGATTAATATTTTAATCGATTCTAAAATTTTGTTTTAATTATGTAAATTCATTTTAGAGAAGAATTAGAATACACATATGAGAAAAGCGATTCCTAACTTATATATTTTTAATGTTTTCTAAGCTAAATACAAGGCATTGTTATTTCAATATATATATATTTATTATTTCCTAGCCCCTTTTTCTTCTTATATAAAGTTTTGCACATTCTCTTTGAGACACATTCACTGCTTTCTAGCATTTAAAGAAGTTATAGTTTGTTTAGCAGAATTTATTTTTTCGATTGATATACTTCAATTAATAATTAATTAGATGATGGGGCTTACCTTTTTTGTGAGATGTATTTTTTAAAAATGAAAAAAAAATGTAATAAGATTAAGAAAAACATATATTTGTTTCAACGAGATACTAACAATTTTTGTTTTGTTTATATTCAATTGGTATTTATAACTGTATACCTTACATACAAGAAAGTTCGAGGAAAATGATGTTCAACAACTTATAAAAAACTATTCAATAAGTCAAAGATAGATCTTTTTTTCTTATATAATTTTTATGATTCACAATTTTAAATGCTGTACCAAAAAAAAACTTTCAAAGAATAGAAAGTCCCTAAGCCATTTATTTTCTAAAAATTCTTACATTAATCTTTTTTAAAAAAATATATAAAATTAAAAGAAGAAATAGTTAAAACAATTACTGCTGTATTTTATCTGAACACAAAATCTGAGATAAAACATTCCGATAACATCATCTGGCTAATTTGACAATCAATCATAGGCAGGGTCATCATTAATCATTGGATATCGGATGAATTTATAAATGATGGAGTCATGGTGACCCAGTTTTTATTGTTACAGCCTTTCCGCGATGTTATTTTTTTTTTTTAAATTGTTCAATTGTTTTACTTAAATTTTGAATACAGTTTTAAGTCTAAGCCTAAGTCAAACCCTTGAATATATTACAATAAGAAATATGTATTTTCTAGAAGTTATATCTCGGATGCAAGTATTGCGTAAGGTCTTGAAATATTTCGTTTTTACAGTTTGGGAGGCGGCCAGAATGTGACAAGTTACTTAAACGATTTTTTTTTTTTAAATGCGGCCGTCAGCGTTCTTAAATAACTTAAATAAGATAAATTGCAAATGCTCGGTTTTATTTTAACTTTTATCTAAAACTATTCCATTTTTATAAAACAACGATCTCAAATGCAACAGTATAGTTGAGAAAAATGTGATGTAAGTGGACTAAATGGGATCTTAGATAATTTATTGACTTATTTACAATGTGTATTTTAGGGTCAGTTAAAATGTTGGCGAGTAAAGATATTTGAAAATATATTAAATAGAAATATTAAAAATAAATTAAATCTGAACCATAGCTATAATATTCAATCGTATTTTTTAACACAAAAAATAAAAAAGTTATATTATAAACCAAGAAAATATTCGATTATTATTGATAATGAAATAAAAATTAAAAAAAAACAAAAGAAAAACAAAACATCGATATCTCTCAGACTGGGAAAAACAAAAGATCATCGATGTGTCTATCTATAGTATACTAAATATATATAGGTTTCAAACGTCACTTCTTTCATTGTAATCAATATAGCTTCTAAATGGTATGTACCAGCGACGCATATTATATAAAAGAGAATATTCTCTATTAAATATCTGATAACAAAAGTTTACAATGGTAAAACTACTGAATCCATCTGTACCAAATTTTAACTAAATTATCTACATATTTTTAGGAAGGTGTGAATATTATGAAGTACTATATGGGAGGCTGTGAAAAATGTTTTAGAACCTTCTAATTTTAATTAAATTCATATGGTTTCTAAAATTCAATACGAATAGTCAGAGTTTATTGGTCAATAAATTTCAATTTATACAATCAATAGTTCAGACAATGAACACATTGAAGAGTGCATTGAATATGCGATAATTTTTGACTTCATAGCTTAGTTAGTAGTTAGAAAGCTGGGGGGTGAGATAACAATGGAGGGGAGGGGAGAAGTTTAATTTTTTTGGTCTTTCAATAATATCTCGAAAACGGTCGACTCTGGAAAAATATGTTTTAAATAAACATAAAAGCTAATTAAATTTTCTATAAAACTGAATTTCTATAAATTTGTCGTAATTCTAACCGTTAACGAGATATTCGTTATTGAAAATCGGTGATTTTTGGTAAAAACAAATGTTACCTCACTTTTTGTCAAACTTTTGCTTCTTGTACCTTTCACAATCGTTTCTCGAAAAAATAAACGTCAGAATCAAAATTGTAGAGCATTTAATTTACTTTAATCTACTATATATTTGTCAAATACCACTCACTCATTTAACACGAAATCTTACAAACCACCGAACGGATTGGAATGAAATTCGAAATGTAGCTTCCTCTGGGGCCATAGGTGCTCGCTAAGAAAGGAATTTAAAGAAATCGGCCTGGATCGCGGCTAATTCGCGAAAAATGCGATTACAATTTTAATTGGGTGAATAATAATAGATTAATTGTCATATGGTATTTGGAGATAAGCTAAGTTAAAAAATAGGTTAGATGTTTAGGCCGCACACTTTGACCACAAATTAAGTTCCTTTTAGTTGTAAACAAACAGAAACATCTACAAGATTTCCAGGTGGTTATCAGTGCTGACAAGAAGCCTTCAAATGTTCACTGAGGACGTTACAATACTCCTACCGCTAACGAAGTTGCTGTCTTGATTGTTGGCCAGGCGTTTGAAAAGCGAGACATAGTTCTCCACAGCTGGGACAAAAAACTAATAAGAATAATAATAAGTGTGGTCTCATGTTCTACCATGGAGAAGATGAGTACAAAATTAACAGCCCTCAGCGTGACCCAAACACCAATACACTACTTAAGAAAACTGTCTGCAGCTGATTTTTACGCCTAAATGTTGATGGAACGAAGAGGTGAAGAACCTTATTTACTTTATTTTTGTTATCTTCTCAACCAATTTATGCTTGATATGTACGCAAAAATAGAAACAGAAAGACTAAACTTTCTTCAAAAAAGTTGAGACAATATTCACTTAAAGTATGCGATAAGAAAAGCTGATGGTCTGGTATCAGAGCTGGGTAAGATGGTAGTGCTGCCTCGAAGCTTCACTGGAGGACTATCAAAATAATATAAAATTACCTTTCGCAAATTGTCAAATTTACTTATTGAAATTATTCTAAGAATGAAATTATCAACGCTTAGCTTAACTTTTACATATTTAATGTGTCCTTAATTCTACTGATATTAAACCGTAGCGGAGCAGGGTACTTTCAGCTAGTTTCATATGTTTAACAAAAAGTGAGGTAAAAAATATTTTTTTATTTCAAAAATTGTCTATTATTAATTACGTATATCTCGAAAACCGTTGGAATTTCGACGAATATGTATATAATTAATTTTATAGGAAATTTAATTAGCTTTTATGTTTATTTGAAACGTATTTTTCTAGAGTCTACTGTTTTCGAGATATAAACGAAATACCAAAAAAAATTATACTTCTCCCCTTCCCACAATGTTAGCTCAGTTTCAGGCGTGACTTTTCATTCAAACCAATATGGCTCCTAAACGGATGGTCCTTGCGAAAAATTTTATGAAACGAAAAATATTCTTTATTAAATTTCTGATAAGGAAATTATCAGCGAATTTTCTATCTAATTAACAGAGCTTTACATTACATGTTACATTTTAGAGGATGGAAAAAGTTACAAAAAAACAAAACTATACACCCTAGCCAAATTACCTTATAACCTTTAGTAATTTTTGAGCTTAATAAAGAATTAAGAAGCTCTTCATAGTATTGGTAAGAATATAGAAAGTTTTTTATATATTGCAGTTTTGATTCTTATCACAAACAAAAGTCTAACTAAGAACTTATTGTGCCAGTTAGGGAATAAATTGTAAAATATAACATAATATATATTCAGGACTAAATTTTTTCGCTTTCCAACGATTCCAGTAAGTCATGACATTGGAAAAATTTTAACGGTAAATAAAGATAAAAAAAAAATTCTTGACTTAGTATTTAGATCTAATTGTTTAGTTTTAAATTTTAAATTTTGTTATTTGTTTTTAATTATAATTTAACTCTGTTCCCAATTAACAAAATATTTTCTACTTACGTATAACTTCTTTTTTGATCATCTTATTTCTTATTTACTTTACTGTATTTACTTTATTATATTACTAATTTTACTTAATTACTTAATTAATTATACTTACTGTATAATTTTACATATAATAATGCCAATTCTTTACATACCATAATTCTTATTGTTCATTCACCCTATCATATTTAATTTTAGTTTACCATTATATAATTCATTTTATTATTAGATCAGAATTAATTTTATTTGATTTATTTATCTTCTAATTTTTAGAACATTTCATAATTGTTTATTAACCTTATACTTCTCATTTTTCCTTTTCTTCTTTTTTATTTCTGTATTTGATTCATTTTTTAATTTTAGCCCAGATGATGGCCATCAAAGTTGGTAAGAAGCTCTTTATAGTATTCGTGAGAATATAGAAAGTTTTTTAAATATTGCAGTTTCGATTTTTATCACAAAGAAAATCTAACTAAGAACATATTCTGCCAGTTAGAGAATAAATTGTAAAATATAACATAATATATATTCAGGACTAAATTTTATCACCTTTATATAAAAAAATATCGAATAGTAGAAACAGAAACACAAATCAGTTACTCTTATCAGTAGTTTCACAAGGCAACAATGAAAAATCTCTTGGGAAAATACATTTTTAAAAATTCACAGAGCAAAATATACAGAGGGCTAACGACCGGTAGAATTATTTCTGTTTGGAAATGGAGATAAGATAGTGTGGTGGATGTGAAGCTGTTTTTAAAAATTGGGTACAAGGCTGTCTAAATTTAAAATCTATACAAAAAACATGTTTTCAAAATGTTTTGTGTCCCGTTATGATTACTTGATGATTATCCTCATTCAGAGAGATGCCTCTTCAGTATTGTGATCTTCAAAATTATGTTAAATTAAATTATAAAATTACGCAATTAAAAAAAAACAAAAAAAAAAAAACCCACAAAGTTTTCTAGCTTATTCATAAAAATAATTTTCATGTTTTTTATTTATAGTTGTAATAATTATTTTTAAAATATTTATAAGCTTAAACCAATAAGAACAGTTATAGAAATTAAATAAAACTTTTTAAAAATATTTTAGCCCAGCAATACTAGTACTAAACCATTTTCGATGTATTGATTTTTATCTCTATTTTTGTAAAGAAAAATTGATTTTCATTTTCCTCACTTAAGCTAAAAGACATAGAACAACACCTATACATATTTTTATTATTTTTTACATTGACCCTTTGATTATTGAGCCAAAACGGAATTTATAAATTAATAGAAACAATATTTTTTTTTGCATCAGATATAGTCAATATGTTGGTGAAAAATCAAAAATACAATGTAATTAATTCAACAAGCTAAAAAATCTATTTAATTTCTCTCTGACTGGGAACAACAATGTCTATATATAACAAACTGCTTTTCCCATTTTACAATTTAGAATGAAAAGGATCAAATTACTTAGATTAAATAGATGTTAAAACTTCTGAACCCTGGCAAAACTTGATAGCAGAAAAGAGCTTTGCTACACTGTCATATACTTTTTTGGTTATAAATTAAAATCTAACCAGATAAAATAAATAAAATTATTTCTGCCGAAATGTCGGTCTTATGCATTTTGATATGTCTAAAAATAATATGTGCCTTTAGTTGTAAGCACTGATAAAGCAGTCCATTATCCGCAAGAGTTTCTTAATAGTCTCTGTCCATCTGGATTACCAACTCATAAATTAAAATTAAAAATTGGATGTAGAATTATGCTTTTATATAACTTTTAAACACCTAATCAGTTAAATTTCAACCAGGCTAAAAATTACTGCTGTGCTTGAAAAGATCATTGCAGAAATAATCCTCAATGGCAAATTTCAATTCAAATAAGATTTTTTATCGATAAACAAATATAAATTATATAACTTGTTAAAATTATCTAAGATCTATGAGAGAGATGTAGCCGCGACGGAGGATGCTAGTATTATATATATACAGGGTGAGTTGCTACTCGTGGGACAAACTTCACCAGTAGATTCGACACCAAAAAATGAACAAAAAAGTTCATATTAACCATGGTCCGATTCTCAACCATTTTGTAATAATTTCGTTTTTTCTCGATTTTGAAAGATACCACTACCTGGTGTCCAAAATCGTGATATCTTTTAATCTAAAAATTTCTCCAAAAATCTGATAGCACCGTTAAAATCTACATTAATTTTTCAATAAGATGATTACCATGGCAAATTATTTGGGCCTCTTTTTTGTGCTTTATTTCAGCCAGAACAACAAAATAAGTGAAAAATTTTGTGAATGGGAAAATGTTTAAAGTAATCCAGAGTTTTTAATTTTAGTCTCAGATGGCAGCAAATTTGAGAAAAAAAATATGTTATTTAATTGCGCTTCTAACGCACTCGTCCTTTTTTAATTTGGTGTTTTTGAGACCAAGAAATCGATGACATTAAGAGAAAAAATGATGGTTCAAGGATTGTTAATGTTTGAGAGTTTTGCATTTTAGATTTGAAATAAAAAAAAACAACAAACAAATACAAAGAAACTCACCATTAATCTTTAAAATTCATTTATTTTTAATCATTTTAATTTATGTTCAAATTGGAAGCCGTTCTCCAGGACCTCCCACGAGTAGCAACTCACCCTGTGTATATATATATCAATAATAGTATTATAAAAGCATTCAACTCCTCTTTATTCATAGTAAAAAACATGTGACATGTTTCGGGAAACAAGGTCCCATCATCAGACTGAAAACAGTATTTAACAATTTACTGTAATCACACTACATTTTCTAACATCTAAACAATACTATTCTAATTTCAATCTACAACAATATATCTCATTATAAATTTACCTTTTGTTTAGATGTTAGAAAATGTAGTGTGATTATAGTAAATTGTTAAATACTGTTTTCAGTCTGATGATGGGACCTTGTTTCCCGAAACATGTAACATGTTTTTTACTATGAATAAAGAGGAGTTGAATGCTTTTATAATACTATTATTGATCAATATATATAACTCCTTCATTGAAAAATTTATATATATATATATATATATATATATATATATATATATATATATATATATATATATATATATGCATTTGAGCACTTCCCCATCAATTTCCGGTACAATAGGATTAAAGGATTTGTTCAGACAAACCAATTACAACCAAACTGCTAAAGTAAGTCCCACAACTTTCATAGAGAAAGAAAATTTGTATTAGAGATGTAATGTAATTTGAGAACGTTCCTAATTTATGCGGGACGGATAGAGAGCTAGGATTACCGGGGTGGTTCCAAAGCTTGCGACGTCATAACTATGACGTCACAGCCCCTCTGATAAGAGAGATAGGGTCCACTGACCTTCAGAGTAAAAGGGCGAACCCTGAAACAAAATGGCCCTTGTGACCTTATCAGGGGCGAACACGACTCAAACCGAACCTGGGGACAGCTTGTCGCCGCCGCCTTTGTGTCATCTAAGGATTACTGTTATGTCCAGCAGTAAATGAAAGCGGAGGAATAAAAGGAGAGAAGTAACAAAAGACATCATAAATCAGGCAGAGGTTTACTACTTTTCTGGTTTAAGTTCTTCAAGTCTGATATAGGAATCCTTCAAACGACTAAATCAAAATACAATTCCAGACTGCACTAGAAAGATTAATGAAAGGTCAAATCATATATTTGAAAACTCTATAAAATATTAAATACTTGTTGCTATAAGTTATAAGCAGTTAATCGAAAGTAAATAATTTATTTTTTTTTTTGTTTATTTATATCAATTTATTAAAATTTACAACTGTACAAATATATATATCAAGTGAATGTGCTTATAAGGATTTCAATAACATGTTAAAACTTTAAAAAAACTACTCATCAGTAGCACTTCAATAAAAATTTTACACTAGAAGATCTCTAGGCCATCTTCTTTTCAGACACCTCGGAGGATTATCGGGAATGGAGTGAAAGTTGAGAAACTAATGGATTTTAGTGGTAATGGAGCTTACTATAAAAGGTTAGGTATCTGGTTTGGGCTAAATCAGCAACCTATGGAACATTAAGGTCTTTATGAATAAGTTTATTGGTGACAAAGTAAGGAGTACTGAGGATTATACGAAGGACTTTGGATTGTAAGGATTGAATACGAGATGAATTGGATGGTTTAGTGGAACCCCAAAACTTTGAACATTTGTCTAGTAAATGTTGAAGTAGTCTGTAGTTTCCGACTTCTTCAACATTTACCAGACAAACGTTCGAACCTTCGTATTAATAATAAAAGACTCAGTATTGTGACATTAATTACACCCGTTTGGACATACGGAGTTGAGCTGTTGAGGTCCACTAAATTTATCTTGTATCTATTTACAATATCTAACAATCCAAAATCCTTCTAAAAATCCTCAATGCTACTACTTAATTTGTCACAAATAAACTTATACATAAAGATCTTAATGTACAATACGTTTTACCAGGTATATATCTTTTAATAGTAACTCCATAACTATTTAAATTAACTAGTACCTCAATATGCTTTATATTATATCCTAGATAATTCCTTAGGGGTCTGAAAAGATGATGGCCAAGAGACCTTCTAATATAGAACTTTAATTGAAGTGCTACCTATGAGTAATTTCTTTACAAGCAATTTATATGTCATTGTGAGCATTATCTTTAAATTTTTTAGATTCATGTTTATTCTATTGTAGACACCTATAAATATAATAAATAAATCTATACTATTGGGTTGTTTCACATGAAATGTCCGATTTTATAATATTTGAAATACATAGAGGATTTTGCGAGTCTCTGTTGTTGAAAAAGCTCGATACATGGGTACCTCACGATCTCACTGAGCGACAGCAATTGAAACGTCTTGAGACCTGCGTTTCGTTGCTTGCTAGGCAAAAAAACCGACCCTTTCCTTGAAAGAATAATAACTTGCGACGAAAAATGGATTGCTTATGACAATCAGCGTCGGTCAGGGCAGTGGTTAGACATCGATGAAAGCCCAGGACAAATGCCAAAACCAAATTTGCACCCGAAAAAATTGATGGTTACAGTATGGTGGTCCATGGCTGGAATCATACATTATTCCTTTTTGCCTAGAGGTGAGACCATTACCTCTACAACCTACTGCAATGAAATTGGCCAAATGCACGAAAAATTATTGAAAAAAACAACCTGGATTGGTAAATCGGAAGGGCCCTATACTCTTACACGACAACGCCAGACCCCACGTTTCAAAACTTACCATGCATAAATTGAAAGAGCTGGGGTACGAAGTTCTTCCGCACCCACCATATTCTCCCGACTTGTCTCCAACAGATTATCACCTTTTCAGGAATTTAGACAACTTCTGGAGAGGAAAATTTTTTGCAAATGATGCTGAAATCAAAAGTGCGTTTTCAGATTTTGTTTCACTTCAAATCCGGGATAAAAAAGTTGTTGTCACGTTGGGAAAAATGTGTAGAAAAAGAAGGTAAATACTTCGAATAAAATTATATTGTTTTCATATTGTAGTTTTACTAAAAACCCTATACCTTGAAAACGGACATTTCATCTTAAACAACCCAATATTATATAAAAGAACAAGCCATTTATCGTTTCTAATCACCAACCACGA
Organism: Euschistus heros; assembly: GCA_003667255.2. Lineage (NCBI taxonomy): Eukaryota > Metazoa > Arthropoda > Insecta > Hemiptera > Pentatomidae > Euschistus > Euschistus heros. The sequence goes on from RCWM02000355.1 coordinate 522,573, forward strand.
AATCTACAGTAACAATCTGCACCTAATTTTTACTCCATCATATTTATAACTCCAGAAAGGTTTAAAAATAATAAAATCTACTGTTTTTTTAAATTATTTTGTAATTAAAAAAGCGTTAATATATGGGTAGCAGAGAAGTTTGAAAATTGACTGATATTGTAGCAAGCACCATTCGAGAGAGGTTACAAACGTTCGGAGTTATATAGAGCTAGAAATTTTTGAAAAAATTTACTTGTTTTTTAAATTAATTGTTATAAAAAAAAAACTATAAATATATGGAGCGACATGTCAGTTATATACGGATAAATTACATATAAAATATGTAAATATTTATTTATAAATATATAAATATACGGATCCCAGTGCAGTTTAAAAATCTACCGATATGTGGCCATTCTGCAACAAAGTTTGCAATGTAAAACTATTCAACTCAACTGTACTAAATTTTAACTACAATATCTTCATAGTTCTAGGAAGGTTTATAATAATGATTAAAATGTATAGTCTTGAGTGCCAGAAACGAGGTTTGCCAAACTGTCATATACTTTTATGGTTAGAAATTAAAATCCAACCAGATAGATCGATAAAATTATTTCTGCAATATTGTATATATAATTATGCTTTATATACTCGTCAAAGACCTAATCAATGCAATTTTAACCAGGTTAAAAAAATTACAGCCATGCGGGACAATATCATTGAGGAAATAATTCTAAATTCCATACTTTAATACTAGTTTTTTATCGATAAACAAATGAAATTCAATTATTTGTTAAAGTAATCTAAGTTCTTTATATATGAGAGTGGGTGAAGCCGCGACGGGTTATACTTGTCAATAAATAACAAGAAAATAAAATAGTGCTAGTGTTTGATGTTTCCTAATTTAATCTTCAATGGTTGTCATTTGTTTTATAAAATATAACATTTCTTATAATTTCCGGTCATAAGTACTTGATCATATAAATGCGTGTTGTTTGCACTTTAAACAAAAACTCCGTCATTGATGACGTTTGGTTCAATACAACGGGTAAATTCCTTGGATTGCCTTGTACGGTGTTGTAGTTCGACTTCCTCGGTAAACGGCTTCCCCCACCCATCCATCGATCCATGGACCAAACAACTGTTGGGGTAAACATATGTACATCCTTGGAACTATATTGTCCAGACGCGGATAGATATCTGATCAGAACTCCAAATATTGGTGCTACAAGCTCTTGGTAAACATATCTTGTGCATTATTCAAGCGGTTCTTGGAATGTTCTGCTGTATACTTGAGTTAGGGTAAACACCTATATCCTCCTATACATACAGAGTGAGGGTGTTTATACCCAATATTGATTGGAAGCTTGTCTTGTGTCTTGAACTATATAACAATATTGCATAAGAAAAATATTTCAAAGCTTGAACTGACTGTAAACTAGTACCTTGGTCAAACTAGATTAAATATTTAGAACCCAACATGGACAAAAATTGACTTTAACTTCCCACCTCGATTTTATCTGTAATAAAGCTAGCAGAGTTCTGTGTTCTGTATATCCTCATTTAAAGAGAAACTCTAAATAAAGAACTGATAATAAGTTATTACATAAAACATGTTTACAACCAGTATAAACATATGCGTGTCAACTTTCAGTTACTTAGCAACAACTAAATCTAAATTTATACTATTATATAAAAGAACAAACCATTTTTTGTTTGTGATCACAAACCAAGAAAACTACAGAACCAATCTGCACCAAATTTTAACCACATAATCTTAAAGGTTCAAAGATTTAGCAATAATAAAATATACTGTTTTTTAAATTAAAAAAAAAGGGATAATGTATGGATAAATGGACTCGATTTGTTTTGAATGAGAATATTTGTATCATTCCCTGCATCTGTTATTTTTTTTTTTAAATACTTGACAATCATGAATCTTTTTTTATGCTAATAGAAGTAATTTTTAGGGATGCAGTCAAAGTAACACCACGTCAAAGAAGAATTCTTTAATACGTGCCAACGTTTCGACCTGCGTTGCAGGTCTTCTTCAGGGCCACCGAACCACACATGTGTTTGGAAACTGGAGTCAAAAAACTGGAGTCATCGTCCTTCTCCTCACAAGTGTGGTTCGGTGGCCCTGAAGAAGACCTCCAACGCAGGTCGAAACGTTGGCACGTATTAAAGAATTCTTCTTTGACGTGGTGTTACTTTGACTGCATCCCTGACTATCTTCTTCTCCAATCTTCATCCAGTCAACAATACTTTTATCATGAAGTAATTTTTATGTCATGAGTGCTACCTAAATTAAATATTTTCTTAAAGAGTATTATTTTGTTAAATTTTATCATTTTGAATTATCTCATGGGACACCTAATTTTGCTTAGGATTAGTTATTTTTTAAAAATTATTTCTGAGGTCGGAAAAATATAACTTGTAATCAAGAGTGTTATCAACTTTTCTATAATTCAGTTTCTATTTTAAAAAATATTATATTTTTTCAATCCGACGGGAAAATCTTTTGTGATCACTAACCGCGAAAACTATTGAACCAATCTGTACCAAATTTAAACCAACCCATCTTCATTGTTCAAGGAAGGTTTAGCAATAATAAAATATGTTAAATAAACTGTAGTTAAAAAAGGGATAAATATCTAGAGCGTAGTGAAGTTTGAAAATTGACCGACAAGTGGCGATCGCCATTCTAGATAAGAGGTTAAAAAATTACGGTGTTATATAAAGCTTGAAATTGTTAATAAAATTTTCTTATATTAAATTAAATAATTAAAAAAAATTAAAATATATTGTGCTACATGTGGATCCTAGGTAAGTTTGTAAATCTACTGATATGTGGTTAGCACCATCCCGCAATAGAGTTTACAATGGTAAAACTACTGAACTCATCAGTAAAAATTTTAACATAATCTTCTTAGTTCTAGTAAGGATTGCGAGGTTTGCCACGCTTTCATATACTTTCATGGTTTCACATTAAAATCCAAACAAGTGAAATCAATTAAATAATTTCTGCCGAATAAATACCTAAATCGTTAATTATTAGTTAAAATTATCAAAGTTGTTTATTCACGAGACCGGGCGAGATAATTTACAATTCTTATATGATGAAAACTAAAAGATAATATAAAGAGTAAATTTAGATTACTTTTCCATATAAATAAAATATCACTTCTAAAAACAGTTCTGTACCTTTTAAATTAAAAAAACGATATCCCTAAGTAGCCTACTTTCCTATCCTAAGATTTTGCAAATGGCCTTGTGTAATGAAATAGTGAATTTGTATATTCGTAAAAATGACACTGTTTATAACTTAGGAAAGAAATAAAAATTTATTAAGCTTTACGGGTGGTAAAAAATGTCAATGCCATCTCAAGAACTCAATACTTGCGAATTGACTGCTTTAACTTTAGCCACGAAGGTATAAAAAAAAAATACATTTATATAAAATCTGAATAAAATAAAAGTTATAAAAGAATAATATAGTTCTTACAGAACAAAACAATAGCCATTAATAATAATTAAATTAAAATTATATTTAATGTTTAATAGAAAAACAGGGTATTTAGTTTGATTCACAAATGGCTGCTTCTATATAATATAAAAAACATATTAACATACTTTTTTTTACTACAAATAAAATAAAAGTCAAGGCAAATATTGTACATAACGCTTATTTTTTCAAAAACCTTTAACCTAAGGGTCCTAACGTTTGTTTTTATACTGATTTTGTTTTCTTGTCCTTCCTTGCCAATTCAGCAACACGGGTTTTCCTAGGCACAAATTATGGGGAGGGGGATCGGGGAAACAATTGTTGTTGGCAATTAATACCAGCCTGCACAGGCCTGGATTCGAACTGTTTGTCTTCAGATTGCTAGGAATTGTTATTAGACACTGGGGTTGCCTACTCCTGTCGTGTATATGTAAATTTATAATATATATATATATATAGGTACAAATTGATACAAAGTCTAATTTTATAAAATGGTTCGTGGCCTGAGACAGAACATATACTTTTTACTAAATTCAAAAATAATTTAATCAAATTCATCAAATATATCGATTTTGATTTGATTTGCTGACGAACCTATATGCTTATTAAGTTTAATTTATTTTTCGATATTATTTTTTGTTTAAATATTAATTGTTTATTTGCTCTTTAAATTATTATTTATTTATTTTTTTTTTTTTATTATTTGCTCTTTAAATTATAATTTATTTATTTATTTTTTTTAATGTTATGATTTTTTTTTCCTCCAACCAACGATTATATGTTTACATACAAATTTTTCATTTTTTTTTACAACCACACAAAGTTCATAAAATTTCAAATTTCATTACATTATTGTAACAACACGCAAATAAACTGTTGGTTAAGTACAATCACTGATATGTAAAATAATATAATGTAACACATATCATACATGTAGTATGCCTATAACGGCATGGAACATGTAAAAAAACATTAGTAAACGGTCCTTTTATGGGGTTACCATAAGAGGAAAAAAAAAAAAAAAAAAAAATATATATATATATATATATATATATATATATATATATGGAGAAATTTCTTGACTGATACTATTAAATATTAAGTATAGTTCTTGAGGTTCAATCAATGAATAAAAACAACGATTTTGGCTCTCATTATCATGCCAATAATAATTTGGCATGATTATGAGAACATTATAGTCAAGAAACCTCGCCAAAATAGTTGTTTTTATTTATTGACTGATCCTCAAGAACCTTACTAAACACACATTTATATATATATATATATATATATATATATATATATATATATAAATAATATAAAGAGGAATGTAATTTTATCATTTAATCAATTAAAAACTAACACCATCCAAGTTAATTAAATTTCAATAAATAGATAGGTAAAGAGAAAATTGCTTTTAATCTAATGAAGTATTAAATATTTTATAGTTTACCAATTAATTGTAGGTTAATTTGAAGTTACGATATAAAAAGTTTAATTAAATTTTCTAAATCTGATAATTAACTAACATACTTAATTTAAAACAGTTTTCCTAATTGTTATTTACGTCTTAATTTGATTGGATTTAATTTAAGTAAATTTTTAAAGAATAATACTGTTAGGAATCTTTTCGGTTTTTTATAACTAAAGAAATTTATTTATTTTTTATATTATAAGATTTTTTAGATACCTGACTACTAAGGCTATGATTAATAATATCTGACAAGTAATAAATCTTTTTTCTAAATTAAGTATGAAATTAATATAAAAAAAAAAAGTTCAAAATGAGATTGAATTTTTTATGACTTATAACTTTCTGCCTAGTCCAGATAACATTTTAGATTGCTGTTTCAGACGCAAAGATCTTAATTAAATTTATGTCAGTATAATAAAATTTTGTTCTAATCAACAGATATTCACAAACATAAAATAAACCGTAGAATTAACCTTACTTATACTAATTTAAGTAGATGATGAATTTATTTCGGTAGAATCGCATAATATAAGTAGTTACCTAGATTTTCAGAATTTAATTACAATTAACTTTTATTTTTAATTTTTTCTATTTAATCTTTTTTTTTTTTTTGTATATTTGCAACTTTATAGAACATATAACTCTAGTAAACTCTTTAGAAAATGAATACAGTAAAATAACAATAGCTTTAGGTTAGTAAGAAGATATGGAGGCCTTCTTTTTAGCAGCAATTTTCTTTCCAGGATTCTGAGGGTTATGAGGAATAGAATGGGAAGCAAGTTGAGAAACTAGTGGATTTGTGTGGTTATGGAGTTTAGTATGAAAGGATAGGTATCTGGTTTGGGCTAAATCAGCAACATATGGAACATTAAGATCTTTATGGGTAAGTTTATTGGTGACAAAGTAAGGAGCATTGAGGATTTTGGATTGTAAGGATTGGATACAAGACAAATTGGATAGTTTAGTGGAGCCCCGGAGCTCAATTTCGTCTAATTACTATCATGTAAATAAGTTTATTGTAATTAATCGGAAGGTTTGAACGTCTGTTTAAAAAATGTTGAAGAAGTTGAACAGTTAACTGAAGTTTATTTCAATTACAAGTTAACTGTAATATTAGACCTTCATATTAAAAAAAAATTAGTTGCCAAGAAAAAAATAATATTGAAAAAAAAGGTGAAAGAACATAGCTTTATCATTTTGTAAGCTTGTTTTCTTCAAATTTTAAAACTATTATCTCAAAAGTTTTTTTTAATATCCATTTATTGAAATTTACAACAATAAAAAAATATATCAAATATATACAAAATATAAATGTGTTGATAACGCCTCGGAGGATTATCGGGGATGGAGTGGGAAGCAAGTTCAGAAACTAGTGGATTTGAGTGGTTATGAAGCTTACTATAAAAGGATAGGTATCTGGTGTGGGCTAAATCAGCAACATATGGAACATTAAGATATTTACGGATAAGTTTATAGGTGACAAAGTAAGGAGCATTGAGGATTTTACGAAGGATTTTAGATTGAAAGGATTGATAACGAGATGAATTGGATGGTTTAGTGGAGCCCTAAAGCTCAACTCTGTACGTCCAGATAGGTCTAATCACAGTCATGTATATTAGTCTTTTGTAATTAATTGGCTGCTTTGAACGTTTGTCTAATAAATTTTGGAGTAGTCTGTAACGACGGGTAGTTTCTTGTCGTTTTAGTCTTGTACTAAAAAGTGTGAATGCCAGAATTAAAAACTTTTTTACTAACTGATTAATTATTTAAATTTATAATTTCAAATTATGTATAATCACTATAAATAAATAAAAAATAAGATAGACTTATGTTGCAATTATTAAAAGAGGAACTTCTAGAATTTTTTTTTTCGAGTGTCATATTATCAATGTCCAAACATGTAACTAAGATAATTCAAAAAGAATCAATTTTTAATACCAGTTTTGGACCTTCAAACTTTCAAATTTGAATTTAGTAAAAGTTTATTATCTGCACTTAACACCTCTGTGAGCAATACGGGATGAAATATCCTCATTAGCGACGGTTAATAGAACGCCGGATAAGAGAGATTTTGCTAAATTTCTAGGAAGTCAAGTTCTCAGGAAATTTCGCCAAGTCAGCAAAGCACCTGCAATGACAGGCTTAGACAACATGACTTCGCCGTCCCCTCAGAACAGGTACTAATAAAGGGCAGGACTTAAAACAGTTTCATCTTCGAGAAAGCAGATGCTAGTAAAACAGGAAAGTCACCGGGTTTCTACTTTTACCTAAGCCTTATTTAATGTGAATAATTGACTGAGCTTGAGGCATGTAATAGCTACTTTCGAGCTGGCGTCTTTGGAACTTGTCTCCGGGAAAATATTGCGAGTCGTTGGGAACTAATTGCCGCCGTCAGTATTCTGCCATAATTATATTTTAAAAAAATATATTTTCTCTCATTAACATTCTTATTGAAGGATTGTGTTAGAAAGCTAAAACTGTTTTATAATAAAGATTTTTAAAAATTAATCTTTTTTATTTATTTTTAGAAATGCCTCCAAAACACTTCCATATCCTAAGCCTTTAAGACTTGTGTCAAAAATGAAGAATCAAAATAAATCCAAAAAAATCTCACCAAATAACCTTTACCTTACGTCGTAAACCTACGACTTCCTGTCCTACAGTATCCTTTAATGATATTCCACTAATCCCTGTTGAACAAATCCGCTACCTAGGACTCCATGTGGACCAACGTCTTACTTGGAATCCATATACAAGACTAAAAAGACAAGAAACTGCTCGTCGTTACAGACTACTTCAACATTTACTAGACAAACGTTCAAAGCTTCCAATAAATTACAAAAGACTCATTTACATGACAGTTAATAGACCTATATGGATACATGGAGTTGAGCTTTGGGGCTCTACAAAACCATCCAATTCTTCTCGTGTCCAATCCTTACAATCCAAAATCCTTTATACTCCTTACTTTGTCACAAATAAACTTATCCATAAAAACCTCAATGTTCTATATGTTGCTGATTTAGCCCAAACCAGATATCATTCGTTTCATAGTAAACTGCACTCCCACACGAATCCATTAGTCTCCAAACTCTCTTCACAATCGATACCAGATAACCCACCGCGGTGTCTGAAAAGAAGATTGCAAGATACCTTCTAGTTTAGAACTTCTATTGAAGTGCTACAAGTGAGAAGTTCTTCACAAGTGATTCACATGTCATTATAATCATTCCCCCATTATACAAACGTTCAAAGTTCCCAATTAATTACAAATTACTAATATACATGACTGTGATTAGACCTATCTGGACGTACGGAGTTGAGCTTCTGGGCTCTACTAAACCATCCAATTAATCTGGTACCCAATCCCTACAATCAAAAATCCTTCGAAAAGTCCTTAATGCCCCTTACTTTGTCACCAATAAACTATCCATTAAGATCTTAATGTTCCATATGTTGCTGATTTAGCCCACACCAGATACCTATCCTTTCATAGTAAGCTCCATAATCACTCAAATCCGTTAGTTTCTCAACTTACTTCCCACACCATTCTTGAAAATCCTCCGAGGCGTCAGAAACGAAGATGGCCTAGAGAACGTCTAGTGCAGAATTTTTAATAAAGTGCTACTGATGAGTAGTTCTTTTCAAGTTTTAACATGTTATTATAATCTTTATCAACACATTTACTTGATGTAAATATTTTGTAAAGTTGTAAATTTCAATAAATGTATATAAAAAAAAGAAGAAGTTATTTTTGCAGCTTATTGAAAGATTGTGTTCGAAAACTGGAACTGTTTTATAATAAAGATTTATAAAAATTATTTATTTTTATTTTTAGAAAAACTGCTATAAGGATAATAATTATAATAACATCATATGGATAGTTATGAATCCATTCATACAATATGTACAATAAAACAATTTAAAAAAAAACTCTGACAAGATAATTAATAAAATGTTATAAAATAACATTAAAAACAATAACTATACTAAAAATAAACTAAAAAATAAAATTACTATCATCCCAAACTAAGTCCGCCCGGAACACTTATGCAGAATAAAGCCATATTGAGAGACTAGAGCTACGTCAATCGAGTTAAAACCCAGTGGAGGCAGAGTAAGATAAATATTATAATTCGTTTTTTAAAATTTTACCATACTTTAATAGCAGGGAATTTTTTTTCATTTTAAATCTTTACTACATAACGATTCCTTCATAATAGATACAGTTATTTATTACCTTTGTATTATAAATGGTTAAGTGCTATTACTTGCGAAGAGGTGGGTTCCTTTTAACAGTTACTTTTTGGTAACCCGTTACTGTTTAACCGGCGCGCATTCCAGCGGTAGCTATTACAAATAAAACACTTCTTTTTTTTCTTCAAATAAAAATATTCATGGCTAAGAAATAAATTTAGAGTGTATTTCGATGATTTTAATTTTATATTTTACATTATAATAAGTATTTTACAGCGATTTATGATAAAAAAAAAAAGAAAAGTTTTTTACAAGAAATAATTATTTTGAATTAAGAAATACAGATTTATCCAGTATTGACAATCTACATACTTTTTTTCACTTTTATTTAGATATATATATTTTTTAATTATTTTTTCTATTCTATCTCTTCAAATATTATTTATTTTAATATTTGCAACATCAGAAATCATTCGATCTCACAGTCTTACATATAATATTTATTCCTATCCCGACTATACTGACATTTATATGTGCATATACATTTTATTGTTTTCCTTTCTGTCTCTATTTTTTTTTTCTTTTATGTTATTTTACAATGTAAATATGTATTTACTTTAACTTATCCAGTTTTCTTTAAAACCTCTGCGCTAGATATGCTTTTATATTCTGTCATGTAAATGGTTAAGGGACTGTTTATTATTTTTATATGCATCCACATTGTGGATTAGTTAGTGGATTCCACAAGCGTATATATTTAAATATATTTTATAAAATATTCTGCATAATGTGGCATTGTACGTCGGTGTTCGTTTGTTCTATTGTTGATGTTCAAGTTCGTTTGTGGTACCCTTTAGGTAGTTCCTTATTCATAGAGGAGTTGGAAAGGGGGCAACTTTTTCTACTGGTTTCTAAATGCTCACGAAAAAAAAAATCATAATAAAGCATGGAATCAATTAACTAAGCGCCCCCTATAATTGCAAATAGGAACTAATTGAAGAGTGAAATACCGTGACGAAAGCGTCACATCACAATTAACACGACCCTCGTCGTTTCACAAGTACTACGTCCTGTTAAGAAATTTGTCTCGTCACCCTTGGTCGGTCCTGTAGGACTAGCTTGGGAAACGATCCTCTTAGCTGAATGAAATCAAGGTTCTTTTAAGTTCCTAACTATAGTATATAAATATATCTACCAGAAACAAGCCGACAAGTCGGTAAAGCGGACTACTCGGATTCTTTTGTAGTCGATGACTAGTCGGCAAAAAGCCCAAAATAGTCGGCTATTTTATTCTTTTATATTTACACGTTTAAAAATAGATTGTAATCGATTATAATACGTCTTTTATCGATTATAATTTGTCTTTCATCGATTATAATTTGTCATTTATCGATTATAAAATACTGATTCCATAATTTTTACAATACTTAATAAAGAATTTAAGTAACCTGCTATTTTTTTAAACCACGGTTTCGGATTTGTGTCACAATTGAAAAATATTAATTCTTAATTGAAATGTAATGTAGACGTTGAAACACTGAAAGGAAACCGTTATTTTACCAATTTACATAATTTTTAAAAAAAACTATTTATTGATATTTAGTACTGTATACAATATACATCAAGTAAATTACAGGGAATTATTATAATGATATGTAAACCACTAGTGAAGAACTATTCACTAGTAGCACTTCATTAAAAACTAAACTAGAAGGTCTGTTGGCTATCTTCTTTTCAGACGCCTCGGAGGATTATCAGGGATGAAGGGGGAAGCAAGTTGAGAGAATAGTGGGTTGGAGTGGTTATGGAGCTTACTATGAAGGATAGGTATCTGGTTTGGGCTAAATCAGCAATATATGGAACATTAAGGTCTTAATAGAAAAGTTTGTTGGTGACAAAGTAAGGGGCATTGAGGATTTTTCGAAGGATTTTGGATTGTAAGGATTGGATACGAGATGAATAGGATGGTTTAGTGGAGCCCCAAAGCTCAACTCCATATGTCCAAATTAGGTCTAATTTATTGGAAGCTTTAAACGTTTTTCTAGTAAATGTTGGAATAGTCTATAACGACGGGCTGTTTCTTGTCGTTTTAGTCTTGTATGTGGATTCTAAGTAAGACGTTTGTCCAAGTGGAGTCCTTGGTAGCGGATCTGTTCATCAGGGATTAAAGGAATACCATTAAAAGATGCTGCAGGACAGGATGTCGTAGGTGTACGACGAAGGGTAAAGCTAATTTGATGGGATTTATTTTAATTCTCCATTTGTGACACCTTTCTTGAAGGTTTATGATGTGGGATTGAAGTGCCAGGGATGCAATGAAGGGATTATTATTTACTGATAACAAACATGTGTCATCAGCGTAAGTGGTGAGGACAGTGCTAGGATGGGTCGAGATGTCAGCTGTATACAAACTTTAAGTTCAAAATATAAGATAAACAAAAACCTGTAGTTACATGTACTGACGGCTATAAAGCTATGAACGAAGTGCCTCGAACATTGGCGGTGTTACTCGAATTCGAACTGAAACAATGATTGACTAGGCCGACCAATCGGCTATTTTTACGTCTTGTCGGCTAGTGACTATCTCTAATAAATATCTCTCTAACTATGTAACGTCCCAAATTATTTTGAGGTAAAACCTCAACAACAGAGAACTGTTATGACTTCAAGGAATGTAAATTCATCAGAGAAGATTAAATTAATGTTTGTAGAAATATGACACCGGAAGAAAATGAAAATAGCGGTGGGGTTTATAGATACCCGGGCCCATCAATCATCCGCCCTTCGACGGGTGTCCGTGCGGCCTCATCTTTCTGCTAATTAAAAAAACATTAACCCAAAATAGAAAATCTGCCATAACGCTAGATTTAGTCATGGCCAAATATATTTGCCAAAAAAAAAAAAAAATAATAATAATAAAAAAAAAATTCATAAATAATTAATTTTAATAACCACTTATATATCAATACATAATCTCATATGAATATTATTCCTAGAAAATAGGAGAATACTCCCTAAAGTAGTTTACTAAACAATGAGCTAGACTAAATGCGAAAATTCCCATAAATCAAACAAAATAAATAATAATTTTCAATGATAATTATAAATGAGATGAAATGGTCAGGGGTGCAGTCAGGATGAATAAACACGGCAAGTTTTTAAATGAAAAAGGTATATTTTGGCGTGCCAACGTTTCGACCTGCCTTGCAGGTCTTCATCAGGGCTAAAATAACAAAAATTGGATGTGACCAATATGATACAAACATTAAAAAATAAATGATAAAAATAATTTTAAAATGAAAAAGAAACTAGAAAAAGATCTGTAGTTAATTAGATAATTGAATACAAATTATTTGTAATTAATAATTTAATAATTAGTAATTTAATAATTAACTACAGATCTTTTTCTAGTTTCTTTTTCATTTTTAAATAATTTTTATTATTTTTTTATTATTTTTAATGTTTGTATCATCTTGGTTACATCGAATTTTTGTTATTTTAGCCCTGATGAAGACCTGCGAGGCAGGTCGAAACGTTGGCAAGCCAAAATATAAGTTTTTGATTTTAAAACTTGCTGTGTTTATTCATCCTGACTGCACCCCTGACCATTTCATCTCCTTTATAATTATCATTGAAAATTATTATGTTATTGTTTAAAATTATATTGTTTTTAGCTAGAACCATTTCGTGGCACCTGTGAGTAGTGCAAAAATCGTTTATTAGGAAAAACGAAACAGAAAGTTTCAAATTCTTTTTCACAATGATTCACTAAGGAATATTCATCTCTGTAATAATCGCATAACATTGCCTATTAGAAAAAAATAAAATCAAAATATATAATACGTACATACAGCTTTAAAATATATAAATATAATATATATTTTTTATGAACAATTTTAAAATTAAAATGGAAACTTATAAATTAACCTTTTCTAATAATTTGTAAACCAATAAATGTATGGATTAATTTATCCACATAATATAATAATTTCAAAATTGATCTAAAACTTTCTAAATTAATTACTTAAAATATTTTCATATACAATTCAGAATAAATAACTCATTGTTTTATCAACTACTCGAAAAATAATCAAGAAATGGGTGGATCTTAGCATAATATTTATTGTTTTTCGTCCTTATTTTTACCTCTGTGTATGTATGTATATCTGTGTAAACGATGTTTGATAAAAACTTTAATCTACTATCTATATAGGTGCGTATATCAGAGCTCATGTGAACTTTTAATATAACGGAGTGTCAAACGACAATAAATAGTAATATTTCTACATTTAATTGCGTTGATCTTTTAAAAAAAACCTTTTAATGATTTCTAATTAATTTTATTCATAGAAGGGCTACCATAATTTCTATTATTTTTTTTTTAATTAATACATTTAATAATGTACTGAATATACCTAAAAAAGTGTATACATAATTTGATTAAAAAAAAGAAAAAGTTTCAATTAACTTTTTTGACAGTATGACTGTTCGAATTACTAAATTAATTATGCTTAGTTAATTAAGCAATTCGGTTCATAGGATAGATAAAATAAACAGGTTTAACAAAATACTGTAAATTTTCATTGAAATTTGCAACTGTACAAAATATATCCATCTAGTAAATGAGTTGATTATGATTACAATAACATGCGAAACTTGAAGAGAACTACTCCTCAGTAGCCCTAAAAAAAAAAAAAAAAAAAAAAATTTTACTCTAGAAGGTCTCTAGGCCATCTTTTCAGACGCCTCGGAGGGTTATCAGGAATAGAATAGGAAGCAAGTTGAGAAACTAGTGGATTTGTGTGGTTATGAAGTTTAGTATGAAAGGATAGGTATCTGGTTTGGGCTAAATCAGCAACATATGGGACATTAAGATCTTTATGGATAAGTTTATTTGTAACAAAGTAATTAGCTGTAAGGATTGGATACAGGAAGAATTAGAAGGTTTAGTTGAGCCCCAAAGCTCAACTCCACATGTACAAATAGGTCTGATAACTGTCATGTAAATGAGTCTTTTGTAATAAATTGGAAGGTTTGAACGTTTGTCTAATAAATGTTGTAGAAGTCGAAAACGATGAGCAGTTTCTTATCGGTTTTGTCTTGTATGTGGATTTCATGTTCCATGTTTTCAGACGCCTCGTTGAATTATTGGGAATCGAATGTGAAGATTAATGGATTTCATCGGTTATGGAGCTTACAATAAATGGATAGATATCTGGTTTGGGATAAATCAGCAACATATGGAACATTGAAATCTTTATAGAAAAGTTTGTTGGTGACGAACTAAGAAAAAATAATATCAAATTAAATATGTAATACTCTTTATTCTGGGGCGCGTTGTCCCGATACAAAACTTCAATGAGATGGTACAATAGTATGGGTCCGTTAATTTCAAAAATAGATAGAGATTCATATAAAACAAAAGACTTTTAAGTGAAGTGAATAGTATACAGACACAATATGTCTATGACTAGAAACGAAAGTTAAAAAACGGTGATATAGTTTAATATAAAAAGTGAAACTATAAATTAATACGATACCGTTTAAAAAAAAAAAAAAAAAAAAAAAAAATATATATATATATATATATATATATATATATATATATATATATATATATATATATTAACATTGTATAGAAGGTAAAGAAGAATTTAGCTTTCAGAAGAATGATACTAAACTGTAAGGTTTCCAGACGAAATAAAAGAGAGAAAGAATTAGTTAGCATCTGGACAGAAGAGAGAAGGAGACAGCAAAGTAAACAGATAATGGACTATTGGAAATCAAGGGAAGAAGTACAGAAATGATTGCATATGGTTACTTCACGCGGTCCTAGACGGCCAAAATCAAGAGAGAGAGAAAAAAAAAAGGTAGAGAATCAAGGAACATATTTTAACAATTATGTTTCGGTAATTAATCGAAGCTCTCCATTAGATAATTGAAACTGAACGTAGTAAATGTTGAAGAAGTCGAAAACGACGAGCAGTTTCCTGCTGCATTTTCAAACTTATCTATAAAAATACGTGAAACGGAATGAAATCGTCAGAAACAAATAATGCCTTCAAAAATGAAATAAAGTATTTTATAATGCGTAAATTATAGCGAGGAAATAAATTACGTTTCTAGGCTATTTACAAACATTGAGCCTAAACAATAACCAGTCGAAATAAAACATCTGTTAAACCACTAACAGAAACATCGTTCCTTCTCCATAACTCTTCATAATACAAACAGCTACCGAAAATAAAAAAATAAATATGTATGGTTTTTTTTTTTTAGAGATGGACACTCCAAAATTATTTTTGTTGATCATTCTTTGAGTGTTCTTTATACAGAGAAGTGTCCTTTATATAAATCTGTGATCCGAGCGGTGAGTTGGGCGCGGTCCTACAAAAATACACGCGCTGACTATATTTTGGATTGTGACCTGGCAACTGTGGAATATATATAGATGTGTGGAATATGCACCGGCCAGTTCTATTTCCAAGTCTCTAAAAGTCGTTTTCTCTCTCTCTCTCTCTCTTAAGTCATCAATGATTTCACCACTGGGCATTCGAAGAGCAGAGTGGCTCAGCCAAATAACTGTATTTATAACTTCGAATTCTATAAGAATGAGGAAAATATTTCGTAAAATCTGAAATAATAAGAGCAATTATCTTTAACGGTTATTAAAAAACAAAACAAAACAAAAAAAAAAAAAAAAAAAAAAAAAAATCGATTCTCAATATCGATTCCGCAGTTTAAAAAATAATTGCTATTTTAAAACACAATCCAAAAATGAGGAAAAAAAAAATCGATTGATCGATAATAATTCAAAGCATAAATTAGGAAACCATTTGGAAAATTTATCACCTATAGCATATTATACATGTTATTAATTATAATTAAGACAATGTACAATATAATTCACAAATTCATGTTTACGAAAATAAACATTCAAGATTTCATTAATTGTCTAATAACACATGTGTGTGATCGTCGTAAACTCACGACTTCCTTTCCTACAGTATCCTTTAATGATATTCCATTAATCCCTGTTGAACAGATCCGCTACCTAGGACTCCATTTGGACAAACGTCTCACTTGGAATCCACATTCAAGACAACGACAAGAAACTGCTCGTCGTTACAGACTACTTCAACATTTACTTGATAAACGTTCAAAGCTCCCAATTTATTACAAAAAACTCATTTACATGACTGTGATTAGACCTACTTGGACGTACAGAGTTGAGCTTTAGGGCTCCACTAAACCATCCAATTCATCTCGTTATCAATCCTTTCAATCTAAAATCCTTCGTAAAATCCTCAATGCTCCTTACTTTGTCACCTATAAACTTATCCGTAAATATCTTAATGTTCCATATGTTGCTGATTTAGCCCACACCAGATACCTATCCTTTTATAGTAAGCTCCATGACCACTCAAATCCGTTAGTTTCTCAACTTGTTTCCCTCTCCATTTCTGATAATCCTCCGATGCGTCTGAAACGAAGATGGCCTAGAGACCTTCTAGTGTACAAGTTTTAATAAAGTGCTACTGATGAGTAGTTCTTTCTAAGTTCTAACATGTTATTATTATCGTTGTCAATACATTTACTTGATGTAAATATTCTGTTAAATATATAGTATAAATAACCCTGTTAAATAGGGTTATCTAGTTACAACCAATTCTGTTATCTAGGCACTATTCTCGAAATCAATGGAAGAGCGACAGAAGAAGTGAAAAAAAGAATAACAGATGGACGGAAGGCTATCGGAAAGTTAAATTCAGTCCTCTGGAGTGCCAACATATGTGCCAATGTCAAAAAAAAATATATAAGGCCCAGGTAGAAAGCATAATGCTATACAGCTCAGAAACATGGCCTCTAGAAAAAATGCAAGGCAAAAGATTTCTGGCTGTGGAGATGGATTTTTGAAGGAGATCAGCAAGAATCTCAAGGATTCAACGAATCCAGAATGAGATCATAAGAGAAAGAATGGAAGTTAAGAGAAATATTCTGGAGGAAATGGAGGGAAACCGCCTGAGATGGTTCGGCCATATTAAAAGAATGTAGAATAGAAGAATCCCCAAAATTGTTTATGAATGGGAAGCAGAGGGGAGGAAAAGGAGAGGTAGACCTTGCATCAGGTGGAGAGTTGTGGCTGAAAGTATGGCTGGCCGAGGATTAACGGAAGAAGAAGCAATGGATAGAGAGGAATGGAAGAACCGGCTGAGGGAACAGGTTGGTTGAAGGAAACTTCGATAGCGAAGAAAAATCCTTTCAAAGAAGATATATTATGTACAGTTGTAAATTTCAATAAATGTATATTAAAAAAAAAAAAAAAGTTTTAGTTCTGAATAAAAGAGGCTCGGTCATTTATGTATAATAACAATATAATTAGATTTCACAAAACTATTGCCTACGTCAGTGGTATCTATCGATTACTAAGAATCGAGTTTGAATCATCGATTATCGATACCGATACTCAAGAATGAATGGAACCGAGAATCGACATTCGGAATCTACACAAACAAAAAAAAAATAAATAAATAAAAATAAATAAAACGCTTCCTATCTCGCTCGATTAGGCTAGATAAATAGTACCTAATGTTTTTTAGTTTATCAGACTTTAGAGATAATTAGTATGCAACACGTAATTCTAGAAAACCATACGACGTCTTCGTTACTGCGTGCGAGTCCGTGCTTGGCAACTCTAACTGCAAGCAATGCTCTGGAAATTTGATTTTCGGTTGGCCAAAAGCGATACATTTTTGTGGAAATTATTTCTGCCAAATTGGATGTCTGATTATGCTTTAACGTATTTCTCAAACACTTAATCAATGCAATTTTAACTCGGTTAAATATGACGGCCATGCGTGAAAATATTGAAGAAATAATTCTAAATTCCATACTTCAATTCAAGATTTTTATCTATAAATAAATGAAAATCAACTATTAGTTAAAATAATCTAACAAAGTTATTATTTATGAGGGTGGGCTAAGCCGCGACGGAGTATGAAAGTGAATATGGTGAATATGTAATGAGATTGGTTACTTACTTGACAAAAGTCCAGCACATAACAAAAAAAAAAAAAAAAAAAAAAATATATATATATATATATATATATATATATATATATATATATATATATATATAATATATATATATATTGTACATGATATATGCTAAAAAGGGGCGTATTCAACTATATATTTTAATGACATCACTGACTTCCTATAAAAAATAAAAAATAAATTCCACAGCCATAGCAATATATCTTGTGTCAAAGCGTTGGACTGAAATAGATATCATTGCAGTGATCCCCGTACCCACGCGAATCCACGTGTTTGCTATCATGTTCCCTAATCAATTCCTAATATTCCTCTGCACAAAAATTATAAGGTACCAATAGCAGTAGGATTCTGCCACTAGTGACGTAAAAGTGAACTGGTTTTATTAAATATTGTGATGTAAATTGTAATAATAAAATAAATCTGTCCAAGAATCGATGAAGGTTTAAAAGGTCTGACGTGGTTACAACCAATAACGGGCTGGAATTGAAATTCCAATAAACGACAACCGGACCGCTATAATTCAATATAGAAATCTAATAAAAGTAATTAATTTACTAATAAATTAATTAATTAAAATAAAATAAAAAATGCCAGAATGAAAGTTGGTGGTTTTGCCTGCAAATTGCAATTGGAATGACCTGTTCTAATAAAATGCGTCACTTGAATTTCTCCCTGACGTCCTGTTCTACAGCATCCTTTAATGATATTCCACTAATCCCTGTTCAACAGATCCGCTACCTAGGACTCTACTTGGACAAACGTCTAACTTTAGGTCTTTATGGATAAGTTTAAAATTCTACGCTAGAAGGTCTTTGGGCCATCTGCTTTTCAGACGCCTCCGATGATTATCAGGAATGGAGCGGGAAGCAAGTTGTGAAACTAGTGGATTTGAGCGGTTATGTTGCTGATCATGAAAGGATAGGTATCTAGTTTGGCCTAAATCCGCAACATATGTAACATAAAGATCAAGTTTATTGGTGACAAAGTAAGGAGCATTGAGGATTTTTCGAAGGATTTTGGATTGTAAGGATTGGATGGTTTAGTGGAGCACCAAAGCTCAAATCCGTACGTCCAAATAGGTCTAATCACAGTCATTTAAATAAGTCTTTTGTTATTAATTGGGAGCTTTGTACGTTTGTCTAGTAAAGAACGTTTGAACGAAGTAGTCTGTATCGACGGGCAGTTTCTTTTCGTTTTAGTCTAGTAAATAATTATTTAAATTTTTTATTATTTTTTTTTTATAAAGTTCGTATAAAACATTTGTTACCAGGAGCAATCCAACTCGTTTACGTCAAAACTTTTTAAAATATCAACTCATTATATCTTTTAGATTGCTTCATAAATCCCTTATCTCTCCCTTAGTAGTTTTCTAGCAGTTTGATATCACTTCTCAAAGTTAAAGAGCTTCCGGTAGATTAGCGCCGCTAAGAAGATGAAGCTATCTGATTCGTAAAGTTGTAGCAATAGGAAGGTCTGAGACCCCACGAGTGGCTAATAACTAGTAGAGGTTCAGAAATATTAGAACTGTTATTTTGTAACAGATATGGGCTGACCGATATTCAGAAGTAACAGTTACGAGATACTTGCGTACTCACTTCAGTACTAGTAACAACATTCATACCTATTACCTTCGTACTGCGTTCTACCGTAGATTAGTATTTTTTACTTATCATCTCTATCTCTTACCAGGTACTCGTTTACCTAAACCAGTATTTTTACTTCCACTCTCGTACAAGTATTTCACTCTCTTAAAATGTCAGCCGGTCTTCATTGTATTAGACACTCTTGTATTCTTTTTTATTTTATTATTGTCAATTTTCATAATCATTAAAATACACTGAAATACGAAATCTATACATTAGCCAATAATACTATTTTTGCTAGTCATAAGTCAAATAAAAAATATGTATGCTGTTATAAAACATCTAACATCTTAAATAATAGTTTGCCAATTATTTTTGTAATGTTTTTTATTAAAGTTTTATTAACTGTAATTAGCAAAAAAAAAAAAAAAAAAAAAAATTGACCTTCATTTAACTACCAGTATTTTGTGATAATATTAAAAAATGTTGTATGGAAAATTGTATTTTATAGAAACAATAAAATTGATAAGATTTAAAAAAAAATAAATAACCATACCTATATTTATTATATATTTGGCTATATATAAATTATTAAAAAGGTAGTTGAAAACATAAACTTATTGTTTAGAGCCGATATTGAATAGGTAACAGATATGCAAGTAATAAGCATGCTAAAATATCAGTGTAACAGGATGAACGATTACGATTATGGAGAGACGCTGACCTTGAGAAAAGTAACAGGTATTTTGTAACAGGTATTTGTAACAGATATTTTTTTGGACCTGTATCGGTCGTTCCTGTTACTAAAATATAAGTTTAGACCATCCAACTAATAACATTACCAACAAGGGTCGAAGCCCTATCGGTCGCAAACAAATTGCGAGTCAACTGAATTTCGATCGGTTGAGAGACCAAATGAGACAGAAAGGTGGTTCGCTAATTGCCTTTACTCACTGCGCTTCTCATTAAGACTATGTGGCAGCCTAAGCCGCAGGCAGCTTTGTTTGGGGTTTACCGACCTTGTTGTATTTGTCAGTATAGTTTGTCTAAACAAATTCGTCGAGCTTTGTACAGAAAATCAGATATAGAAGGAAAATATTGGGTTGTCATACATGAAATGACCGTTTTTAGAACCAGGAAGAAAATAAAACTTTGAGATCAAATCTAACATATTTTTAATTTAAAGCATTTACCATCATTTTCGATAAACTTCTGCTAACGGCTTACCATCCCAGTTTTCAGATGAAAATGTATTTTATGTCTAAATCATTGGTAGGCAATTTTCCTCGCAAAAAGTTGTTCAAAGACCGAAAAAAAGTGGTAGTCTGTAGGGGGTAGATCAGGGGAATATGGAAGGTGTGGTAAGACTTCATAGCCCAACCCCTTTAATTTATTCACTGCCTGTATTGAAATATGAGGTCGGGCGTTATCGTGAATAAGTATAGGTCCTTTCCTGTTTACCAGTACTGGCTATTGCTTGATCAAATTTTGATGCATTTGGTAAATTTCTTGGCAGTATGATGTTGTATCAATTGTGTTTCCCGTCTACGGTGCAGATTTTCTAATGTCGTATCTCCTGAGGAAAATTTCGTAAACCAACGATGGATGGTTCTTTAATTAGCACTACCTTCACCAAACGCATGATTAATATTTCTTGCTGCCTGGGCAGCGGAATGACCGAGTTTGTACTCATAAAAAAAATCGTTCGGAAATTGGGTGAACCCATTGCCACGGTTAAAATTATAATAAAATCTATATGCCTACTTGGGAAAAAAACAAACACATTATGCAAATATAACATTAACAAGTGCTTATTATAGATAGTAAATATTTTAAAATCAACAGGCAATGCTTTAACGTTCTATAAAGAAAAATCGGACATTCCATGTGTAACAACCCAATAACATAAGTTACAAAATGGAAAGCGTTTAGGTTTTTTTCACAAAGCTTTTGGATTATGGAATGATTCAGAATACATTTATCCTCTTGCCAATTTGGAATCGAATAATGTTTAAAATTGAATATTTCTTATTTGATTTCTAGCCTTATATAATTTCATGTAATCTTAACCCAGTATTATTTATTAATTGGGGTGGTTTTCATAATTCCTTTATTAAGTTATCAGAAGAGCTAATTTTTTTTGCAATCTACAAGCTTTCTCTAAAATGATTTAAAATTTGATAGGTTATGATCAAGTCATTTAATGAACTGAAAAGTATGATAAAATGAATAATTATACATTTTTTAAAGAACCAAATATTACAACGTACAAAAAATTATCATATCTAATGACAATAATGGAACAGAAAGAACCAATAAAAAAACAAAACAAAAAAAAAAAACAAAACAAAAAAAACATAGAATTTTTTCAATATAATATAATAAAGAGGTACTGTCTCTGGAGTTGACGTCAGGGTACATGTCGCGATAATGATTGGATAACGTTCAGTTTCAATTATCTAATGGAGAGCTTCTTTTAATTACCGAAACATAATTGTTAAAATATGTTCCTTGATTCTCTACCTTTTCTTTTCTCTCTCTCTTTTGATTTTGGCCGCCTAGGACCGCGTGAAGTAACCATATGCAATCATTTCTGTACTTCTTCCCTTGATTTCCAATAGTCCATTATCTGTTTACTTTGCTGTCTCCTCTCTCTTCTGTCCAGATGCTAAGTAATTCTTTCTCTCTTTTATTTCGTCTGGAAACCTTACAGTTTAGTATCATTCTTCTGAAAGCTAAATTCTTCTTTACCTTCTATACAATGTTAATATAATTTTTTTTTTTTTAACGGTATCGTATTCACTTATAGATTCACTTTTTATATTAAACTATTATTACCGTTTTTTAACTTTCGTTTCTAGTCATAGACATATTGTGTCTGTATACTATTCAGTTCACTTAAAAGTCTCTTCTTTTATATGAATCTCTATCTATTTTTTAAATTAACGGACCCATACTATTGTACCATCTCATTGAAGTATTGTATCGGGACAATGCGCCCCAGAATAAAGAGTATTATTTAATTTGATATTATTTTTTCTTAGTTCGTCACCAACAAACTTTTCTATAAAGATTTCAATGTTCCATATGTTGCTGATTTATCCCAAACCAGATATCTATCCATTTATTGTAAGCTCCATAACCGATGAAATCCATTAATCTTCACATTCGATTCCCAATAATTCAACGAGGCGTCTGAAAACATGGAACATGAAATCCACATACAAGACAAAACCGATAAGAAACTGCTCATCGTCTTTGCAGATTACTTCAAACATTATTAGACAAACGTTCAAAGCTCCCAATTAATTACAAAAGACTCATATACATGACTGTTATCAGACCTATTTGGACGTACGGAGTTCATCTTTGGGGCTCCACTTAACCATCAAATTCATCTCGTATCCCCAATCCTTACAATCCAAAATCCTTCGAAAAATCCTCAGTGCTCCTTACTTTGTCACCAATAAACTTATCCATAAAGATCTTAATGTTCCATATGTTGCTGATTTAGCCCAAACCAGATACCTATCCTATCATAGTAAGCTCCATAAATATTCAAATCCATTAGTTTCCTCAACTTGCTTCCCACTCCACTCCATTCCTGATAATCCTCCGAGGCGTCTGAAAAGAAGTTGGCCTAGAGATCTTCTAGTGTAGAATTTTTATTAAAGTGCTAATGGTGAGTAGTTCTTTTTGTGTTTTGACAAGTTATTGTAATCGTTATAAACACATTTGCTTGATGTATATATTTGTATATATTAAAAATAAATATATTTTCGATCCACTAATAATAAGAGAACAAAATTGTATCTGTTTAGAACACAGAGGTCACAGATGGGTTTCACTTTCAAACGATAATATTTATACATCTCGCCTTAAATAATCAAACAAATTAATTAATATATCCGACCTTGAATTAAATAAGTCAATTTTAGTTTCTCTCGTACTCTAGATCTAAGGAAATAGTTACAAACGAGTAGAGACATCGAAAAGAAGGCTTCGAGTCCAAAAGGATTTCCCCGTCAACGCCTAATGTCCCTCCCTTAATGACCTAACATTAAAAAATGGGCAACGTGAATTATAATTGCCTTCATTAAAGAGACAGCCCCACCGTGCTCTGATGCGATGCTCCCTCGTGCTTCCACTTCTTCTTATATGCCATTCAGTAGAAACCTTTTTCTATATTTTCTTAATAGTCTATCATTACAAAATATATACATAGGAGTCGATTATCTGACGTAGTTAAGATCGAAATATTCTCGGATAACTAAATCCTCGGTTAATAGAGACCCCAAAAACGTTAGAGAGATACATAAGAAAAAATAACGTAGGACAATTGACGTAATACGTATATCTATTTAATAACAAAATAATACTTATTATATACGCATTAATCTATACTATGAATAGAGGAAAAGTATGTAAAGATAATTATAGAGCTGTATAAAGAGCTGCATATATCATAACAGAAAAGAGAGGACAAAGCTTAAGTGTTGAGAAGGGTGTGCGACAAGGAGATCCGCTAACCCCACTTTTATTTGTTCTTGTGCTGGAGATGGTATTCTGGCGTCTTGGTTGGGAAAACATGGGAATAAAAATAAATGGTAAATGGTTAAGCAACTTACGTTTTGCCGATGACATTGTGCTGTTTGCCAAAGATATGCGAGAATTACGGGAAATGCTCAAGCATCTTCTAAAATTATGTGAAGAAATTGGTCTTTACCCTAACTACGAAAAGACGAAACTGATGACGAATAGAGAAAAAGAAGAATGCCAAATAGACAACTACAGCTTGGAATATGTAGAGGAGTTTATCTATCTGGGTCAGATGGTATCCTTCGCAGATAGAGGAGCAAAAGAAATCCAAAGGAGGATGCCACTAGGTTGGAACAAGTTTTGGTCCCTCAAACATATTATGAAAGGCAATATAAGTATGGAGCTAAAAAGACAGGTCTTTGACAGTTGCATAAGCCCAGCGGTTACCTATGGATGCCAAACGTGGTCTCTGACAAAAGCTCAAGAGAGGAAGATCCAGGTGTGGCAGAACAACATCGAAAGGTCAATTATGAAGGTAAGGAAAAGCGACAGGGTGAGAACTATCCAGATCAAGAAAGAAACAGGGCTCACAGACACACTCAGGCGGATAAGACTGAGCAAATGGAAGTGGGCTGGGCATCTTCTTCGGTGTGAAGAAAATAGATGGTCGAAAATTGTAACTGAATGGACTCCATATGACCTAAAAAGAGAAAAAGGGCGCCCAAAAAAAGGTGGTGCGACACGTTTAAACTGCTGGCAGGACCCCTCTGGTGGAGAGCTGCTAGGGACAGAGACGTTTGGAAGAAGAAGTGGAACGAACTCACATCCCAATAGGGCCAGTCATCCCGGGAAGTGCTGACTATTACTCCCAAAAGGGAAAGCCTATGCATGTAAAAAAGGAAGAAAAAAAATGTATATGATTTATATTTACAGAACAAATGTTCTAAACAAAAACTCAATATTTTGATTTTATATATTTTTTCCTGTTCATATTCTGAATATTTATTGTTCAATTTGTATACAATTTCTTTTGCATAAATAAAAGGCTCATTTCATTTCAATCTATACTACTATACTATTACTGTTGCATTGCTGGATTCAGTTCAGGAATAATTGAGATTCCTTAAATTCAAATTTCACTTTCCATGAATATAACATTAGGTACTATTGTATATACAAAACTAATCATTGTACCAAAGATTTTTCTATATAATTTTATTTTATTTTTTTCTTATTTAATTTTATCTTCTCTAATTTGTAGAATGTTATCTTATTTTCTTTTCCGTTTATTTAAATATCATCTATGTACATACTGTCATTAATGTATTATTGTCTTTGTTTTTTTATCTCATTACGTCTCTAACCAGACTTAATTTAGTTAATACTTGTACATATCTGTTGTTCTGAGGGGACATTGTCCCAGAATAAAATTATGTTTCTATTCTATTCTATTCTATTCTATTCTATTCTATTCTATTATATAAACGGACAAGCCATTTTTCGTCTGTGATCACTGACCGCGAATACTAACGAACCAATCTGTACCAAATTTTAACCTTATCATCTTTATAGTTCCAGGAAGGTTTAACACTAATAAAATCAACTGATTGTTAATAAATTTGTCATTAAAAAAAAACAGAAAAAAAAACGATATCCATGAAGTTTGAAAATTGACTAATAGGTGGCGAGAGCCATTCTATATGAGAGGTTACATAAGTACTGTGTTATATAGAACTTGAGATTGAGAATAAAATTTAAAAACATTCGATTAAATTATTAAAAAATATTTAAATAAGTGGTGCGACATGTGAATCCAAATCGAGTTTGAAAATCGATTGATAAGTGGTTAGCACCATTCTGTAATAGAGATTGCAATGATAAAAATACTAAACCCATCTTTACCAAATTCTAACATCATCTTCATGGTTTTAGAAAGGTTTATCTATAACAAAATTCACAATAGAAAATGTTGCAGATAAGAGCGAGGTTTGCCCCACTGTCATATACTTTCATGATTAGAAACTAAAATCCAGCCCGATGAAATCATTGACCTTAATATTCTAGTAGAAAATAGCCAGAGAGAAGTCTAAACAAAGAATAAAAATAGCACTAACTATTTATGCCGACGTTTCGGCCCACAGGAATTTATCAGGGAAAGTGAGAACGAGAAGTGGGGGAGTGCGTGTTTGACCTGAAGAAGACCTAACGAAGATAGCCAATACATTAGCATGAAATAAATTAATTCGAATTATATTTTCGGATTATTTATGTTTCATTTTGAACATCTCATGAAAGATTGGTCTCCATTTTCTTTTCTTTTTTTTTTCTTATTTAAAATGTATAAAAATTTATAAAGAACAATTCAGATGCTTTTTTAATTTCAATTTTTTAAATATATGACAAATTATTATGTTACAAAATAAAAAATTGATAACTGCAAAATATACGTCTAAACGTTTTAATTATACAAAATATAACGTCTTTCCGATCTCTATACTCCATCCCACAGAAGTACTGCATTCCAACGTTCCTTCCTTGTCCGATCCTCTACTCTTTGGAATTCCCTCCCCCCCTGTATCCGCAATGCTTCTTCCCTTGGAACGTTCAAAACACTACTCTTTCCCTCCAACCCGACGCTCTCTAATTATAAGGATGTATGTACTATGTATGTAATCGTCTAATTTATTTACTAAGACCGTCAGACATAAAACATTAGCCAAAATTATAGTTTGACTATGATAATGTTTTGATTTCTTGTAATGATAATTTTTGATTTTCTATCTTTTATTTTTCTTTAAGTTTCTGATTGTTTTTTTTTTTCTCTTCTGCAATTTTGTTTACAATATTAACCTCTTTATTTGTACATTTATTTTTTCACTCTCTTTTTATTAATAGTTTTTTCTTTTTCTAGTTTTTCTCTGTGTTTTTTTTTTCATACATATTTGTATTTAATTTTACCTATGTTGTTTTATTTTTAACAGCCTCTCGGCCAGTTATGATCTTAATTTGTATTATTTAATGTTATTCTTAAGGGACTTTGTCCCAGAATAAAGTTTTCTTTCTATTCTATTCTATTCTATTCTATAATAGAAAAGCCAAAATTTCTTCCCAATTTTTTTTTAATTCATTAAAATTAATTTTCTTAATAAAACAAAATGAGCATTTTATAGAGTATAATTTAGGTATTTCTGAAATTCAAGACAAATTATTAAATCACAAAATAAAAAAAAATAAAAATAGATAATATTAAAATATGAGTCAAATCGTTATAACAATACATATTGTTTCAAAATAGTAATAGAGGAGAGTAGAGTTCATGAGCGTAACGAAGGCCTAATAACGTGTGCTGAAACGTAGGCATTGATATTTTTAGCTTATATGTTCTAGTTAGACCTGCATATAAGGGAAAATATATCCAAAAAAAAATTTCAAGTTCACAAAATGTCATGTAAAATTCCTAACATTTCGAAATTTTTTACTAATAAAGAAAATGAATAATTATTGATGATATCACTGTTATTTTTAATATATTTATTTTCAAAATTTATGACAAACTATCATTATGTTATATACTAATAAAAAACCATAAATAAAAAAAAAAAAACTTGATAATAGTAAAATACATGTCTAAACGTTTGAAATATGCAATATAGTTTATTTGATATATATTTCTGGAAACATTTTTAGTGTTTACATTTTTGAAATAAAATTCATTTCATAACTTTTTTAACAAGAAAAAAAACTTGAATATTTATTCATGAAGAATAAAAAATAAATTATAAGGTTTTTTTAATATAAATTTTTAAAATGTATGAAAAATTATTATGCTGCATAATAAAAAAAAACTTAATAACAGCGATTGGATACCATATGAGGGAATAGATCATGTTTTACATGAAGAAAGCCTAATAAAGAACGCCAAAACGTAGGCATACATATTTTTGGCTCATTTATATGTTCCTGTTGGACCTGCACATAAGGTAAAATATCTCCAAAATAGATTTTTTTGTGTTCGAGAATTCTATAATTCATAACTTTATAATATGAAATATAATCTATATGTTTACCTTAAGTTTTCATTTTCGATATTTGTATAACAAATTGAGATCAATACATTATAAAAAGAAATTAAAAATAGCAAAATATATTATGAAACTCTCTAATTATAGACGGTGCTTTAAAAAATATATATATACTTTAGACTGGAGATTAGTAGAACATTTATTAAAAATACATAAAGATAATTTTTTTTTTCACTCAATACTTTTAAATATATTATTTGTAATACATATTATATAATAGTACCTCATTATTAGTAAATCGCTGGGGGTGCGTGCCTAACCTAGGCGAGGTGGTGGGGGAAACGATGAAGAAATTATAAACGGAAATAGACAAGCCTGCATCGCGAACCATTTCCCCTTTCTCGGAAGGGATCATATGACCATCGTATTCGATATTAATAAAATTTATATAATACATTTTTTTTCTTTAAATTTCCAATTATCAAACATGTAATTGTGATTTGTACATAAAATAATTTCTCTAATTTTAAATAAAATTAAAATATGCAATCATATTTACAGATTTGAACGGGTCTACCAGATTTTACAAACAAAAAAAACAGAGAAAAAATATTAACAAAAACAAAAACCACACTGAGGTCTTTACTCAAAGTTAGAAACGTTTAAATAAATTCAATCATGCATTTAATGTATACAATATTTTTGTAAAGTGTGAACTGAAAATAGTGTGGCTGTTTTCACGGAACGAGTGATTTTAATATTTTAAAAAAATTAATTTACATTAGGAGAAATGTGATACACAA
Organism: Euschistus heros; assembly: GCA_003667255.2. Lineage (NCBI taxonomy): Eukaryota > Metazoa > Arthropoda > Insecta > Hemiptera > Pentatomidae > Euschistus > Euschistus heros. The sequence goes on from RCWM02000355.1 coordinate 551,732, forward strand.
ATGAACAAAATTGTTTTAAAAAAACAAAAACAAATACACGCCAAAATTTAACGTAAATTTCGTACTTAAGACGAACAGACATGAAAAGAATATGAGAGGATATGTCAAACAAGCTGGCTGGCTTAAGAACATTTTTTATACTTATAAATTTATTTTTAATTACTGTAATTTTTTTAAAATACATGAATTAATTATTTTTTTAAACAATGCTATTTTAAAAGTAAATTATTATTTTTAAATAGAAAAGAAAAATTATCAAATTTATATTATAGTATTAAAAATATCAATTTAATTTTTTCAGTAGCGCATTTTTAATCGTTTTTCTAAATTCCATTTAATCTAAAAATACCATTTGCACCAGAATGGATACTTTGAGAACTTACTAAGCAATTTTTCATAACACAGATTTTAAAAATCCCGCTTTGAAATTTAATAGTTTTCAAGATAATTTGAACACAACAAACATTGTAATTTAGTTAAGTTAAGATTATTATTATTTTGTTTTTATAAAAGTATTGTATCAGAATATTTTGAGTGAATTGTTTTTGTGAACGATTGGTGAATTTAAATAAGTTTTTAGGTATTCTGTAAATATACATGCAATAATAAGGAATTTTTCCATTCGTATTATTATTTGTTTTGAAATTTTTTATATTATTAATTTTTATTACTTAGTTGAAATCTACTTAGAGAAGTAATTGAATATAATAGAAAAAAAAAAAGTGTGTAAGGGTATCCTGCGGATTTTACACCGTTTCCACTTTTACAATTTCTCACTTTTCAGGCAATTTTAAACGTTTTCCTAAATTTTATGTTTATTCTACAATTACTATTTGCACCAAAATAAATACTTTAAGAACTTGCTAAGAAGTGCAACTTAAATAATTTTTCATAACGCAGATGTCAAAAAATCCCGCTCTGAAGTTATATAGTTTTAAAGATAATTTGACCTATTCACTTCTTTACGAAAATCACAATTAAACTTAAATTACGATAAGATTATTATTATTTTGTTGTTATGTAATTATTGTATCAGAATATTATGAATTAATTTGTTTTTGAGAATGAATGGTGAATTTAACAAAGGTTTTAGGTATTCTGTAAATATGCACGCAATAATAAGAATTTGTTTTTTAATATTATTATTTTTATTATTAAGTTAGAATAGCTTAGAGAATTGGATATAATAAAAAAAATGTTTAAGGGTCTCCAGAGTATTTTACTTTTTTACACCGTTTCCACCGTTCGACTTCTTTACTTTTTTTACCCGGGTTTTCCTATTTGTTCGGTATTTCTTAAGCCATATCCAGCCAGAATTACACGGATCATGCTAATAAGGAGAGGAGGGCTGGCACGCACCCCTCCGGAAGCTGGTTTTCCTTCTCGTTGATCTCCGTGATGGTGACTTCCCCTTGGTCGGAAGATTCCCTCCTCTTGGTGGTCGTGGTCTTCTTCACCTTTCGGACCTTCCTCTCGGCGGTGTATTGCATCTGGACTTCCACGTCGGCCATGGCTGATCTCCTGCGTCGTTACCCTGCGAAGCTACTCGGCGAACTAGCGCTCTGTCAGGCCCTCCCCTCAGCCGGCGTCTCTCCCCTCCCTACTCCCTACCCCTACCTGTCTCTCCGCACTCATCTGATTCATATCTTGGAATAATTCTTAAGTAATCGACTTTTATTTTCAAAATTAAACCAATATAAAGCTTCGGAAATATATAATGAATAAAGTCCTAGACTTTATATTTTTTTCATATAATAACTCTATGAGAAGTTTGCTTAGGTACTGCTTGGTTCTAATAATCAAGTATCGTAGAATGCTCTGACTTTGAGCCATGTTCACTAAAAAGTTTCGGTCGAAGAAAAAGTTCTTTGTTGTCTAAATGAGGGATATTTTATATTTTATATAGTCATAACATCAAATATAAAATATCCCTCCTTTAGGCAAAAAAACAATTTTTCTTGGTTGAGTTATGTGTCATATCTCAAACATATACAGGGTGTTCAATATTCGATGACTGCCCTCTTTTTTATTCCACAGTTTTTGAAATTTTGAAACGAAACTCTCAGGGTCTTAATTGTGTCAAATAAAGATTCTTTTCAGATTATAGTCTGCTCCCCAACCTTCTCCAGGGACCTTAAATTTGGAATTTTGGGATGTGCTATTTTTTTTTTACGACGGATTTCGATAGAAAATTAAATTTTGAATCGATTTTATATTAATGATTTTTTTTTTCCGAAGCACCGTTTCGACGAAAATCGCGAAAAAATCATTTTAAGCAGTATAAATAAATAAATAAGCATTATAAAACTGAGATTGCAAAAATAAAATAAACTTAAAAAAATATGAAATTAAGGTCTTTCAGCGACTGGTACGACGAGCGGTGAGAACAAGTTGACTTGGAAGGTTTCCCCCTAGAGGCTCAAATTGTCGACAAGCCCGTGATGAAACTAATATCATTTGTGTATTGGCTACGGTGGAAGCGTATCCTCATCGGAGTATTTAAGACAACCAGGGATGCCCACTCGTTTCAAAATTTCAAAAACTCTGTAAAAAAAAAGGAGGTGGCCAACGAATATTGAACACCCTGTATAAGTATTAACAATAACAATAACTGTATAAATAACATTATAATTTGTTAATATCCAAAATAATAATAAGTTTTGTACCTAAATTAATAAAACAACTAACATGAAGAGACCTAAATAAGCCCTATAAATAATAAATTAAACTTGTAACACACGGATTTGAATGCGGATTTTTGTGTGGGTGGTAGAGAGCTATAACAGAGAAAAACTAGAGTTACAGCTGCCAATGGGCATTAAGAGCCGAGAAAAAAATAAAATATGAAAATCACGTTTTATTTTTTTCTCAACTCTCATTCAATAAACAGAAATGATTCTTCCATGTTAAATTGTAGTTCTGTATGCTGTTCGAAAGAAAAATACTTTTGTTATGCTCAAGACACGACCCAGCTTTGGGATGCTCAACCCCCCCCTCCCCCCTCCCCCAAAAAATCCAAAGAAATCCGCTGAAAATCAGTGGAAAATTTTATCCATGAAAAACTGACCTTAAATCGAGATTTAAGCACAAAAATACCCTCACCTAATCATTAACACCTGATCAAATCTCAACTTTAAAATTTTAACGTCCTCGAAATGGGTAAAAAATAAATATTTTTTGATTTGAAAAAATTTTACATATAAGGGTTTTTGGAGTGTTAAATCGAGATTCAAGGTCAGTTTTTCATGAAAAAAAAATTTCCACTGATTTTCAGAGGATTTCATTGGAATTTTGTAATTTTTTTAAGCATACTAAAGCCGGGTCGTGTCTTGAGCAGAACGGAAGTATTTTTATTTCAAATATCATACAAAAGTACAATTTAAGGTAATAGAATCTCTTGACTGAGAGCTGAGGAAAAAAATAAAATAAAACGTGATTTTCATATTTAATTTTTTTCTCGGCTCGTAATGCCCATCGACGGCAATAACTGTAGTTTTGCACTATTATACGTCCTGACAATCTATACGAAAATCGGTATTCAAATCTGTGAGTTACAAGTGAAAAACGTCCTCTTGTTAGATATTTTTCAAGTATTCGTATTTACATCGAGTCTTGATCAACCGAACCTTCTATTTTTTTTTTAATTTAATTTTATTATATATTATTTCTTCTTTTTTTTCACAAAACATTCGATTACCAAACAAGACATTATACGATCTTTGTATGGAGCATTATGGAGAAGACGCTTAAATGTCTGTAAGCCAGACACATGTTTAACATCGTTCGATTTGATGGCTTTTAGGCAATGAAGAGATCGAACGGCGGTACATAGAATGTCGGTATTATACAAAATTAGTAATTTCTTCCAAGTCGTAAAATTGTTGATTTATGATTGGATATATGGTCGGTATTACTTTGCAATTGAATAGATATCTGTATTACGTCAATTGTTTATACTTTTTTCTCATGTAGTTTTACATTTTTGGGGTCTAGATCAACCCATTGGGGTAATCGAGACCCCAAAAACGTAAAGAAATTATAAATATTATCAGGTATGGTGGAATAATAATTTACATAAGTAACATTCTTACATACGTAAATGAAAAAGTTTTTGACTAGAAAAAAATCACTATTTATTTTTTTGTTTGTTACGATCTTTCCGTTCCTTCAACCATAAACACTATATTCGTAAAAATCAGAGGTTTTTAGACTTGAATTGAGTTCTCGATAATCAACTTCTGAAAGGAAGTTTTTGGAAACTTATATAATAGAATATATAGAACCATGATTGGAGCAGCCCGCGGCTAGTTTCTTAGTAAAATGCTGTTGTACTATTGAAAAAGTGAATAAAGAAAAAAAAAAAAGAAGATAGATTTCTCTGTTTAAAAATGTACTTATCACTTAATAAAAAACAATTATGAAATTATGTATTGTGAATAAAAATATACAATAAAAGTTATTCCAATGTTTAAAAAAAGATATAAGTATTTTTTACTTTATTTACTTTATTAGTATTTTTTAATCCTCCGAGGCCTCTGAAAAGAAAATGGCCTGGAGACCTTTTAGTGTAGATTTTATTGAAGTGCTACTATTGAGTAGTTCTTTACAAGTTATTTACATGCCATTGTTTTCACTGTCAACACATTTACTTAATATATATTATTTTGTACAGTTGTAAATATCAAATAAATGAGAAAAAAAAATATTGTATCAATGAATAAGTTTAGCTAGTTGACATAGTAAGGTGATTTAACATCATGTTAAAATTATCTATTTAACAGAAAAGGGTATGAATGTGAGAAAATATTGCTATTATATTAGACCTATTTGGACGTACGGAATTGAGCTTTGGGGCACTACTAAACCACCCAATTTATCTCGTACCTTCCAATCCAAAATGCTTTAAAAAAAAAAATGCTAAATGCCCCCTACTTTGTCACAAATATACTTATCCATAAAGACCTTAATGTTCCACATGTTGCTGAGTTAGCCCAAACCAGATACCTATCCTTTCATAGTAAGCTACATAAACACTCAAATCCATTATCTTCTTAATTTTCTTCCCACTCCGTAATTCCCAATAGTCCTCTGAGGCGTCTGAAAAGAAGGTGGCCTAGAGATCTTTTAGTTTAAAATTTTTATTGAAGTGCTACTGATGAGTAGTTCTTTTCAAGTTTTGACATGTTATTGTAATCGTTATCAGCTCATTGACTTGATATATATATTTGTACAATTGTAAATTTCAATGAATTGATATAAAAAAAAATGAAATAATTCTTAGTTATTGATAAATATTTTTTAAATATATTTTTTATTTTTGAAGAGAAAAGATTTGACCCGGTTGGGATTCTAACCCAAGTCTCCACTTCTCTAGCGTGGTGCCTTATCCACTAGGCCACCGAGCTCGTATCAGAACCAGGGAAATCCCTTCTCTTCACTGATTAAAAAATATATTTAAAAAATATTTATTAATAACTAAGAATTATTTCATAATTTATAATATAATTGACGTATGTCAAATAGATCCATTTAACAGTAATGTTCAAAGAACATTCATCCCCGATTTGTACATCGCAATTGCGAGTGCCCGGGGGTATGGATCAGTGAACAGAAGGGATTTCCCTGGTTCGGATACGAGCTCGGTGGCCTAGTGGATAAGGCACCACGCTAGAGAAGTGGAGACTTGGGTTCGAATCCCAACCGGGTCAAATCTTTTCTCTTCAAAAATAAAAAATATATTAAAAAAAAAAAAAATAATTTTTTTAGATATTTAATTATATTTTGAATTATTTTGTCTCATTATTGTTCATAATATAATGGCAGGAGAAGGTACTGTTGAGGGATTAGGTAGTGTGGAGGTATTCTTTCATGCCAATTAGACCAGGTACCACAGATATTAACAACGAATTCACTTATTATAGAAACTTCTTAACAGGTGTGGATAGAAAAATGAAACAGAAAAAAAACAAAAAAAAAAATAGATTAAATAGCTTTCCACGTTTGCTCTGACGATGATTATCAAAGAAAAAAAAAATTCTAAAAAAAAAAAAAAAAAATTGCTTAAAATTTATTTACATTTTTTTCAAGTTAAGGTCACATGACAATTTAAATTCCTTTCAGCTGATCTCAGCTGACAATTGAGCAAGTTTCACAAAAATGAATCTAAAAGGAAATTAGAAATAATGACACGAAATTGTTGGAGATCAATGCTTTTGCCTCTAATGGAAAAACATTATTGACTGAGTACAGGGTGTTGCCATATGTTCTCAACATCGAGGAAGCAATAAAGCCAGTAATAAAGTCAGTAACTATCACTACATTAAAATTATATGCGTATAATCGAAGTATGAGTCATGAAATGTTTTTATGGCAATAGATGCAGATAGTAGCGCAATCTGCTTCGTTGCAAATAGATTAAAGTCGCTCATCCTTATAAATATTTATCTAACACTCATTATCACCTATACCGAGAAAGAAGTTTCATTGAGACATATTGCAGAATATAAAGGACTTTGGTAAAATTAATAATTGATTTGAACGTTCTAATTTTATTGATAAGGCATTAGTTGACACAGGAGTGTGTGGGTAATTCTCAGATTATGGGCAATTTTTTGTCCAATAAATTTTTTACTCAATTGATCAAATCATTCTTTGACTGATATAACAGAGAAGAAATATTTCTCCATAGTAAAATATTAAAAATGAAAGTATAAATTACTAAATTAATTTTATGATTGCTTAGGCTACTCAGATGTCATTACCGCGTTGTGTCCCACCTTTAGTTTTCTTATATCCATTTCTTTCGTTACGTAAAGTAAATGGTTGTGAAATTTATTTCTACACATAAAGGAAAAATCAACAATCATATAAGTTTTAGTTTTGTATTTTGGGTAATAATATAATATAAGTTTACATAGCTCCAAACTTTGTCCCATCATTATGAAGTCATTACCAAGCAAAAAACAAATTTGTAGAGAAACAGCCGCGAAAATAGGGCCACGGCGGGGAAATATTTTCCAGTAGTAGTGGTAGTACTCCGGTTTTATCCACATACTATTGCTTAGTAACAAATTAGTGCAAATAGGTAAATTTTATTATCACTAAATCTTCCTGAAACTATTAAGATGATTTAGTTAAAATTTGGTACGGATTAGTTCACTACTTTTCGTGTTTAGAGATAACGAACGAAAAATGGCTTGTCCTTTCATATAGTAGTATATATATAGAATATGCAGAAGATGAAGGAAGGTTACAACATTGTATTAAAACGTATTAATACAATAAAAGGACATAATAAAAAAGGGGTTTCCAAATTGTCTATTTAAAAATACATATAGACGCTTTATATATTTTTACTTATCAACAAAGTTTTTAAAAATATCGCCGATGGAGTTCATTGCTAATGGGTTCAATGTTCACTTCGTCCAATAAATTTGGCAACGTGAACCGAGCACAAACAATGGAGCATTCTTGGCTAATTTTGATTTTGCACCTGCAACGCTTTCAAGTCTCAGTATTATGGTTTAGTAATTCTTCATTTATTATTTTTTATTTACATATATTATTTCTCATAATTTTCTTCAAATGTTGAGATACTTAAACTAGAACATCCAATATTAAGAGTTGGATCGTGAAGACGCTTTTATGACAAGGTTTATTTCTGTAGAGACGGAAAAAATATCTTAGTTTATAGGGCCGTATATAAACCGGCATTCGTAATTAAACTGCAAAATAAGTAATGAGCTTTTGGTAGATGGGGAATCACATTTCTTGTAATAATCAACTTAGAAAATAACATATAATTTTAACACACTGTTTCTTGTTAAAAAAAAAAGAAGAAAAAAAAAAGTTTAGTAAGGCACTGAACTAGTGGGACGAGTTCGAGTCCGATTGTATGCCGGAAAATTATTTTTCGTTCATTCAGTCGAAGATCGATTATGAGTAGGGAAGACCCTTTTTAGGCACACCCTGCCTCATTAAATTGAGTACCCTCAACTGGAGAAATACTTAGCGATGGAATATGGATGCTAACCTTAGAGCTAACAAATATGCCTGAGATTGCCTTTCTTATGAAGGTGATGACAAATTAAGGAGAAATAAATGAAAATTAAATTAGGGGTCTAAACCATTCTAAAGTGACCTAAGTTCTTTTCTATAAACATATAAAAAAGAAAAAAAAAAAAAAAAAAAAAAAAACACAATCCTCGAGGTACACCATGATAGTATAAGAAGGAAAGGATCAATACAATTATGGTTGATAAATTAATTGCCACTTCTATTGAAAATTATTTTATTTGAAAACTAGTTTCGAATGTTTAACATTCATCTTCAGTTCTAAAACACACAAAATTTGCAAAACATCAGCACTTTCTAACATTGATTATAAAATATATATAAATATATGTTTAGTAAGGTTCTTGAGGTTCAGTCAATAAATAAAAAAACAACTATTTTGGTGACGTTTCGAGACTATATTGTTCTCATAATCATGCCCTACAGTGAAAAAACAGGTTACAATAGAATCATATAAGTTATAAAAGTTATTTCAAAACATAAAGTTAGCTACAGTACAAGTATATAACAACATGTGCAGGATAATAAAAATATACATAATTACAGAATATAAAGGAGTATGAACAATGTTAGTAGTGGATATGAATAGACTAACAATTCTAGTACACTTTGTAAGTTTGTGTACCTATATATTAGGTTGGAATAACAGGAATAACATTCAGGCCAATAATATACATTTACATTTATATACATCATACAACTCATTCTTCCATTTGTTAGTATATTACACTGAAATATTTTTGTACCTGCATTTTTGGGAATACCTATCCAGTCCTTTTAACTTAATTTTTAATAAATAGGGTTTTCCCCACTAACCTTTGTAACTTTCTGTTTAAAACTCCCCTAAGTTAGTTGTGTACTAGAATTTTTAGTCTATTCATATCCACTAGTAACATTGTAAGTAGCTTCATACTCCTCTATATTCTGTAATTATACATATTTTTTTTTATCCTACACATGTTGTTATATACTTGTACTGTAGCTATCTTTATGTTTCGAAATAACTTGTATAACTTATATAATTCTATTGTAACCTGTTTTTTCACTGTAGGGCATGATTATGAGAACAATACAGTCTCGAAACGTCGCCAAAATAGTTGTTTTTTAGAAGAACCTTACTACACATTTAATAGTAACAGTCAAGAAATTTATCCATATATATATACAAATATATATTATTTAAAAAAAAAAAAATGTAAGATAGGAAATTAAATATATTGGTACTCACCTAAGAAGGCCAAACGTAAAGGACTTCTAAAGGAAATCATGACCTAGATTGGACTAAATGTACTGAGGCGGAAGAGTCAGGTAGGTAGATAGAATACCAACATATTTAAGTTAAATATTTCTTTGGCATAACTCCTGTTCATTTTCATTTGTCACAACATGAATGAAATGAATGATCAGTGGTATGGCTTGTAACATGTGAAAAATGAAAACAAATAAGAGTTACGCCAAATAAATATTCAATATTATTAATTCTCCTTCAGCATAAAAAGTTAAATAACATATTTAAGTTTGTTTTTTTTTGTTGAAAAATAAATTAATATATACAATCTAGGTAACAAAGAGCTGATGATTTTTTTTTTGTATTTTAAGAACTGCTAATGGAGGTTTAACAATCGAAACTAGTTTTCAAATAAAAATAATTTCAATAAAAGAGATATTTAATTCATCGATCCTCCCCCCCCTAAAAAAAAATAGATATTCACTCCAATGTTAAGTTAGATAGCAGTACTTCCTTCCGACTTTCTTTTAATTTATTCAGAAACCCCTCATCAAAATCTTTTTTAACATTTGGTGTTCTCTGTCAGGAATACTTAAAATAGGTTTATCTAGTACAATATTTAACAAAAATGTTCTGTTAGTTGATTTAATATAATCTAGTTTCAGTAGGCGCCTGTCACTGTGTAGGAATTTGTTTCTTACGTAGTGTAAACCAGACAGTTATTGACTCCCTCAAGGAAATATTCATACTACAATTATAGAAAGAGTAGATCAATAAAGTTAAAATTTTCAGTCATTTTTCCTTAACTACTATACTTTAAGCTAAGCAAGAAAGTTCACACTAAACATTTCTGGAATTTATTTTACAAGATAGTGAAAATAAATAATGAAAAATCAGTTATTGACACCCTATGGATATCGTTTAAATTATAGACAGAACTGAAAGTACTTTTAAGCTAAGTTCTCACGGGGCGTGGCACGCTAGCGTGATCCACGCATTCGTGGAATTTCCTCCGTCTGAACGAAGTGGCGTGAGTTTGCCTCTGACGTCATCTAGAGAGAGGGGAGTCCACGACCGCTCACGCTCAGTGTCAAACCTGTTTGATTTTCAGGCGTGGACCACGCCAGTCGAGAGAGTTAACAAGTGGTTTATTTAGAACAAAAATGGATAATATGTTGAAATATTCCAGGATCCGAACGATATTCCGCCATTGTTGTCCTCATGAGGATACTGTTTTATTAATATTAAAATATTTAACGGGTTTTTTAGCTATACGAAGGATATTCAGCCATTGTTGTCCTTAAGGATACTGTTTTAATATTTAACAATTTTAATATGGTGGAAGGATATTCCGCTATTGTTGTTCTTAAGGATACTGTTTCATTAATATTCGATGATTTTTCTTGCGAGTATCCAGTTCCTGACCCAGCAACGCGTTTTCTTCTCCTTCTCTTTCTTTTTTTTTTATATGTCCACGTGACTCTCTCAATCTTTTTGCCAACATATCTCTAAAAACTGAACTCAAAACTGCACAACTTTCCACGAGAAGCTCCTCCAAGGTAGATTTCAAGGGGCTTCCTGAATCGTAGTCGTGTGAACTGTCCACGACTTTCGACTAGTTCAGTTTTCTCCTCCGCTCCAGGCAAGACCACGAACGAGAAAACGAAGGCGTGACAAGCTTTCATATTTTTGCCCCGTGAGAACGCGGCTTTAAAGAGTTGAGCTGTAGAATTTAAAAGAAATTTTATTTTTTTATTTTTTTTTTTTTTGGCAAAATATTGTTGTTGTTTTTTTTTAAGATAGGGTGTCAATAACTGTCTGGGGTGTCATGTACCATGGATATCGTGAAATAAGTCGGAGTGAACGTGATTTAATAAATAATAAATGATATAATTTGTTTATTATTATTTGTATTTATTTTTATTTTTTTGGCTACATTAAATAAATAATAAAGTTCTACATCTACATATAGAGTTATTTTTCTGTATTTTTTCTTTCTTCATTTTCGTTTGTTTCTTATCGTACATATTGCGGAATGGAATCATAAAGGCATCGATATCACTTTGTTCCCACATTTAAAGCAGATTCCACTCAGTCAGCTTTGTTGAAAATCACACAAGACCTTTATTCCTCCATGGACCAACAACAAATTACGATCCTTGTCTTGTTTGTTTTTTTAAAAGCTTTCGATTTTGTTGACCATTCAATTCTCCTATGTAAACTTCAAAACTTCTCCCTATCTAATAGTGCCCTAAACTGGTTCCACTCCTTCTTATCTCATCGTTCCCAGTCAGTCATCATACCCAACAGTCCTCCTTCATCTTCCCTACCTTTAACCCAAGGTGTTCCACAAGGATCCTCCCTGTCACCAACCCTATTTTCTATCTATATCAATGATTTACCCAGCTTTATCCACAATTCTATCACCTATATGCAGACGACCTTCAAATCTACCTATCTTTCCATCCTTCAGATATGCTCGAGGCACCTCGTAAACTTCAGGAAGACATTGATAACATCAACCGTTGGGCAATGAAGAATAAGTTATATCTGAATCCAAAGAAAACTAAGGCTATCCTCATCGGTTTAAAACCCATTCTCAACACCCTTCCTTACTATCCATTGCTTTACCTCAATAACCTTCCTATTCAGTTCCAAAAACTCTATTAAAAATTTAGGAGTTACCTTTGATCACCACCTATCCTGGAATAACCATATCGCCCAAATTTCCAAAAAAATCCATCATAATCCTTAAACAACTGTGTAGATCTCGAGATCCCTTTTCCCAGAGTACCTGTCAACTTTTTTTTTTATATATTTTTAAGATAGGGTGTCAATAACTGTCTGGGGTGTCAATGTACCATGGATATCGTGCAATGAGTTGGAGTGAACGTGATTTATACGTATATAATTTGTTTATTATTATTTGTATTTATTTTTATTTTTTTGGCTACATTAACATATAGTTATTTTTCTGTATTTTTTCTTTCTTCATTTTCGTTTGTTTCTTATCGTACATATTGTGTGAATGGAATCATAAAGCCATCGATATCACTTTGTTCCCACATTTGAAGCAGATTGAAATACTCAATAAAAGGTTTTTAAAAAAATAAAGATCATGATTATTCTTAGTATTTTTTTTTTTCCATTGGGATAAAAAGACTTCGTGGTTCTTTGACACTAGTCAAACCAGCTATTATAACTCTGTTTATATTTGTTCGTTCCTTTCAAATACGTTGCATTCAGTTAAGTACGTTTATTCCGCCTTTCCATCAAGTCTTTGGTCCATCAGGCGGTCAGTCACCAGCTGTTGTAAGCATTGACGATAGATCAGAGGTTCTGATGGACTTTTGCAAGCTCCAAACCTGTTTGTTTTCACCTCATTAAAATAAATATAATATAAAAAAACTTAAAGAATCTGGAGATTCAAAACCGATACAACCAAACATTGTGTCCTTATGTAAACTTTAACAAAATACAAAGTTATATGACCAGATATCGTCGCCACTATGTAAAACAAACGAATGTGAAAAAACGCATTCTTTTGTTTTTTTTGTATTCTACAAGGCCTATCTTGAGTCCCCCTCATAATCGTTAGTTTTACTTGGTGTCGACGAAATCACACATTGTTCCCAACTACTTATCAGTTGACTTTTCAATCTTTAAACCGATAATTCAATGCAGATATTCTTTTATAATTTCATAGAAACAAATTACGTCCTCCCACTTCGGACATTAAAAAAATATTGTTTTCTGGTGATAAAGGAACAGAAATAAAATTAATCAAGAAAAAGGATATAATAATATATTTTGTTTTTATTATCGTCCTAGACAATGGAAAAAAAGTTTATTACGACTCATTCTTAAACGAGACTCGAATAAACTTAGACCCATTAGACGATTCTGCCTACAATGAAATAAAATGAAATAAAAAAATAAACTTTATCCTGGGACATAAAGTCCCCTAGAAATAAAAATAATGCACAGTTAAAAGTACAATTGTCTGGCCTATTATTTACAAATTACATGCTTCAGTAATTACAGCATACATTTTTTAGAGGAAAAAAAAACTAAACTAAAAAAAATATATGAAATAACAATTATAACATAAGATACAATCGTATGAATACATAAAAGAAAGAAAGAGAAAAAAAAACGTAATTCTAAGTATTCATTTGATTATTGGCATATTTGCGGAAGATTGATTGTCTAAAAGGTACAGAAATAAATTATTTTTAAAGGAAGTTATGGAAGCTGCTTTACGAATAGAAGTGGGTAGGGAATTTCAGAAGGAGGTAGCACGAATGATGAAGGATTTGTCAAAGGAAGCGGTTTTATGTGAGGGGATATACAGGTCAAAAGGTTGGGATCTAGTGTTTAGGAGGTGGATAGAAGAGCGCAGAGTAAATAGATCAAGAATATAGGAAGATTTTTGGTTTTTAGAAATTGGAATAGGAAAGTACCCAGAAAGTATTGCCGTCGGAATTTAGGAAAGAGCCACACAAGCTCAGAGTATCGGCAAGTAAACAATGTCATAAGTTCTGGACAGGCTGTTGAACAGTCGGCTAATACATTTTTTACTGGGAACAGATTTACTCAACAAAAACCAATATGGATTTATACCTTGGCATCCCAACTCATCCTGCCACTGTCCTCACCACTTACGCTGATGACACATGTGTTTTATCAGTAAACAATGATCCCTTCATTGCTTCCCAAACACTTCAATCCCATATCCTAACCCTTCAAGAATAGCAAAAATGGAGAATCAAAATAAATCAAAAAAAATCTCACCAAATAACCTTTACCCTTCGTCGTAAACCCACGACTTCCTGTCCTACAGTACCCTTTAAAGATATTACACTAATCCCTGTTGAACAGATTACACAAACGTCTAACTTGGAATCCACACACAAGACTAAAACGACAAGAAGCTGCCCGTCGTTACAGACTACTTCAACATTTACTAGACAAACGTTCAAAGCTCCCAATTAATTACAAAATACTAATATACATGACTGTGATTAGACCTATCTAGACGTACGGAGTTGAGCTTTGGGGCTCCACTATACCATCCAACTCATCTCGTATCCAATGCTTACAATCCAAAATCCTTCGAAAAATCCTCAATGCACCTTACTTTGTCACCAATAAACTTATCCATAAAGAGCTTAATGTTCCTTATTTTGCAGATTTAGCCCAAACCAGATATTTATCCTTTCATAGTAAGCTCCATAACCACTCAAATCCCTTAATTTCTCAACTTGCTTCCCACACCATTCCAGATAATCCTTCGAGGTGTCTAAAAGAAGATGGCCCAGAGTCCTTCTAGTGTAGACTTTTTATTAAAGTGCTACTGATGAGTAGTTCTTCTCAAGTTTTGTCACGTTATTGTAATAGATCTGTTCAACGGGGATTAGCGGAACATCGTTGAAGGATATTGTAGGACAGGAAGTCGTGGGTTTACGACGGAGAGTGAAGGTTATTTGGATTTATTTTGATTCTCAATTTTTGACACCATTCTTGAAGTTTTATGATATGGGATTGGAGTGTCTGGGAGGCAATGAAGGGATTATTGTTTAGTGATAACACACACGTGTCAGCATAAGTGGTGAGGATGGTGCTAGGATGCGTCGGGATGTCAGCTGTATACACCGTGTAGAGGATTGGACCTAGGATACTTTCTTGAGGAACACCTGCAGATAGGTAAAGAGAGAGGAGTAGGAAAAGTTATGATTAACTTTGAAGGTTCTATCACTAAGATAGGAACGGATGATAAGGAAGTATGTAGGAGGTAGGAATTTTCGTAGTTTTTACAGCAGTCCCGGGTGCCAGACTCGGTCAAAAGCTTGTTCTACATCGAGAAAGGCTCCCATGCAGTACATTCCGCGCTCCAATGCGGAGGAGACAACGTCCACCACACGATGACATTGCTGGATTGTGGAATGTGATGTTCGGAATGCAAACTGGTGGTCTGGGATTATGTGATTGGAGTCTAGGATAGGATACAAGCGTTTTAAGATGAGTTTTTCCAGGATTTTACCCATAATTGGCAAGAGAGAGATAGGACGATATAAGGAAGGGTGTTCCGGTGGCTTTTTGGGCTTGGGTATCATTTTGACTATGGTTACTTTCCAAGGATGAGGAAAATATGTTGTTCGGTGTACAGCGTTATATATGAATGTTAGGAGCAGGATGGCTTTCCAAGGAAGGTGTTATAGGATATAGGATGTGATAAGGTTATGTCCAGGGGCTTCCTTGGTGGGTAATCTTTGGATGATACTTGATATTTCTGAGAGATGGAATGATTGTAATAGTTAACAGCACATTTACTTGATGTATAAATTTTGTACAGTTGTAAATTTCAATAAATTGTTATTAAAAAAAAAAAAAAAGAAAAAGGATTTATTCTCCATTAAATTTGTTAATAAAAAACTGTCGGCGAATTTTCGATCCGAGCGACACTAACAGAGCTAGAGCGCACAGTGGGACAAAAACCCAAAAAAGTTTTTAAAATTTAATAACTCTCGGAAAAATATATCTATAAACTTGAAATTTCACACATTCTTTAATTCAGCAAAGAGGTTTAATAGTCTCATCCCTCGAACCAATTGGATGGCATAATAAAAACAAAAAAAAAAATACTGTGAGAAACTTTATCAGTTTAAAATAAAATGATTTTCGTTGTTATGTTTTTCTCAAAACCAAGTGGGCTTCTATTAGTAGTTTTTCATATAGAATTCGATGAGGCATCTAGAAATTAGTTAGGCCTTTGTGTTTAGTTAGTAAATGATTATTTATTTTCCAAATAGGATTAGTTAATAAGGCACGCTTTTTTTTTTTTTTTTTTTTTTTTTTTTTTTTTTTTTCCTTATTCTGAGTTTGTTAGTAAAACTTTACTTTTCTATTATTCTACGTATTTCTACATAAAAAAGTTAAAAAGTAATTTTCTGTTTTTCGCTATAATTTATTCTGAAGGCTCCCAATCGTTAAGTAATCAACAAAACTCTCTGAAACCGAAGCTCTACTAGCCTTATCCAATAGTAAACACATATTTTTCACTGATTTAGCGAAAGAATAAACTTTAAAAAAGGTATTTTAAACAGTTTTTTGTTCATTTGGTCCACTGTGGAGCGTGCCAAAATATTACATTTTTCGGGTGAAAAAAGTGTTACGACTCTAGGTTGCCAGGACAACGGTTTACGTCACAAAAAAAAAAAACAACGCTATAGACTTCCAGCCCAAATACATATAAAAAAAAAAATTAAATTTTCTAAAACCTGTAAAATACAAAAACTTGTAAATATTTAGGTCAATTGTCATATGGCCTAGATTATCTTTTGTTTTATTTTAATTCGCACGTTATTCAGCTCAATAAATTTACGACTCATCAGTAATTACTAATGACTGTTATCATTTGCATACCATGTTTATTGACATTAAATCTTATTACAGATGGTTAAAGAACGTCTTGAATGGTTAAAAAAAACAAAAAAAAAACAAACGACAATTGGCAACGATACGAAAACAGTTAACCAATCAACGAGCTCATCTCCAAAGAATCACTTATTCAAACTGGACAAGTCGCCGAACTAATCAAGATGAGACTGGCAGTTGGCATAACCAAATGAGATTGGACATTTATACGGATGCTCTTTACAAATGTAAGCCATGTGTCCCATCTTGTGAACCAATGGAACGAACAAACTACGCAGTTTATTTTTTCTACAGTGTAATAAATTTTTTATATACATATTTGTCGAACATTCAATGGTTTTCGAGGCATACGTCATTAAAATAGATAATTACCTCACTTTTTGTCAAACATTTCCTTCAAGAAACGATCGTGGAAGTCAATAAAAGTAAATGTTTGACAAAAAGTGTTTTAAATAACGTATATCTCGAAAACTGTTGGAATTCCGACAAATATGTATTGAATAAATTTTATAGAAAATTTAAATAGCTTTAAAGTTTGTTTGAAACCTATTTTTCTAGAGTTAACCGTTTTCGAGATATAATCGAAAAACCCAAACATGAGACCTTTCCTCTCGTTAGCTCACCCAACAGGGGCGGATACTTTTAGTATGTGTATCTTCTAACTACTAAGCCGATGGCATTGCTATATATACATGGTGTCTACCAATTTCAGCTATCAAAATTCCCGACATATTCCCGACTTTTTCAAGAATTTTTCTAGAAATTCCCGACTTTGATTTCAGATTACTCTAGATAAATTTCAAAAAACACATCAATGTCGAGTATTTCCAATCGGTTTGAAAATAGTTACGAGGTTGTCGGATAAAATAACTTCAAAAATATATGTCAGATCAGAAAAAAAAAATTTCCATCCGAAAGCTGGTTAAATTTACTAGAGACTTCATATATGAAATTTTTATAAAGTCCCATGATATACCCACGCCATCACGCTGAGAACTCCATACTCTTGTGAAATCCAATTTCTCGCTATAACTCCGAAACTATTCACGAGAACTGTACTGAAAAAAAAGTGGTTTTCACAAAGGTATGGATTCTAAGCGTGCTGGAGTGGGTATTACATGCGATTCAAAACACATTTCATATAAGAGGCCTCATTGGAAATTTGACCAACTTTCAGATGAAATAAAGAAATTTCGGATCGGACAGATAATTTTGGAGTTATAGCCAAAAGAGTACCAACAAACGTGTTTTCGCGATGTGTTACTTACCGCAACTTAGCTAATCTTTAGGCACTGGTGGTGGCCAAACCGCTGAACCGATTTGAATGTAATATTATTAAAAAGTAAGTTTTACAGTTTTCGACAAAATATTGTATTTTTCCCTTCCCCACAGCTATAAAACTATTGACTGCGCAAAAAAAAAAAGTATATAGAGTGGCTATACCTATCAGACGCTTTCTTAACTGACATATTGAGCAAAAACTGAAAAAAAATCTGAAAATTTTAGCATTAACGAAGACCTTTTCCCGACTTTCGCAAATTTTCTGTAAATTCCCGACTTATTACCGACCATATGGAATTCCCGACATATTCCCGGAATTCCCGAAATTCCAGACTAGTAGACACCCTGATATAGTAGTTCATTAAACGCCACGAAGGCTCTACGGCAGGCGGAGGAGGTTTGTAATGAAATCACAATCAGTCAAAGGATTAAATATTGCAGTCAACCCCAAGAAGACTGACTGCATTATCTTCTCCTTCCAGAAAAATAAGCGTCCTCTTCCTAAAACCTGTAAGGTAGCAGGAATCGCCAAGAGGCCAGCGGGCAGTATAGTGTATCTGGGGGTCACTCTAGACAGGCACCTTACACTTTCAAACCACTGCAACCGAAAACTTAAGTTGGTTAGAACAAAGTCATACAGGCTAAATCACCTGCTAAGTACACCAAACCTCTCGCTCCGCCTCAAACTAATGATTTATAAATGTTTGCTGAGACCGGCTCTCCTTTATGAAGCTCCGATGTTAGCAAACATATCACAATCGACATCAAATAGACTCCAACAGTTTCAGAACGGGGTATTGAGACGAATCGTTCGACATACAACGTTACAAAGCACTAAAACTGACATATTACACAAAACTACTAGACTTACCAAAGGTGACAGAATACATTACAAGGAGGCATATCAAATTCTTTGATAGCCTCAAATACTCGACTAACCCACTATTCAACACATTAACGCCAACTGAAAAGCCACAGAGGTGGCAAAATTACGTCAAAACACTTAGACTTAACTAAGATGACTCAGCAGATCCTCTTTCCCAAACACCTAGTGAGCCCCATCACTAGATCAAATCTATTGTATTGCTGTACCTATCATAATTTTTGTATTTTAAACAATACTCCCTTAAAATGCACCAATTGCAGAAAAATGGATGGATTTAAATGTTTGTGATTGTATTATAAATCAATAAAAATAAAAGGGGATTTGAAAAAAAAAAAAAATAACTACTCCGAACGAAGCCCTGAGGTAAAAAATAATCGCATATTTCATGTACTCTACACCTCTCATTTCAGCACTCATTGGCTGATCTATAAGCTATGTTTCGTTGGAGACATAACATAAATAGTAAGAACAAACAAATTCTTAAATTTTTAATTATGAGTTGGTATTAAATTTGAATGGGAATTTCCTTTACCCACAAAAACGAGTTAAAAGTAAATCATTAGTCTACGAGCTGACGTCGACAGCTAATGAATGTCAACCTCTGAAGACTAGAGTCGATTTTAGACTCATCTAAAATTAAGTTGCATATGAATATACGATTATAATTATCTCTATATAAATAAAGAATATGGAGGAAGATGAGTCAACTGATAAATTTAGTTTGGCTACACAAGGCCAAATATCAGCGAAATTATAACATTGCGTCGACTAAAATAGGTTTGTAAAATTGTCGCAGTCGAACAACTAAATGAGAAACGTGTATGAGAGGATCGTGCCTGCATATTTGCTTATTTATAAGCATGTGTTTTGCGTATTGTTGTAGCCAAACCGTGCGACAGGAAAATATTGTGCTAGAAAGGCTGAGGATATTCTAGTGATAACGCATCTTGTAAAAAAGTGAGTTACCGCAAGCGGATAAACTCAAGCATGTTCCAATCCGGCCTTCTTATAAATCATCCGGCAGGGTGGAGTTGATTTCCTAGACTTTTTTTTTTTTTTTTTTTTTTTTTTTTTTTTTTTAAATTGGAGCACTCAAAACAATCCATAAGCATCTAAGTCTTCCGAGTAACTTGACATATGGATTTCAACTTCCTCTTGTTCTCCCAGAAACGTTTCATTCTTTCTGACCTGACTGCCCTTTATAATGTATTGTCTCCGTTCAAATGTTTCGGATTTAAGTCTTACGACTCTGTCCTTCAGAATCTTCTTCTATTCTCTGGTTTTAATCTGCTGTATTGTTTTTTTCAACTCTTATAAATAACCATGGGCTTCTTTGAATCAGTTGGCTTTTTAGTTTAATTCTTCCAATAGTAGTCAAATAGTTGTTTCGCTAATCTGGCTGAAAAAAACGATTCTCCTTTTCTTCATTGTGTCTACTATTGCCTCACTCTTCTGATAGATCACTCCTTTAGGCAAGAATCTCCATTGTCCATCTACTTGGCCTTAGACATGTCCATATAAAAACATTTTTTAATGATTTACGACATTAAATAAAAAAGCGATTAACAAAACTGGGATTAATTGAAGATTTATATTTTCTACGGTCTACGGTGCAGTGAAGTTGATAAATTATACACATTCAACTTAAAAAAAAAAAAAAAATTATATACTGAGTTCCGAAGTTTCCGATAAAAAATTTTTTCCATAAAATTTTTGATTAGGAAACTGTTGGAAAATTTGCAATCTAAACACCAACAGGACTAGAGAGTGTCAAAATGTTACATTTTTAAGGTCGAAAAACGTTACATGAAAAGCATTGGCCAAATGATATATTCTATTTTTCCTATAGCCTGGAGAAAGGCCCGTTAAATAAAATCCCTTCTCCATCCAACGCATCAGACTTTAGGCCTATTTCCATCCTCTCAAACTTATCAAAACCACTCGAAAGATTGGTCAACGCCCAAATTACCTCCTTCCTAGACCATAATAACCTCCTTAATCCGTTCCAATCAGGTTTCCGTTCCGGTTATTCCACTGTCAGATTTGTTGAAAATCACACAAGACCTTTATTCCTCCATGGACCAACAACAAATTACGATCCTTGTCTTGTTTGATTTTTCAAAAGCTTTCGATTGTGTTGACCATTCAATTCTCTTATCTAAACTTCAAAACTTCTCCCTATCTAATAGTGCCCTAAACTGTTTTCACTCCTTCTTATCGCATCGTCCCCAGTCAGTCATCATACCCAACAGTCCTCCTTCATCTTCCCTACATTTAACCCAAGGTGTTCCACAAGGATCCTCCCTGTCACCAACCCTATTTTCTATCTACATCAATGATTTATCCAGCTTTATCCACAATTCTAATTATCACCTATATGCAGACGACCTTCAAATTACCTATCTTTCCATCCTTAAGATATGCTCGAGGCATCTCGTAAACTTCAGGAAGACATTGATAACATCAACCGTTGAGGAGTTATTTCTGAATCCAAAGAAAACCAAGGCTATCCTCATCGGTTCAAAACCCATCCTCAACACCCTTCCTTACTATCCATTGCATTACCTCAATAACATTCCTATTCAGTTCCAAAACTCTATTAAAAATTTAGGAGTTACCTTTGATCATCACCTATCCTGGAATAACCATACCGCCCAAATTTCCAAAAAATACATCACAATCCTTAAAAAACTGTATAGATCTCAAGATTCCTTTTCCCAGAATACCCGTCAACTTTCTAGTGTCTTCTCTTGTTTTCCCTTGCTTCGATTACTGTTGCTTGGTTTATGTGGGACTGTCGGGGGATTTCGAGATGAAGCTGAGGAGACTGACGAACTATTTCATTAGATTTATCTTCGGGATCCCCAGGCGGTCACACGTTACTTGCCGATATTTGAGCTTGGGTGGCTATTTCTTAAATTCCGACGGCAATACTTTCTGGGTACTTTCCTATTCCAATGTCTAAAAACCAAAAAATCCTTCCTATTTTCTTGATCTATTAACTCTGTGTTCTTCAATCCACCCCCTAAACACTAGATCCCAACCTTTTAACCTATATATCCCCTCACATAAAACCGCTTCCTTTGACAAATCCTTCATCATTCGTGCTACCTCCTTCTGGAATACCCTACCCACTTCTATTCGTAAAGCTTCCATAACTTCCTTTAAAAATAATTTATTCCTGTACCTTTTAGACAATCAATCTTCCGCAAATATTTCAATAATCAAATAAATACTTTTTTTTCTTTCTTTTATTTTTTTTTTCTCTTTTTTTTTTCTTTTATGTTTCATATACATACGATTGTATTTTATTTTATAATTATTACTTCTTATATTTATTTATTTATTTATTTTTTTAACGAAACGGCCTTGAAGACCACGCGAATATCAATTTTTGGCTCCTCTCTTGTTTTTTCTTTCCTTCCATTTTTCTTTCATTATTTCTCCGTGTCTCTTTTTTCTTTCTTCTGTCCACGCCACTCCCTTCTTTGAACTTCTCCTGCCCACAACAACCTTCAATTCCTTAAGTCTGTTTCTATATCTTTCTCTGTCCTGACAGTCCTGGTCCGTTATACCTAATCTTTCCGTTTTTCTTCTTTCATCTGTTTCATATATCCTCCTGAGCTTTTATATCCACGGATTTTCTGAAATATTTGCTTATTTAGTCTTTCCGGGACCATTCTTATCATATGTCCATAGAATTTCAGTCTTCTAACCCGGATTTCCGTTTATATGTCCTTTGTGTATCGTTATAGATTTCCCGGTTGGGTCTAAGCCTGTATCCTTCTTGAGTCTTTTTGGGGCCATAGATCCTTCTCAGAATTCTCCGTTCAATCCTTAGTAATTCTTCCAGACTAGGAATGCAAGTGGTTTCTGTCCCGTATAAAATCACAGGTGTAACGACAGTGCTGTAGTGTCTTATTTTTGCTTTTGTGGACAGGGTTTTTTTGTTGTAAACGTTAGTGGTTGCAAAAGATAGTTTCTGTAGTTTAGTTATTGTTTCCTTTATACTTTCTTTTTCCGAACCGTTGCTACATATAGCCTCACCTAGGTACTTAAATTTGTTTGTTACTTTTATTGTTCCGTATTTGGTTTCCACTGATTTTTTTTTAAGTCTGGGTCGGTAGTCATTAGTTCTGTTTTTTCGTAAAAGATATGTAGACCTGTTTTTTTCCGAAATTTCTGTCAGAATGTTTATTTGTTCCATCGCTTCTTCTTCCGTTTCCGCTAAAAGGGCAAGATCTATTTATCTAAGATTTATTTATTTATATTTTTAAAAAATTTAATTTAATCTTTTTTTTCCTGTAAAAAATGTGTGCTAAGAATACTTTAAGCATCTAATTTGTAAATAATATGCCAGACAATTGTACTTTTAACTGTGTATTAATTTGTATTCTTAGGGGACAGTAAGTCCCAGAATAAAGTTTATTTTTTTCATTTCATTTCTATGGCACTTGTTAGATTTTTTTTTTAATCAAATTTTAAGAACAAATAAATGAAAGATACTTAGATAATAGAATTTATCAGTATATGTCTACCAATACAATACAGAACGAAAGAGATACGAAGGTGGAATATTCTAGAAGGGTAGTCTCGTCAGATTTGGAACTAGCATTATTACACTTGGCCCCACTCCACGTTCCGCGGTGAATTTACCCAACTGTTAAGTAGAATATCTACAGCAATATCTACTCAGTAGCAAACAACTTTGTTTTCTAAGAACTGTTTCTTATTTCCGTAGATTAATTCCAAGAGCCAAGTAATTAGTCAATACTATTGTAGCGGTAGCTACTAACCATAACAAATATTAGTTTTACTAATTATTTTTTTTGTCTTTAACGGACTACTTTTATGTGTTGCGATGGCAACCAGTTTTGTATATAATCTATTATATATTTGTCAAATACCACTCACTCATTTAACACGAAATCTCAGAAACCACCGAACGGATTGGAATAAAATTTTATATGCAGATTTTTAAAAATCGGCCTGGATCGCGGCTAACTTGCGAAAAATGCGATTTCAATTTTTATTGAGTGAATAATAAAAGATTAATTATCATATCGTATTTGGAGATATGCTAAGTTAAAAAAAAGGTTAGATCTTTAAGCCGCAAACTTTGACCACCGTTTAAGTTCCTTATAGTTGTAAACAAACAAAAATACGATCGATGTCGAAACCTTATAATATTGGTACTTTCTGTGAACTCATGGTAGCTGCAGAGGTTACTTACAACTTACAAGTTTGAGTTGTTTCGTGACGAGAAGCTATTAAAAGACTTAAGTTAAAGAGGAGGTTAAATGTTCTCTGGTGATGACATGTAAGGCCAGTTCGAGGTAGGGACAAAAAACTGATAAGAATTAGTGAGTTCTATCAAGTGTATGATTCTCTTCAGTGTAGTCTCATGTTCTACCATGGAGAAGATGAGTACAGTATTAACATCCCTCAGCGTGACCCAAACACCAATACACCTTTTAAGAAAACTGTGTCTGCAGCTGATTTTTACTCCTAAATGTTAGTGGAGCGAGGAGGTGAAGAACCTTATTTACTTTAATTTCGTAATCTCCTAAACCAACTTATGCTTGATATGTACGCAAAAATAGAAACAGAAAGATTAAACTTTTTTCATAAAAGTTGAGAAGTTGAGACTATATTCACTTAAAGTATGCCATAAGAAAAGCTGATGGTCTGGTATCAGAGCTGGGTAAGATGGTAGTGCTGCCTCGAAGCTTCACTGGAGGACTATCAAAATAATATAAAATTAACTTTTGCAAATTCTCAAATTTATTTATTGAAATTATTCTAAGAATGGAATTGTTCAGGTTTATTTAAATAATTATAATAATCAACGTATTATTAACTTTTACTAATTTAAGTTGTCTTCATCCTAATGATATTAAACCGTAGCGGAGCAGGGTACTTTCAGCTAGTTATTAATAATGTTTTAATTGTAACTGATATGATTCACGTTAGTAATCCCTCTCTCTCTCCCACTCTCTCTCTTTCTTCTCAATTTGTTTTCTCACTTCTTCGCTACTTTGCTTCTTATCAGTACATTCAATTCTAACTTATTATTAATTTTAAGCATATTACTCCATATCTTCCTTTTCTTATTATATTTTATTACATTGTCCCTTCCTATTTCTTTGGAAGGAGTATAAACTCAATAGATAGAGATGATATATTTCAAAATTTCTAAAACAATACGTAACTAAAGTATTATTTCAAACTTACTTGCATAGAATAACAATATCAGAGAGCATTTAAATGCGATTGCCTCAGTTTATAATATTTAACACAACCAAATATGTAAATAAATCTTATTTAGGTTGTGAATAAATATAGACAAAGGGTATTGAAAAATATTTTTTTTTAATGACTTTTATGTTTATGAAAGACTATCAATTTAGGTAATTTTTTCACATCAAAAAGAGATTGTTAGTGTAATTTATTATTTAAAAATATGCCACCAAGATTAAAGCGACAAGAAACCGCTCGTCGTTACAGATTACTTCAACAAATACTAGACAAATGTTCAATGCTCCCAATTAATTACAAAAGAGTTATTTACTCCCAATTATGACTGTGATTAGACCAATTTGGACGTACGGAGTTGAGCTTTGGGGCTCTACTTAACCGTCCAATTCATCTCGTATCCAATCCTTACAATCCAAAATCCTTCGAAAAATTTTTATTGCCCCTTACTTTGGCATCAATAAACTTATCCATAAAAATCTTAATGTTCCATATGTTGCTGAGTTAGCCCAAACCAGATACTTATCCTTTCATCGTCAGCTCCATAACCACTCAAATCCATTAGTTTCTCAACTTGCTTCCCACTCTATTCCCTATAATCCTCCGAGGCGTTTGAAAAGATGGCCAAGAGATCTTCTAGTGTAGAATTTTTATTGAAGGGCTACTGATGAGTAGTTCTTTCATTCAGTTTACCTTTTCACATCAAAAAGAGATTGTTAGTATAATTTATTATTTAAATAAGAAAAGTGAAGTAATATTCCAAGTATTCGAGTGGGGCAAAAACGAGCAATTGATCCGATTTAACAATTCCAAGACAAGAAAATGCGATCGAAAAATCGAAGGAGTTCCCATAACTGTTTTTCGGTTTTTATTTATTTATTTTTTTTGGCAAGAAACATCTAAGATTTCTAATGGCACATGCTAATGTGCCGGATATGTAGATAAATATGCAATTACTGTTCACTTATGGAAAAATATGTTTAGTATATTTTCTTGTTCTGTATTAGACACTTTCTTTTTTATTTATTTTTTTTAATGATGACCAGCATATCTATGACCAAAACGTTGCATATTGAAATAATGTATTTTGTACTTTATTATTCCTTTAACCTCTTAATAACCAGCAATATATACCCATTGAAGCATCTAACAGATGACAGGAGGAGAATTTTATTATAAGAGAAGCATTGTATATATCTCTCTCTCTCTCTCTCTCTCTCTCTCTCTCTATATATATATATATATATATATATATATATATATATATATATATATATATATATATATATTTATTCGATTATTCTCATGAACAATTAAAAAAAAAAAGCTTACCAAAAGTTATAAAATATATCCAATTTTTCATAATTGCTACATCCTGGCAACGATCTTATTTCGAAAGCAATGATACAAACAAAATCACATTATTTTTAGGGCTATTACATTTAAAAAACTATCCAGTTTTTTTTTTTATTAGGTAAAACTAAAAATGTCGGTATACTAACACTTCTTAATTCAAACAATAACTGTGGGTGATATAAACTGATAACGCATTGTTATCTACACTGCAGCTATCTCGTAACTTTGATAATGAAATTACACCAGCCCATAGGTATAATCTGGAAAAATGAAAATGGGAGACGCTCTGATTTATGAATAATGTATCCGTGTTTTATGAGAACCGGGCGAAAAAATATAATGTTGCTCTACAATGAAATCCCTAAGTTATAGAAAAAAAAAATCGTGGACTAAAATTATAATGCAAAAAAATATGATATTCCACTAATCCCTCTTGAACAGATCCGCTGCCTAAGACTCCACTTGGACAAACGTCTTACAATACGTGGAATCCACATACAAGACTAATGTACATGACTGTGATAAGACCTTTTTGGATGTACGGAGTTGAGCTTTGGGGCTCCACTAAACCATCCAATTCATCTCGTATCCAATCCTTACAATCCAAAATCCTTCGAAAAATCTTCAATGCCCCTTATTTTGTGACCTATAAACTTATCCATAAAGATCCTAATGTTCCATATGTTGCTGATTTAGCTCAAACCAGATATGCATCCTTCCATAGTAAGCTCCATAACCACTCAAATCCCCCTAATTTCTTTACTTGCTTCCCACACCATTCCCGATAATCCTCCGAGGTGTCTGAAAAGAAGATGGCCCAGAGACCTACTAGTGTAGAATTTTTATTAAAGTGCTACTGATGAGTAGTTCTTTTCAAATTTTGTAACGTTATTGTAATAGTTAACAACACATTTACTTGATGTATATATTTTGTACAGTTGTAAATTTCAATGAATTGTTATAATAAAAAATTGTCGATGAACAACGGATAATTTCCTTGAAAGTATTTTCCCACAGAAACCTTGTTTGTGACCTGCCTCAATTTTCTCAATACGGTCCTAAAATTTCATTGGAAATGGTTTAGTAACCAAGCTTAGAAAGTAGCGTCACTTTGAAAAAAAAAAGTACAAAGATTTGACATACATATATTTTTTAATTGAGGAAGTTATTTTTTTTTTTAAGGTTTAATGCCCTCTATGAGCTCCAACTTGAACAGAAAAGATGGATGGAGCTACAGGTTAACAACCTATCGCAGGGTGGGACGGTCGAGATTTAATCTGTGGGCCGCAATGAAATGAATGTCAATCCGATCAGGTTGGATACGAACAATCCATGAAATCTCAGAGATTAAGACTATGCTAAAAGCTTGATACAGTAACCCGCTCTGCCACCACGGTCTCAACTAAACAAAGCTGCAAGGCAGGTCGTAACGTGAGCACTTTATAAATGTTTTTTACTTGGACGTGTTTTGTTTTTTTCTTTTTAACTGGTTTCCTGATCATCTTCTTAATCTTATAGGATATTCGTGTGTAATGGATTTAGCTATGAGACTGTTACAGAAATAAATACTAATGCGTGTAGTCATTGTGAAAAATAAATGCGGTTCACCTAAAATAGGATATTTGCACCGATACAATACAGAAAAATCATATGGGATGTGATAGTGAATTTAACGAGCTTTCAGGTGAAGAAAAGAAATTTTTGGTCAGACCAATAGTTTTGTAGTAATAGCCAAAAGAGTACCGACAAACGTGTAAGCCATTATCTTGAATTTTTTTCTCTCCCACTCAGCTCTAAAACTATTGATCTGAGAAGAATCCAATTTGGTGCAAATTAAATTTGCTATAATAATGTATAAAAAAACGTACTAAAAGTAACGGTTCCCGATTTATTCAATCAAAAAACACCTAGAACATTTCAACTAAAACAAGAATTTCAACCTTTCCCCTCCTCCCCCGACCAATCCCGACGCTATTTCGAGAAAGACTTTTTACCACATTTAGAGCTAAAGGTGCAGTCAAATATTTTTATCTTTGTAGTTCAAGGTTTGGGCATTGTTGGGTCTAACTTCACTGTACTAATTACTGACTATTAATAGCTGCCACATAAATAAACTTTTAAAAATACTTTGTGATTGATGTTATCTTTTTCTCTATATATATCTTATTTTTATTTTTTTTATATATACATTTATTGAAGTTTACAACTGTACAAAATATATACATCAAGTAAATGTATTGACAGCGATTTTAATAACATGATCATTGTTTACTGATAACACACATGTATCATCAGCGTAAGTGGTGAGGACAGTGATAGGATGAATTGGGATGTCAACTATATACACCGTGTGGAGGATGGAGCCTAGGATACTACCTTGAGGAACACCGGCAGATTGGGTAAAGAGAGAAGAATAGGAAAAGTTATGATTAACTGTGAAGGTTCTATCGCTAAGATAGGATATCTTACTTTAAATCTTACATTCTTCGTTAACTGTGTACGGCTTATTACCTAAAGGATGTTGTACTGTTAAGTAGCTTAGGAAAACTAATCAATCATAGAAATGCTTTGACTCGATCGAACGGTATTTTTAAATTCACTTTATTTAATAAGGAGTCTATAAATTTCATATAAGTTTATGAAATTTTCGTTATATTTTTTGTAATAGCATATACACCTCACACAGCTATGTACCTATGTATGTATAATGTACGTACAGGTACTTATAATGTATGTATAAGCATGCGATTTTTTGATTTTTCTAAATAATGTAGACAGTTGCATATTTTCGGTATTTGCACATTTTACTCAATATATTTACATATAGTGTATATGTGTCACTTTTAGTTACATACATTCACAGCTCGACTAATGAAAATACTTTGCATAATAATTATTTAAAAAAAAATAATGAAAAATAGCAAAGCATGTAGGTTCTAAGTAAGTACTTAACATAAATTGATCCTTAAGGTACACAAGAACCCAAGGTTTTACATGCAAGGACTCTTAATTGAATACATTATTCATAAGGATAGTACCACCAAGAGCTTCCTTAACCTGTTAACGCCTACTTCTTCGGCGCTCCCTCAGCGACGCAACATGCCCTCGAAACTACAAAAAAAAATCTAAAATACGGAGTGACACCTTCTTATCGTGTTATTTAACTATTTAAATAGATGGGGGCATTACGCTAGATAAGTGTTAGAACATAATTTGTACTCCTTTTGCTGTGTAAGGTTCATATACTATTATAAAAAATATAACGAAAATTTCATAAATTTAAATGAAATTTATAGACACCTCATTAAATAAAGTGAATTTAAAAATTCATCGATCGGTGGAGTCAAAGCATTGCTATGAATGCTTTGTTCTCTGAAGCTACTTGACAGTATAACATCCTTTAGGTAATAAGCCGTATAAAGTTAACATTCAAGAAGAGTATACGATTTTTTTTTTTTTTATATATATACATTTATTGAAAATATAGATCAAGTAAATGTAATGACAATGATCACAATAACATGTCAAAACTAGAAAAGAACTACTCATCAGTAGCACTTTATTAAAAATTCTGCACTAGAAGGTCTCTAGGCCATCTTCGTTTCAGACACTTCGGAGGATTGTCAGGAATGGAGTGGGAAGCAAGTTGAGAAACTAACGGATTTGAGTGGTTATGGAGCTTAATATGAAATGATAGGTATCTGGTGTGGGCTAAATCAGCAACCTATGGAACATTAAGATCTTTATGGATAAGTTTATTGGTGACAAAGTAAGGAGCATTGAGGATTTTTCGAAGGATTTTGAATTGAAAGGATTGAATACAGGATAAATTGGATGGCTTTGAGGAGCCCCAAAGCTCAACTCCATACGACCAAATAGGTCTAATCACAGTCATGTATATGAGCCTTTTGTAATTAATTGGGAGCTTTAAACGTTTGTCTAGTAAATGTTGAAGTAGTCTGTAACGACGGGCAGCTTCTTGTCGTTTTAGTCTTGAATGTGGATTCCATGAAACAACCACGCCATCTAATGAACATGTTAAAATCGAGACAT
Organism: Euschistus heros; assembly: GCA_003667255.2. NCBI lineage: Eukaryota > Metazoa > Arthropoda > Insecta > Hemiptera > Pentatomidae > Euschistus > Euschistus heros. Next base: position 582,301 of record RCWM02000355.1, read on the forward strand.
TTGCAAAAACGTGCACAATTAGCGTGCTGACATGGGTATCTAACGACTTGATCAAAATTTCATGTATAGTATCTGATAGTAAATTTAACATGCTTTTAAATGAAAACAAGGAATTTCAGATCGGGCAAATAGTATTAGTATAATAGAGTAATAGCCAAAAGAGTACCGATAAACGTAATTTCGAAAAGCTGATCTCTTCAACTTTTCCCGGCCACATAGCTCAAGAACTATTTATTTGAAAAAAAATAAATTAATATAACCCAATTTGCTGAAAATTTGATTTTCTTTAATAATGTGTAGAGAAAAAAAATGTGTTAAAAGTGACGATATCCGAGTTATTTGATCAAACAGCTACACTTTTTAGGATGACTTTTTACCACATTTAGAGCTAAGGATAGTAAGAAATTTCCTGGAGTCAGACCTTTTTATTTCTGGAATTCAAGGTTTGATGCTGATTTCTGTGTACTATATGTGCAAACAACGTATTTTGGAAACACTGGATTTTTCATTTATAAATGACACACAAATGAGTATTAATTTTTGTAATAGTCTCGTAACTTAAACCCATTAGGCACAAATAAACAGAAAAAAATTGACTTTCTCGTGAAACCCATTCACTAAAACACTTATTGATGTACTAATCTTATTAATGCACTAATTTAACAACTCAGGTTACAGGCACCGTGATAGGCAACATTGTTATTAGTTAATTATAAATATAATTGCATTAATTATTTAAATTAATAAAGTTTTAAAATACGACGCAAGACCTGCCCGCCTGTTTACATTGACAACCAACCTTTACATCAAACTGAAAAAGTGACATATTTAGGACTTACGCTTGATAGAAGACTGACATGGGGCCCACACGTCAAGACAAAAAAACAGACGTTACAGTTAAGACTGCGACTTCTGTACTCAGTACTTCACAGCCACTCAAAACTACCTTTAAAACAGAAACTTGACATTTACAGTTACTTGATTAAACCCATCTGGACGTATGCATCGCAAATTTATGGACCGGCCAAAAGAACACATATTCAGAAAATACAAACATTTCAATCGAAATTCCTAAGACTGATAACAGACTCCCCTCCTTATGTGTCAAACGATACGCTACATACAGATTTACCTATTCCGACAGTTAAGACCCATGTTCGTAAACTTTATCGACAATTTCATAAAAAACTACATGGGCACACTTACAAACAGATACATAATATGGCAACAGTACAAATTCCTGACATAGGGTAAATCACTAGTTATAGTCATAGTTAAGAGAACTTGTAGATTTATAAGGGAATTTCGTTTATACAGTTTGTAATATGGCATCTTTGATTATATATTTAGATTCTCAAAAGTTTATTCTATTTAAAGTAAAATTGACAAATACAATAAAGCTTCCTTTCAAATAAAATTTTATATGTTTTTAACAAAAAGCTAAAAATACTAGTTATGGGCATGTTTTACCAGTTATTTGACTAGTTATGGTCATCTGGCAAAATAATTTCTAAACAAATCTTTTTAATTATTTTAAAAAGAGTATTAATTATTGAAAAATTAGACCTATAGAAGTAACCTAAATACAAATCAAACGCGTTCTAACAAAAAAGTTAAATAAATATTTAAAAACTCTATCACTCGCACTCATTCACAAACTCTGTAGTTACTTATTAATTTAGAAAACTATCATAAAATGATAGTTTAAAATTAATTAAAACAACTATTTATCAGTGTATATTTTATAACCGCTTTTTTCGTTGATTTTTCTACATAAGCTGTAACGGCATACAATATGGTAATCATTCCCACTAAAAAATTAATCAATTAAGAGAAATCGGATTGTATTTTTGTAAATTATCTGATTTCATTATGTCCAGCAGTAGCCATCAGCTATGGACAATGTATAACAAACTATATTAACTAGTAATGTTCACTTAAAAGACGTAAGCTTTAACATGTCAATTACTAGGAAGGGATATAGTATATAATTTTTAAAATTACATAATCATATGAATAAAATTCTATTTGTCTATATTAGCAGAAAGAACGTTTGTAGCACCAAAGAAAATTGAAATAGATAGGAGTGACCATAACTCATATCCGGTATTTTTGTACACCGGTTATGGTCAGCTTAAAATTATTGTTAATTAAAATTAGATAGTCCAACATAATGGAGCTTGTATGGAAGCCTGAATTCTAATGAAAAGTTAAATAACTCAAAAACTAAAAATTAATGAAGCAATTTAACTATAATTCCTTAAGAATTCTCACTTTTCAAAACGATCTTACTAAAAAAAAATAAGTATTTCAGGACACTATTTTTGAAAAATATTTTTTACTGGCTACTAGACGGGGATAGGAGGGACGGCTTTATTAGTAAATGAATCTTAAATCCTTTTCAGAAATATTTATCCAGGTGATATTAAAAATAAATGGATTACACCCTTATTATTGCGATAATTGTATTAGCCTGCCCATAACTGGTCAGGTGACCATAACTAGTGATACCCTAACTCAACGGAGGCTGAAAAGGAAGTGGATGAGGGATCTCATAGCCTAATCCCTTATAATTTAGTTTCACGCCTGGAGGTTGTACCACTGGGTTCTGACTCCCTCCTGCCAGATCATGTCTGTTGTTTTAATATAACTTTACATTCACTGGTTGACCAATGTGTACAGTTGTGAATAAAGTTATGTTAAAAAAATAAAATAAAAAATAATAAAGTTAAATTGTTTAAAATGATTTTAATTTTGTGACTTTAAATAGAAAATACAGCTGAATGCTAATAATAAATAAATAAAAAAATATTAATAGATCTAAGTTGAGATCTAACTCGAAGGATACGATTTCATTTAAACAGCTGTTAAAAGCCAAGGAGTGAGTCGTCGAGGAAGTAGGGTGAAGAGTTAATTTGTCAAGAAAACTTCGACAGAGGTTTGGCATCCGTTTCATGGTTAATTTTTTTTTAGTCATTGATACCGCCTTCTATATTTGTAACAGTATTTATTTGTTTCAGATTTGGTTTTCAGCGGATCTACTGGTTCTAAATGTAAGTTGGCTGCCCCGGAACGCCTACTGCCAGAGGTTATTTCGGAATCAGAACCTACTTCATTTAAAAATTTAGGGTAAACTTTTTATTTAACTTTTAAATAAAATTAGTTGGAATTAATTAATAATAGTATCAATATATAATATGTTTATGTAAGGTTACTTGAGCAGCCTTCAATCATCTGTTTATTATTTATCATATGTTTATTACTTTATCTTAAACCTTCATTAACCTATTTTAATTGTTGTTTCCTGTAACCATGGAGTTAAAGACAAGTGCACCGTATTATCAGTATATTAGCCGCTTATCAGTTTAAATTTTGGCTTCCTAGGCTTTATACTGCTGTTATTTTATTTTAGTGATTTATTTGCTTTAGTGATTTACTTATTTTATTTATTACGAACCCTTTCAATTGCCTTAGCCCATAAGGAATGCAATTCGCACGTTGGGCAAAGTGGGCGTGGCCGGATAGTGTTTTGGTCTCGCCCCTCACGGAACAATATACGGGAAAGGCTTCTCCACAGTACTATAACTCCATTGCTGTAACTTACTGTTGTTTTTACGTGTAATTACATTCTTTATTTGTATTGAATACACGTTCTAACGATCTTCGATATATAAATCTAGATAAATTTATAAACTGCTTATAAAATGTTAAAAAAAAAAGAAAAAGGCAAACAACTCAATTTCTACCCGACTAGGAAAAACATTAGATCATGTATATGTTTATCTGTAATCAACTGCTTCTCTCAATTTTTAATTTTAGAATTAAAAAGATCAAATTACTTAAATTAAATTAAAAACGAATTATCATTCTAAATAAACTAACAATAATAACAATATAAAATAACAATATTTTTTTCATTCAAGCCAATATAGCTCCAAAACAGGTGACAAATACTATACAAAAAAAAAATTAAATTCCGGATCAGGAAACTAGGAAACACCTAGAGCATGTCAAAATGTTACATTTTTGAGGGTGTGCCCCTGGAGAGAGAGCTAACGGTGGGGTAGAGGGGAGAAGGTTCCATTTTTGGGTTTTTTTATTGTATCTCGAAAACGGTAAACTCTAGAAAAATATGTTACGTATAAAAATTAAAGCAAATTAAATTTTCTTTAAAATTGATTCTATACATATTTGTCGAACTTTTAACGGTTTTCGAGATAATCGTTATTAAAAATCGATAATTAAAAAAAAAAACAGATGTTTACCTCATTTTTGTCAAACATTTGCTTCAAATGCCAAAAACGTATATATGAAATTATAGTAAATTTAATGCTCTGCAATTTTGATTCCGAGAAATTATTGTGGAAGGCACTAGAAGATTCATTATTGGGATCCCCAGGCGTTCTCACATCACTTGCTGGTATTCAGAGTTGAGGTGGCTTTATCCAAGTTTTCGGCGACAATACTTCCTTGGTTCCTTTCTATTCCAATCCTTAAAGTCCAAAAAACCTTCGTACATTTACGACATGCTTGCCCTTCGTTCTTCCATTCATCTTTTGAACACTAGATCCCAGCCTATAGATTTGTATATCCCTTTTCATCGAACTGCTTCCTTTGAAAAATCCTTTATTAATCGTGCAGCTTTATTTTGGAACTCCATACCCATTTCGATCCGCAATGCTCCTTCTCTCACTTCCTTTAAACATAATTTATTCATCTACCTCCTCAATTATCAATCTTCCGAAATTATGTAATATAAGTAATATTAGTGTTAGAATATTTCTTTATTTTATATTTTATTTTAATTTTGTTATTTTCTTATCTTGTTTTTCTTATATAAACCCAAAGACTTTTATTTTTTCAAATATAAAATTATACCCTATATATTTAATGTATATAATTTACATTCTATATAAGTTGCTGCCTGTTATGTACGCAGCCAGACAATAATACCTTTTTATTGTACTTTTGTCTTATTCTTAGGGGACAAGGTGTCCCAGAATAAATATTATTTTTCATTTCATTTCATTTCAAGAAAATGTTTGAAAAAAAGTGAGCTAGAAATTTTTTTTTTTTTTGCGACAATTATCAATTTTCAATAACGTACATATCGAAAACCGTTAGAAGTTCTACAAATATGTATAGAATTAATTTTATAGAAAATCTACATACATACATACATAGGCGGCGCAACAATTCATAGCTGAATCAGGGCCCTCTCCAAAAGTTTTCGCCATTCATCTCTATTCTGTGCAGCAGCCATCCAGTCTGGTGTTCCAAGGATATTCCTGGCATCTGCACGGACGCTATCCATCCATCTCATTTTGGGTCGTCCGACTCTTCTAGTTTGATGAATAGTCTCGATAATTAATTTTTTTGGAATTTCGTTCGGATCCATCCTGGCGATGTGCCCCGCCCACCTGAGCCTCCTCACACTAATCCACCTAGCGATGTCTGTGTCTTTGAAGAGTGCGTAGATCTCTTGGTTTTTTTTTCTTCTTCTCCAGACATCACCCTCCCGAATCGGACCAAAAATTCTTCTCAGGATCTCTTTCTCTCAAAGATAAGCAGCGTATTTTCATCAGCCTTAGTCCATGCCCATGCTTCAGATCCATATGTCAGGACCGGACGTACAAGGACCTTGTATAGCCTTACTTTGGTCTTGTTTGTTAAAAACCTACTTTTAAATTGCTTAGCGAGGCCAAAATAAAAACCTGTTTGCTGCTGCGATCCGACGTATAACATCCTTAGTCACATTGTTTTCTGAATTAATCTCTGACCCCAAGTATATAAAATGTTGAACTCTCTCAAACTTGTATTTTTCAAGCTCAATATGTTCTTCCCGGAAACGCTCCGGTCCAGCTATCATATATTTAGTTTTTCCTCATTAATTACCAGACCAAACTTCTTAGCTGCCTTTTCTAGCTGGAGGAATGCGTCTTTCAATGCTGATTGAGATCTGGCAACGATGTCGAGATCGTCAGCGTATCCTAATATCTGCACACTTCTATTAAAAATTGTGCCTGATGTTTGTATCCCAGATTCCCTTACTGCTCTTTCTTCGGCCAGATTAAAAAGCAGGCAGGCAAGCGCATCTCCTTGCCTTACTCCAGTACTGGAATCAAATTCTTCTGACATGTCTGATCCAATCTGCACCATACATTTTGTCTTTTCCATCGTTATTTTGGCAAGCCGGATTAGTTTGGTGGGTATATTTAGGTCATATAAAGCTTGATACAGTTCTCGTCGATCAACACTGTCATAGGCCGACTTGAAGTCAATAAAAGATGATGAGTCGTGATTCCATACTCGCGTGCCTTTTCAAGGATCAATCTTAGAGAGAAGATCTGGTCAGTGGTGGATCGTCCTTTCCTGAAGCCAGCCTGGTATTTCCCGAGTACTCTTTCTGCATGAGGGACAAGTCTGCAAAAGATGATATTAGAAAGGACCTTATAAGCACAGGGCAGTAGCGTGATGCCCCTGTAATTATTACAATCAGCCTGGTCTCCTTTTTTGTGGATGGGGACTATTACTCCTCGTTTCCATGCTTTCGGTAGGTCCTCTTCCTCCCATATTGAAAGTATTATTTCGTGAAGGGCTTTTTTTAGACCTTCACCACTGTACTCTTCATCATTTACTAGACAAACGTTCAATGCTCCCAATTAATTACAAAAGACTCATATACATGACTGTGATTAGACCTATTTGGACGTACGGAGTTGAGCTTTGGGGCTCCACTAAACCATTCAATTCATCTCGTATATAATCCTTCGAGAAATGCTCGATACTCCTTACTATCTACACACAAATAAATAAATCCATAATGATCTAGATGTTCCATACGTTGCAGATTTAACCCAAACAAGATACATATCCTTGCAGGACAAGCTACATACCCACTACCATTACTTTTATATGATAAATATTTAAAAAAAAAATTATTTACAAGACTAAAACGACAAGAAACCTCCCGTCGTTACAGACTACTTCAACATTTACTAGACAAACGTTCAAAGAACCCAATTAATTACAAAAGACTCATATACATGACTGTGATTAGACCTATTTGGACGTACGGAGTTGAGCTTTGGGGCTCCACTAAACCATTCAATTCATCTCGTATATAATCCTTCGAGAAATTCTCGATACTCCTTATTAAGCTCAAATAAATAAATCCATAATGATCTAGATGTTCCATACGTTGCAGATTTGACCCAAACAAGACACCTATCCTTCCATGATAAGCTCCATACCTACTTGAATCCACTAGTCTCCCAACTTGCTTCTCAATTGATTACCGATAACCCTCCGAGGCGTCTCAAAACAAGGAGAGGGACTCTGTAATATAGAATTTTTATTGAAGTACTACTTATGAGTAGCTTGTAGTTATTTACAAGCTATAGACATGTCGTTGTAATCATTTTAACCCACACTTATTTATTGTATATATTATAATGTATACAATAATAAATATCAATAATTTATATTTATATTATCTTATATATAATAAGTAGGTCATTTAGCAGTAATTTTTAACCTGGTTATAATTACATTTATTGCGTTTGAAGAGTACGTAAAAGCATAATTAGACTTCCAATTTGGCACATATAATTTTATCGATTCATCTGGTTGGATTTTTATATCTAACCGTAAATGTATATGGCAGTTTGGCAAACCTCGTTTCTGGCACTCAAGACTATACATTTTTATTATTATTATAGTAAAATTTATTATTATAAACCTTTCTAGAACTATGAAGACGTTGTAGTTCAAATTTGGTACACTTGAGTATAATAGTTTTACCATTACAAACTCTGCTGCAGAATGGCATTATATCAGTCAATTTTTAAACCGCAATGGGATCCAAATGTCGCTCCATAAATTTATAGTTTTTTAAATAACAATATAATTGAAAATAAGTATATTTTATTATAAATTTCTAGCTCTATATAACACCGTACCTTTGTAACCTCTCTTAAATGGCTCTCGCCACCTATTAGACGATTTTCAAACTTCCCTGCGCACCATATATTTATTGCTTTATAATAATAATGTAATTGAAAAACAGTAAATTTTATTATAGCAAAACCTTTTTTAAACTATAAACATGATGTAGTTCAAATTTGGTACAGATTGGTTCAGTAGTTTTCGCGGTTAGTGATCACAAACGAAAAATGGCTTGTCCTTTTATATAATAGTATAAATTATATTATAATAATGATTATCGTGTAGAGTAGATTCCTAAAGCTTTCATTGGATATAGCCAATTAGAACTCGGAAACTAAACATCAGTTTTCCTGGAAGGCGAATGTTTCCTTTAACTATAAGCTATTACGTAGCCTAGGATAAATTTACCACCCTCGAGGTCTTGAGGTAAGCCAAATAACCTGTAACCTATTTCCTCCCGACTCCCTACTCCCACCTCCTCTCCCTCCCCAGTAGTCCTCCTCCTCCCAGCCGAGGAGGAACAGTCAATAGGAGTAACAGGAGTAACAATGAGGATTAATACAAAGAAACAAGTGAAGTTATATTGTGGATTGGGTGTGGTAGAGTGTTGGATACAGTGCGGCCTAGGTGGCTACCATAAGCGGCTTTATCTCGACGCTAGAATTATTCAGTGAAACGATACCCCAGAATGACGGAGGGAGCTAGAAGAATGAGGGTGGAGCTAGAAATAGCGGAGATATCTGGGTGAGGCCTTGGGATGTTCCTTTTTTAGCAGCCGCTCAGGCTCAAAACTATTTCTTAATTGTTCTTAATATACTAGCCGCTCGCTCCTGCTACTAGGATCAGCACTTTAAAGAGGATTTGTTGGAATATTTTTGTTGGTTTTTTAATAGCAGATATGATTTGGAGCTTAAGGGATTGAAGGATTAAGTTATACATCTAAGCTGCTCTTCTAATCTACTATATATTAGTCAAATACCACTCACTCATTTAACACGAAATCTCAAAAACCACCGAACGGATTGGAATGAAATTTCGTATGTGGCTTCCTCTAGGGCCGCAGGTGCTCGCTAAGAAAGGATTAAAAAAAATTCGGTCTGGATCGCGTGTAATTCGCGAAAAACGCGATTCCTCACGCATAGGAAATTCTTTGAATTAACATCACGGATCTTGATGAAACTTAGTACATTGCTTCTTATTAGATGTTAGATGAACGATAACAATTATTTTATATGTAGTTTGCCCTGTATGGGTACAACAAAGTGGGAAAATAAAAGTACTCATATAATTTTATTGGAAATAATAATATATTTATTGCCATATGGTATATGGTGATAAGCTAAATTAAAAAATAGGTTAGATGCCTCAACCGCACGCTTTCATTAATTTGTTATTAAAAAATCGCCACATTGGCCGATAGGTGGCGTGATAGGTGAATATTTTACATGAGTGGTTATAAAGATACAGTGTTATATAGAGTTTGATATTAATAATAAAAATTACTTATTTTCAATTAAATTATTATCAAAAAATAGCTATAAATACTTGGTGTGACATAGAGTGAATCCAATGAAGCTAAATACTCGACCGATTTTCGGCTGACGCCATTCTGCAATATTGTGCGCAATGGCAAAACTATTGAAACCATCTGTACCAAATTTTAAATAAATCATCTTCATAGTTCTAGGAAGGCTTACAATATTGAATATTACAATAATAATAATTATATAAATGTACAGTTTTGACTGCCAGAAACAAGATTTACCACACTATATATCATATACTTTTATGGTTAGAAATTAAAATCCAAACAGATGAAATCAAAAAAATTATTTCTACAGAATAAAAATTATTACCAAATCCGAATTTCAATCCTTTTCTTTGTGATATTGTTTGTAAAAATATAATTCAATAGGCCCTTTAGGTAAAAGCACGGTCCTGCTAAGACCGGCGGAGCGGTGTCCACTGCTCTTTCAACGCTCTCTATGAAGCCATCGTTTTAATATTATGCGTTATGAGACACATCATTTTAAAGCTAATTATATTATCTATAAGTTTTGTTTAAAACTTTTCTTTCCAAAACGTAATGATAAAAATCTATAATTTGTTGAAATTACGTTTTGTTTTTTGTAGTGGCAGTTTTCTGTATATGATTAAGTATTACGAAAAAACTAAGCTACCTACATAAAAAGTGAATATAACATAATTTGTTTGTAATATTATTAGGAGTAAAATAAAAAAAAGAACACTCCGATAGTATAATTAGGTTTCGAGTTGTCGGCATATAAACAGAGTTCTGTACTTGTAATGTTGCTGAAGGGTTGGGGGTGGGGATCGGGACTTTGTGTTCTTTTAGTGTATACTTTATGTACTAACACCCAGCAAAAATTCAGCTTGCCCATAATTAGTTGCGACACGAAACCTTTATTGACTGGGCTATAATGAGCAGGTAAAGTATCTTATAACTGGCTTATTAAGTGTAGTTAGAGCTACTACTAAGGACTGATGGAGAAATAATAGGTAAATATCTTAAAATTACTCCTTGAGGGGCCTCAGGAAGTGTTTACTCTCATGACTTAAAATGGATTATTAAATATAAAACAACTATAAGCATAGTTTTATATTTTTGTAACACCATATCGATTCATTGTATGTATTTGGCTTGGTTTGTACAGAAATAGGTCCGTACAATTAATAGAGTCAACTACATTACTTGAGACCACAACTTAACTAAATTCACCACCAGATCAGACTGAGGCACTGGCCCGTGGGTGGTTACAATTTTAGACCCAGCATTAAATTGGCCTGGTATACATAATTCATCGGAAAGAGTAACCGCCAACACTTGAAAACAATTTTACCATCAGCTTAAAGCTTACAGTTTAAATATAGGCTCTTTGAAGTGTTCTACCGAGGCAGCCGATCCGCTGGCTTAAGAGGTGGAGCCCAAGACCTTATAAAATGGCAGTTTTAAAGGTCGTACTTAAAAGGGTCTTATAAAAAACACTTGATGATTCAACTATTCAAGAGGCATTGGGTGAATACAAAGAAGGGATTGAAAATGTTAAGTGATCGCATCGTTAGCATTAAATAATAAAGTCACTAGCAGATTTAGAATTTAAAAAAAAAACAATAAATCTAATTTAAAAAAAAATTCTTTTTCAACTACTTAGATTTGGTAATATATTTTCTTTTTATTGAAATTTACAATTGTACAAAATATACACATCAAGTAAATGTATTAGAAACGAAAATAATAATATGTTAAAACTTGAAAATAACTACTCATCAGTAGCACTTTATTAAAAATTCTACACTAGAAGGTCTCTAGGCCATCTTCGTTTTAGACGCCTCGGAGGATTATCAGGAATAGAGTGGGATTGTTTCCTGTTGTTGAGAAACTAACGTTAAACTAACGGATTTGAGTGATTATGGATCTTACTATGAAAGGATAGGTATCTGGTGGGGGGATTGAATACGAGATGAATTGGATGGTTTAGTGGAGCCCCAAAGTTCAACTCCGTACGTTCAAATAGGTCTAATCACAGAAAAAAATGTCAGCTAAGTAAAATGGAATTTTAAGTATTTTAAAGCGATTGTGAATAAAAAGTGTAGTTTCTGATCGTGTGTGATTATATCATGTTTAAAAAAATTTAGTTTTTAAAATATCTATATTTTAAATTTTAGCTGTTTTTAAGCCCTAAAAAAATACGAATATGGCATAAAATTCTAACTTCTATATATTCTAAATTACCACATGTGTAAATTAGTTAAATACGGGATGAACTGGAAGGTTTAATGGAGCCTCAAAGTTTAACTCCGTACGTCCAGATAGGTCTAATCACAGTCATGTATATTAGTCTTTTGTAATTAATTGGGGGCTTTGAACGTTTGTCAAGTAAATGTATAAAATATCACCCCCTTCAGTAGCTCCTATAAATAATTTTAAAAAAAATAAAACAGTATCTTAAACACCGATTTCAATGGCTACAGAGAAATAAACAAAATTAAAATATTTATTTTAAACGAAAATTACATATGGATATATTACAATATATATATATATATATATATATATATATATATATATATATATATATATATATATATATATATATATATATATATATTTATGTGCGTGCGTGCGTGCGTGCGTGTGTGTGTGTGTGTGTGTGTGTGTGTGTGTGTGTGTGTGTGTGTGTGTGTGTGTGTGTGTGTGTGTGTGTGTGTGTGTGTGTGTGTGTGTGTTTAGTAAGGTTCTTCAGTCAATAAATAAAAACAACTATTTTGGTGGCGTTTCGAGACTATATTGTTCTCATAACCATGCCCTGCATTTTAGCAGGAATGTCCAAGTATTCTTCACACAGATCTTCAGAAAACCAAGAGAAAACTAGAACGCGTGATATTATAGAATATAAATTAATTTTACAAAAATGAATGAAAGATAAATTCAACAGTCATGGTTTTATTTTTCTTCGAAAAATCACAAACCTACGCGGTCAACATTTTATTATTTGTTCTTAACTAAATTATTTTTTTATTTAATAACAGACACATACCTACTTAAAATTTATAGGACCATAAACTAAAAAATTATTCAGATTCATGTTATTTCATCCGAGATAAATATTTCCTCGCCTCAGAGTTGTGTGATACACCACAAATAAAAGAAAACGACCTAAATGTCACAGACAAACAGCATCACTTTAAATATCTTGGCACAAATATAAGCCAAAGATTCTTCATCTGTTTTATAAATAAGATTAAAATAACGTTAATAGAAACACATTAGTTCAAAAATATTATGAATAAATAATGAGATAATGAAAACATTAAAACAAAAATTAAGAACCGTTCGTTGGACTACAATATGTAATTACACCTCACAGTAATGCCCGTGCTACTTAGGTCAAAAAGTATTGTATTGGTAGTAGTATTTCTTTGTTCCATAACTATGAAAATACTTTGAAAAGTTTCAACTTTTTTTTTTATTATAAAATAAAAACAAAATATTGTTTAAGCATTGCTGCTAAGATGATATTCTTCGGCACTTCATGGTGTTTTTTGGTTTTATATTTCCCACAGCTAAAATTTCAGTTAAGTAAAATGGAATTTTAAGTGTTATTAAAACAATTTTAAATAAAAAATGTAGTTTCTGACCGTACGTGATGATATCTTGTTTAAAGAAAATTAATTTTTAAAATATCTATATTTTAAATTTTATAAGCCGCTAAAAGGTTTATATTATATGTGAGAAATACGAATATGGCATAAAATTCTAACTTAATCATTTTATTTTTTATAATTAAGTAAAAAACTTAATTGAATGATTTCATTATTTATTAAATATATTTGTCTTGTAGGGATCTGGCAACACTGAGTGCTTTTGTAAAGTGTTATAACCTCTATACATGGAGTTCTAGATAAGTGGAGGGGGCTTACCTCTCAATAGCCAGGGCAGGCAGCCATTTTGGTGTGAACCGTATTATCAGTATATTAACCTCTTATCAGTTCCAATTTTGGCTTCCTAGGCTTTATACTGCTGTTATTTTATTTTAGATATTTATTTACTTTAGTGATTTACTTATTTTATTTATCACGAACCCTTTTAATTGCCCTAGGCTATATAGAATGCAAGTGGCCAGTTGGGCATAGTGGGCGTGGCCGGTTATGTTTTGGTCTCGCCCCTCACGGAACAATATACGGGAAGGGCCTCTCTATAGTACTATAACTCCATGCCTCTTTATTACCACATGTGTTAATTAGGTGAATAAAACGTTAGTGTTTTGTAATTAAATGTATAGAATGCAATGTGTCCAAATATTGAATAGTAGATAGTTTAATTCCAGTTTAGTTACTAACAAATTCTGAAGTCTATTGAATTTTGAAAGATACTCAAAAGCCATTTGGTTTAAAAAAGTGTATAAATGCTGGTATCTGTGTACACTAACGAGCTCTTGTGGCATTATTAATAACTAATCTCCCAAACTTACGAATCACAAACTTTTTAGGTTGCTCTAGTGTCCCTATTCATTTAAACGTAATTAACAATGTCGATAAGTATTATTTTATTTAAATCAGTTATTTAGATTTATACAGTAAAAAGTTAAAAGAGATAATTATTTATTAAATTTCATAACTTTTCGTATGGTTTTTTACTTAATTATAGGAATATATTTTTTAGAGGTAGAAACCTTAAATAGCTAAATAAAAAAGAAATTACCAAAGTTTATCTAAATTTAAATGAAAAAAATGAACTCTTTTAAGTCAGATCAGCTGACTTAAGTTGTTTATATATTGTTAATAAATATTTATATATTATGTTTAATGATAAATATCTATATTAGTCCATCAAGTTGAATTATATACTATTATATAAAAGGACAAACCATTTTTCGTTTGTGATCACTAACAGCGAAAACTACTGAACCAATCAGTACCAAATTTCAACTATACCATCTTCATAGTTCAAGGAAGGTTTAGCAATAATAAAATTTAGATATTTTCAATTAAATTGTTGTTGAAAACGCGATAAATATGTGGTGCGCAGAGATGTTTGAAAATTTACCGATAGGTTGCGGACTCCATTCAAGAGAGGTTACAGAGATAAGGTGTTATATACAACTAGAAATTGATAATTTTAGCCCAATGGCCGAGTGAGTTCGGGCGAGGAGGGTCTCAGCGCGCTCGTAACCAGAAGGTCGTGGGTTCGAATCCCACCTGGGCGGGTTAAAATCCAGGCCAGCATAGGACTTCAATGGAAATTTTGGAAAAAAAAAAAAAAAAAAAAAAATAAATACATTCAAATATATTTTCCCCCTTAAACTTTAATTTCAAAGAGGCTGATCTTTTACTGCGTAGAATACCAGAAGGCTGAAAAGGACAATAAAAGAAATACAGGATCAAGTTTATAGAAATAATAAAAAACATTATGACTATATTATATCTATTATTAAAACAAATAAAAATTACGAATTTATTTACATTCGAAGTGATTGATGAATGGGTTCATTTGAATATATGTAAATTGTAAATTAAATTTATTCTTTTCTTTTATGGGGTCGTAAAAACTATGCGGTTTTAATATGATTCTGGAACTCGTTTGCCCCCAGCGTACGTATTTCCTAGTTTATTATTTTTTATTTATTTTTCTTTTATATAAACCACATTGTTTTATTTTATATTTCTAGTTTTATTAATATATTATTTTTTTACTAAGTTCAATTCATATTTGGACGAGTTTGATTTCGATCATTAATGATCACAATGATCAGTAAAATACATTGATTATCCTATGAAACGGAATGAGAAGTTATAAAAGTATCGTGTCTGGCGAGAGTGCCCGAACACTCCCGACTAAATAAAATGAATTAGTTTATAAGAGATTTAAGTAAGTATTTTTTTATTACTAAAAGCATATGGATATATCAGCTTGTTAATGATATCATATCATATCCGTACTGTCCTACTACGAAACTAGATTACTATATATTCGTTTAATATTTTTAAGGTAATTAGGTACTAAATAAAATAAAAATGTACAAAATATACAACTAATGTTTGGAATGTGAATAAAATAAAACGTAAAGAACAACTCATCTGTAGCAGTTCAATAAAAGTTTTAAAAAAATGAAATACTTTGTTTTCAAAATGATAACCGTGTTAATACACATAAACTTGTAACAATACAATTCTTAAAAAGAGATTACATTTTAAGTAGGTATTGTTAATATCTTTATCAATTTTGAATGTCTTTAATTTTATTTGATCCCATTCTGAAGCCAAAAAATAACTCCGTAAAAAGGATGAGACGGAATAACAAAAAAAGTTCGATTTTTATGAACCCAGAATAAATGGAGACATTTACTCTTAGAGTAAATCTCGACAGACCCACTTTACTGTAATGGGTTTTTATTTTCCAGATAAATTTCATAAACTTTATGAGATAAAAAAACTTTATAGGTACCCGTAAAAGAGATCCATTGATATAAATACAATTTATGTAATATTTCGTTTAGGAATTTTCAAACTGCACTGATTTACTATTTCTCATTTTTACGAGAAGCATAAAGCATTGAAGGCATCCATACCATAAATACAAATGGACAACCTAAATCCTAAAAAGTATTGGATATAATCAATCCATTATCGTTGTAGAAGAAATAACTTTAGGGTTGATGGATTAATTGCCAGTTCTATTGGAATTATTTTAATTGAAAACTAGTTTCGAATGTTAAACATTCAACATCAGTTATGGGGAGATCTATACGACTTATCACTGATTTCTTCTCGGAGGTTCAAACGAAAGTCCGTTTAAACTTCACAGAACTGTTGTTAAAATTGAGGAGTTTCGAGTTATCTTTCGAAACAGGAGTTATCTTTCCTACTATGATTATACTGTTTTTCAGATCTGCCAGAATCTGACGATTTTTCTGAGGCCGAAGGACATCCTTGGTCACTCTCCTTCCACAATTAGAATTAGTTTTCGTCCTTAAGGATACTATTTTAAGATGGCCGAACATCTTGGGGCCTCATATATATTAGTTTTCATCATTAGGGATACTGATTTGAAACATTCCTGGATTTAACGGTTTTGAAGTTATCCGAAGGATATTCCGCCATTGTTGCCTTTTAGTTTTTCTCCTTAGGATATATTAAATTATTCTAGGAGTTATCTTTCCTGCTACGTAGTAAGGTCCATAAGTTTCCGGCCTGTCCTGCTCCCCCTCCTTCAAACGCACACCTATGCAGGTACATGCATGCTCACTCCATACCTATCGCCCGCGCTTCCTCAGTCCTGTCAGTCAGTGTCCAGCCTTGAAGGAAACTCCCCATTCTACAATGTTCAAACTTGAGTACCGTGCGGTTATTAAATTCTTTTGTAAAGAGGGTCTTACTCCTGCGCAAATTAAAGAGAGCTTGGATTCTGTATACGGGCAGTTCTCCCCCTCGTATTCGTGAAAGAATGGGAAAAATTATTTAAGTTAGGGAGAGAACGTCCAGATGACTCGCGTTCCGGTCGCGCATTGGAAGCTGTCCCTTCTGAAACAGTCCAACATGTGGAATCTGAATTGCTGTCTGACTTCTGCGACTGAAAACCAAGGCAAGAGCAGGAGGTTGGGGCTTTCAAAAACACGTGTTTTGAAGATCATCAAAGAACATTTGCATATGAACAAAGTTAGTGCAAGATGGGTTCCTGCAAAGAATTTTTACGCGTTTTTGCAAGCAGCAGTGGAAGAACATTCATTTAACAAAGCAGAAAATTATTTTTTTCATTGTATAGAAATGTTGCTAAAGCATTGTATTAAGTTTGTTCAACTTAGAACAGAATATATTGAAGAACAGTAAGACCAGTTTTTTTCTTTCACCTTTCCTTCTATCCCAGGCCGGAAACTTTTGGATTTTACTACTTATAAGGATACTGTTATTCAGATCTGCCAGGTTCTGACGATTTTTTGAGACCGAAGGACATTCTTGGGCCACTCTCCTTCCCCACTTAGTTTTCGTGCCAAAGGATACTTTTTTTTTTTTTTTTTTTTTTTTTTTTTTTTATCAAGATTTAACGATTTCTTTAATTTTCGTCCTTAAGAATACTATTTTAAGATGACCGAAGGACATCTTTGGGCCACATATATGTTACTTTTAGTGCTTAAGGATGCTATTTTGAAATATTCCAGGTTTTAACGGTTTTTATGTTAGTCGAAGGATATACCGCCATTGTTGTCCTTTAAGTTTTCGTCCTTATGGACATGG